>OX451736.1:494651963-495127132 GCA_948472305.1 Vicia faba
CCAGTGTAATGGCATGTTTCGATGAACTAAGGAAAGAAACCTTGATGTCATTTTATTCTGCAAAAATTCTACAATGATCTCAATAGCCAACTTTGTATTTTCCCTCAGCAACCACTCCTTCTGCTCACGATGCACTCTATTGTTGCAATCAGGCACATCAATATCCATATCATTTTCCCCTAATTGTCCACCTTGTGGTTTGAAGGATGGGTCTTCTCTAAACATTTGAGTAAGCATATCATCAATGACATTCATATAAGGTCTCAAAGGATCCCGCTTAGTCATCTGCTTGGAGGTTGCTTGGGCAACAACAATAGCATTTGAAAGTTCTTGGTGAGCATCGTGAAGTTTGACAGCCATTTGGGTAATTTTGTGGGAGAGAACTTTCTGACGAGTTGCCCAATCGGCATTTCTCCAAATTCTTTTAGGAATTTCACTTAAACCAAAGCCAAGAAGAAATGCACCCGTAACAAGTCCGAATGTATTTGAGCAAGTCATAGCAAATCCCAAAAGACTCCCACTCCAGCTCCTGTGATTCATAATGAGAAGAATAATTCCGAAAAGGCCAATAGATCCAACAATTAGATAGAAAACCAAATTAACATGTACACTAGTCTTCAATCTTTCTGATACAGTGAAATCCCATGTGTTTGAGTTTTGGTTTTGGTTAATTAATGGTTTTTCATGTGTCGAGTAATTTGTATGAGCATAGGATATTTTGGCATGATTGCTTGTATTGACTTGGATTTTTTTGTATGAATGTGCAGGTCATGAACTGAAGATGAAGAACTTTGGCATGGCATGGAATTAGAAGTTTACTCATGGAATTTTAGCACCTTTAGGACTAAAGAATTTTGTTCAAGTGTATTTTGTAACAGTTTTTTTTCTTTGTAGAATATTGGTGTAATGGGATTGTAATGATTTTATAATGAATGTTTGGTTTGGATGAACTTGAAATTTATAGTGTGAATTATAAATGACCTTTGAGCTTGAAATGTTGGGTGATGAATTTTAAGGACGGAGTTTAAATGACAAAGTCTTGAAAAATGCTTGAAGACATGAAAGCATCAAATTTTCTTGTGAGGTATTGTTACACTTGAATGAAATTGAATATAATTGGATAGTATTTTCTTGAACCATGAATGAGAATGAAATTGAATGGAATTGGATAGTATTTTCTTGAACCATGAATGAGAATGAAATTGAATGGAATTGGATAGTATTTTCTTGAACCATGAATGAGAATGAAATTGAATGGAATAACGATGAACATCTTTGTAATGCGTATAAACTCCGACTTGAAATAAGACCTTGCAGTCTGTATTTTACCTTCCAAGAAACTCATACGACCAATACTTAAAGCTCTTTGCCAACTTTAATCCAATCAAACACTTTCGAACATCTTGAACTCAAATCAAACTTCAAATCCAAATCACACTTGCATTCTCAATAAACTCCTAACTTCAATCTTGAACCCAAATCAACTTAAATGACAAATAATTTGAATAGTCAATAAGATCTTGATCCTAAAAAATTCACAACCTTGCCTTTTGTATCATGCCTCATATTCCACGATTCAATCCACAAGTCTCTTATCTTGACAAAGTCCTTCCCTAAATGACGACCTTAAATCATCAAAGATGGATGTAAATGATAATGAAAGAATATGATCAAGATTAATATGAAACCTTATTTCCTAATCTTCAATTACTTGAACTTTTATCAATGAATAGAAACCCTGATTTTTAATGAATTTTTTCTTTTCTGAACCAATATTTCTTTTCCTTTACCATACCATTCTTCAAATGCAACTCGAATTCCCAACACATATTAGATGAAAATTCAAGGGAGACCTTGGTCCCAAAGTTAATTTTTCAAAGCTTACTTTAACCGAAGTCAACAGATCTTATCCACATATCTTTGAAATTGGCCCATGATTATGCATCTCAAGGTCTCATAAGAACTTGTAAGCCCATCAACCAGGTATGCCATGTTGAACAAAACCCTGCCTTGAATGCCTTGAACCTTTAATCACCTTGCATGAATTCTTTCCTGAGAAACCCACTTCAATCCCAACCTACTCGCATCGCAGATAACAAATGACAATGATGAGGATAATGATTGCCTTGGCTAAGGAGAAATCTATGAATTCATATCTTAGGTCATGAACCACGCTTCACAATTCAATCCCCAGCCCTTAGCGATCGGTTATTTCAACCTTACGATCTTGATTCCCCGTTTAGATGCACAGAGAAATATCCGGATAAAACATCTTTGAACCATGATTCAACAAAATCTAAATTGATTAACTGAGGAGTAGATGAGTGTCATGTCACAGTCATTAATCCTAATCAAATGACAAGCATACTTATAGGAAAGGATGCCATGCTTCAAAATCCACATATGCTAGGTCACGTCCTAGAGTTCTTGACCAGAATGACCTACAACCAGTTGTTCAACAAAAGATATTAGCCCAGTAACTTAGTGGATAAGAAGTCCAGAAATGAGCCTTGAACCTTAATTCCAAAGCTTGCTGCATGAATAAGAAATCATCCCTTATTGGATACGAGCGCCTTAACCACTGTGACACCCTAGTATCGCACAACCACTGAACTTTGAACCTCAGAGCTATATTGAATGAAATGTATGCCATGTTAGTGACCTAATGAAATAGATGCAAATGGATGCAAAAGTCTAAGCCAAAATAAAAGAAATTAGGAGGGCAAATTTTGGGGTGCAACACCCTTTATCTTCACACGCACATAGTAGAGTAGCCGGTTATTGACTATGATCCCTTTAAGCACGAGGTTCTGGAACATAAATGCGATAACCTCCTTTAATTCACCCAATTGCAGACTGTAGTCCTCCCTACTAAGTTCAGTACCATACACCTCTGAACCAACTGACAAGAGGTTTTTATGTTATATCGTGTAGGTACTGCATCTGTTGGATTAAGTGACCGGGTGAGGGTCGCCTAACTTAATTGGTGCATTCCCTATTTTCTTACAGCAAAGCATGTATCTTTCAAATATACTGGATCATTCACTTATATTCATCGACTCCCTATGTAGTTTGTGCTTAAGACGGTGTTGACTGCTAGATAAACTACTCGGGGCTATTTTAAATATAAAGTTTAAGGTTTTGGTATAAAGGGTACTGAAATCAATCTAGTGCAATCTGGGGATTTAGAGTGTTACGAAGGTATCCATCATAATTCTGTTGCACTCAAAGTTACTCATATATCTTTAAAAAGTGAGCAACCCATATATTCTTCGAACGCGTCAGATTATGCAGATAACTAACTTTTTTTGTTGTTATGGCTCAAGAAAGTGGGAAATTAGATAATAACGGAAAAATTGCATAAACGAACTCGAAAGTACAATGATGTTTTTGATTACAAATGTAAATGAAAGAAAAACCTACTTAGAAAGCAACAAAGAGTTTCTAAACTAACTAACTCCCCTAAGCTTGAAACAAGCAATATCCCAATGCTTTTAAAAACAACAAAGGAAACGGGAAGAGAAACAAAATCAATCTATTCTTGTTCGTTATCACATCCTCTTACTCGTCCTCATGCTCGTCCACGTGTACCCGGAGGATGGGGCATAGCTACATGGTATATATAATCCTGAAAACCATCCATGCGTACAGTCAAGACCGCCATATCCTCAGTTAATCTTGCAGTCTGGCGCTCATTTCTTTCGTCATATTCTTGTTGCTGACTTTGCATGGCCAACATAAGTTGCATCATTGCATTTTGGTTGTTTTGCATAGCCTGCATTCTCTCATCCTGTTCCATTATGGCATCCATAATGTCATCATTCGAGGTCGGTACTCTTTCTCGTCTTCTCCTGGGCCTAGTGGACGTGCTTGCAACATTTTTAGGAGGAGCTTGTTGTTGTCTTAACTCGATATCATTAGCTATCATGGTCACTAAGCCACCTATGAGAGTGGGTTCATGTACAACTCTCGCAAGACGGTGAAAGTTTGCTAACATAAATATAGCTCCATTTATGGGACGGTTTTGTGAAGCGCAGAACATGATAAAAAGCTCAGCTCTAGAAATAGTGGTAATGTTTTTTGCTTTACCAAAAAGGGTGTGGGCTAGGATTTTGTGAAAATATCTTAAAGTTGGGTTGTGAATGTTTTCAGAATGCATGTCCTCATGCCCAAGGTTACTAATGTCTGTATTGTCCCCCCATAAATAATCTAGCTCACCTACTTTAAAAATCTCTTCTTGGATTACGGTAAATGCATCAAGGCTATGTGGGAATCCTAGTAGCTCTTCCATCTCTCTATGGGTGAAGGTGTACTCTATACCAAATAGTATAAATCTAATCATTCCTCTATTGAATCCCAAACCATGGTCAGGTTTGTAGACAAGGGAGCTTAAAAACTCCAAAGTTTGTCTACGGTAAGAGCTAAACTTTGTTCTCAAAGCAGATGTATCCCATCCTATTTGGCTTAATAAGAACAGAACACTATCTCGAATCCCTAAGGTGATCATGGTTGGTCCGTCGGGGTAGGTACTTAATCCTATCTCCCTATCAGAAAGAGACTTAAATCTTCTCGGCTAATTCCTTCCTCTAAACACAATGCCCATCATATCAACCAGATTCATTTGGTTAATGTAACTAGCTAATCAGAAAGTAAGCCTGAAGTAGGTTGACAGTTAGCATTAAGTTAGTAGCGGGAAAAATTAAAGAAACAATAATGCATATTTTAATCATCAGTAATAACAAAAGAAAAGAAAAGAAAAGCGAAAATAAGCAAAGCAAAAAAAGATAAGACTCAAAGTTGGGTTGTCTCCCAAGAAGCGCTTTGTTTAAAGTCGTAAGCTCGACATAGCATGGTGATTAGTCTAACGAATGGGGTGGCAGCGCATCTAGCCTAAAGGTTTCATAATATTCTTTATTATCGATACTATGATAGTGTTTTAGACGCTGTTCATTTACGATGAAAGGTTCTCTACTCATTCCTTTGATTTCTATCGCTCCGTTTTGAAAAAACTTAGTGATTTCGAAGGGACCAGACCATCTTGAGCAAAGTTTTCTCGGAAATAGTTTAAGTCTAGAATTAAATATGAGAACTATATCGAATTCATTGAATTCTTTTTTAGATATTATTTTATCGTGCCATTTTTTAGTTCTCTCTTTATATATCCGAGCATTTTTATAAGCGTCTAGTCTAAGTTCTTCTAGTTCATGGATATCCAAGATTCTTTTGTCACCCACAATGGTGTAATTTAAATTAAGGGTCTTAATGGCCCAATAAGCTTTATGTTCTATTTCTACCGGCAGATGACATGATTTCCCATAAACTAGTTTAAACGGTGTGGTTCCAATCAGAGTTTTATATGTTGTCCTATATGCCCATAGAGCTTCATGTAACTTAGATGACCAGTCTTTCCTAGAGGTTGGTACAATTTTTTCTAAGACTTGCTTAATTTCTCTGTTGGAGACCTCTACTTGCCCACTTGTTTTTGGATGATAAAGTGTTGCGACACAATGTCGGACTCCATACTTCGCTAATATTTTTTCTAGGATTTTGGAAATGAAATGGGAGCTACCGTCACTGATGACGAGTCTTGGTAGACCGAATCTTGGAAATATCGTGTTCTTGAAAAGCCTCACCACTACTCGCACGTCATTTGTTGGAGAGGCTACAACCTCGATCCATTTCGAAACTTAGTCAACAACAAGTAGTATGTAGTGATTTCCAAAGGAAGACGGGAAGGGTCCCATGAAATCGATTCCCCATACGTCAAAGACTTCAACTTCTAGAATGCCCTTTTGAGGCATCTTATCATGTCTAGAGATGTTTCCAGTGCGTTGGCTTTGGTTGCAATTTTTAACTGTGATATGGACGTCTTTCTAAAGACTAGGCCAATAGAGGCCAACTTGTAATATCTTAGCGCAGGTCTTTGATGTTCTTGCATGTCCTCCATAGGGAGAGACGTGACAGTGGAAAATCATGTTTTCGATTTCATTTTCGGGAACACAGCGACGAAAAATACCATCGACGCCTCTTTTGAAAAGCAAAGGCTCGTCCAAATAATAATGTTTAAAGTCATGAAAGAATTTCTTCTTTTGTTGATAAGACATATCGGGTGGAAGCACTCTAGCAGCCAAGTAGTTGACTAAATCGGCGTACCATGGTAGTATGGTTGGGGTGAATATTGCTTCCATAATTTCGTTTGTGTTCTTGTCTTCATAAGTCATAGGGTACTCGGTTATAATAATGTCTAATTCTAATTGGGCTATAAAGCGTTCATAAGGAAAATCATCATTAATGGGAATATGATCTGGTTTGATGCCTTCTATTCTGGATAGGTGGTCAGCTACTACATTCTCGGTGCCTCTCTTGTCTTTTATTTCTAAATCTAATTCTTTTAGAAGTAAGATCCACCTTAGTAATCTTGGTTTGGCGTCTTTCTTACTTAAGAGGTACCGGATTATAGCATGGTCAATATAGATAATTATTCGTGCTCATACTAAGTAGGAACGAAATTTATCTAAAGAAAACACAACGGCTATCAATTCTTTTTCAGTTGTGGCATAATTTGTCTGCACGAGATCTAGGGTTCTACTTGTGCAGTAGATCACATGAAGCTTTTTATCCTTTCTTTGTCCTAGGACTGCATCTATGGTATAGTCACTGGCATCACACATTATCTCGAATGGTTCGTTCCAATAAGGAGGTTGCATAATAGGTGCTGAAATTAATTCATTTTTTAGAGTTGTAAACGCATCCACACATTTGTCGGTGAAAATGAACTCAGCATCCTTCATCAGCAGTTCAGTTATAGTTTTGGTTATTTTAGAGAAGTCTTTAATGAAACGTCGATAGCAACCAGTGTGTCCTAGAAAACTTCTTATCTCTCTAACAATTATGGGTGGTTGAAGATTTTCTATAACTTCGGTCTTTGCTTTATCTACTTCAATTCCCTTATCGGATGTTATGTCCCCTAAGACAATTCCTTGTCGGACCATCAAGTGTCATTTTTCCCAGTTTAACACAAGATTGACACTTACGCATCTTTCTAGAACCATTTCAAGGTTCGATAAACATCCTTCAAAACATTCTCCACAGACAGAGAAGTCATCCATAAAAACTTCCATCATGCCATCTAGAAAATTAGAGAAGATGGACATCATACATCTCCGGAATGTTGCAGGGGCATTGCATAATCCAAATGGCATTCGTCGATAAGCGAACGTACCATAAGGACAAGTGAAAGTCATTTTTTCTTGGTCGTCGGGATGGACAGGAATTTGGAAAAATCTGGAATAACCATCTAAATAGAAGAAGTAAGAGTGTTTAGCTAATCATTCAAACATTTGATTAATGAAAGGTAAAGGAAAGTGAACTTTACGAGTGGATTTGTTTAAATTTCTATAGTCGATGCACATTCTCCACCCGGTGTGAGTTCGTTACGCTATAGATTCTCCTTTAGTGTTGCTGACAACCGTAACACCACCTTTCTTAGGTACGATATGTACTGGCTCCTAAATACGATTCCTGCTTCTAGTAGCTTTTCTACTTCCTTTTTTACTACATCGCTCATAATGGGATTTATTCTCCTTTGATGTTCCCTAGAGGTTTTATAGTATTCCTCCAGCATAATACGGTGCATGCAGATAGAAAGGCTTATTCCTTTTAGATTTGATATGTTATAACATAAAGCGGTTGGGTATTTTCATAGGACATGTAATAATTTTTCAGTTTCTATTTGTCCTAGGTCTGCAGTGACTATAACTGGTCGTTCATGTTCTGTGTCTAGGAATTCATATCTTAGGTCTTTTGGTAGGGCTTTGATTTCTATGGCAGGCTTCTTTTGACAGTGTATAGGGTCAGGAGTTAGGGCTAGGCATTCACTCAGATTTTCATCTTGATATTCAGGGTGCCAATTATCATCTTCGAGAATCAGATGTATGGGAATCTTTAATACTTCTGAATAAGTGGTTTGTTGTTTCTCCAATTCTTTCACGCATTTATCGATTTCATATAGGAAACAACATGAATCGTCAATGGCTGGTGCCATAAGGAATTTAGATAAGATGAATTTAAATTTTTCTTCTCTGACTTTAAGATCTATTATGGCTCCTGCTGTGGCGAAGAATGGTCTACCTAATATGATAGGAATATTGGAGTCTTCTTTGATGTCCATGATTATGAAATCAGTGGGGATATAGAATTGTCCTATACGTACAAGAACATTTCCTATCATACCTAAAGGAAATTTCACTGATCGATCTACTAATTGTACGGACATTCTTGTTGGTCTTAGTTCTCCCATGTTGAGTTTCTTGCAAATTGATAAGGGCATTAGACTAATACTGGCTCCTAAATCGCATAGTGCTTTGTCTATGACAAATTTTCCGATTACGCAAGGTGTGATACGGTGGCAGAACCGACTGTTAATATTGGTTTATGTTTTTTATTCGCAAATGTACGATAAGCAAGAGTCGCCACCGACTTTTCTTTTATCCAACAAAGGAAAGGGTGAAAAGAATAGAAAAAGACCTTTTTTGAGATTTTCTGAGTAAGGGGGGTAGATTATGGAAAGGGAAGGTGTTAGCACCATTTCCATCCGTGGTTTTCCACGGGCTCTTAGGTACTTGCTCATTTTGAAAACTGCTTTCGTGTTTGTATGTTTTGAAAATTTTGCTTGCTTTACGATAACTCTTGTATCAGTCCTCAAGAGTGTTGATAAAGCGTTTTTGAAAAGGTTTTGAAAGTGGTGTGAAAAAGGTTGTTTTGAGCAAGTACTTAACAACTACCTACCTACTCGAAAAAAGGTTGTTCTTTTCCTCCTTTCCTTTAGATAATACTATCCTACTATTAGTGAGTAGGTATCCCTATCATTGGATGTTGAAGGACTATCAAAGGGACATTTACGGTCACTAAGGCAACTGGGCAAGAACTCTTAGTAATTGTCCTAAAGTTCTAAGATCACTTTTTAACCGACGCAACAGTCGAAAGGGTCATCGAGGGACTTGTGATCTCTTGAACTCAAAGACAATCACTAAAAATTCTCACGTTTCAATAATTGTGACCATTTTCAAAGGCAACCGAAGTGGGAGATACCCTAGGGGTGAGCATGTGCAAGTGTATTGATTCAGTTCATTTATCTTGTGCATTTAGGGTTATCTAATCGTTTTCTTTTCAATCTTTTTCATGCAATCCTATTAATCTAAACAGTTAATAATAGTGCAAAAAATAAAACTCCTAAGCTATTACAAGGCCTTGGGGTAATTACATAAATATCAAAAATAAAAATGCGGAATTTTAAACCTAATTAAAAACTATTACAAACCGGGAAACAATTACATAATTGAAAAATAATAAAACAAAAAATAATAAGCGCGCGAAGATTAAAATGAGAATAAGTTTAAAAAAACCCTAAAAATCTAATTGATTTAAAAAATATTTTTGTATTTTTATTGAAAAGTATTTGAAGTTTTAACCTAATTCTATTTAATTTTAGTTTAAAGAAAAACAAGTTAAAGTAATTAAATTAAATTATTTTACAAAGTCAATTTTAATTAAAAACAAACTTAAATTTATTTTTTTGATTTTTATGAAAATAATAAAAATATGAATCTAAAAAGATAAAATAATTAAAACAAACTAAGAAAATTAAAAAAAAAAAAAAAGCAAAACAATGGGCATGTGGTTGTGAAGTAATTTGGGGGGGGGGTGTGAAGCTGAATCTGTTGAGCCCAGATCAACACAAGCCCAAAGACTGCGTCTGATCTAGTGCTGCTGGCTCCTAAGGGTTCACCGTGGGCGCCTAGATCTGGACCATCTGACCTGGATCTGATGAGATCTCATGGTGTGGATGTGACGTCGCATGGTGCACGTGTTTGCCTTTGTGATACTGGATCTGTAAATAACTTGTTAGAAAAATCAAAACGCATGACCTAGGTATCGAACCCAGGTCCTCCCCTTCATACACATTCTCTCTTACCACTCATCGATCATGTCCATTCGTGAATATAAATAAACAAAGCAATATAATGTGAAAACAAGGAAAATGCTAAGTTGTCAACGCGCGCCCTTCAGTAGGCCCCTGGAAATTTGAATGGACGAATCAACGATCAAGGCTTGGACATGTCAGCCCCTGCCAGAGTCAACTAAAGTCAAAGACGTTGGAGTTAACTCCGGTCGTCTTCTTCGACGACCCCAAATTTTGATATGCAAAAAACGCAAACATTAATGGGTGGTATGGACCCTACCCCCTAAATTGATGGCCATGAGTTCAATGGTGGCCTTGGATTGGCCTGAAACGAGCTACAAGTTGAATTATGGCACAAACATGAGGAACGCGATTAAAAATAGCAAGTGGTCATGCACACGTCCAAGCTAGCGTATAAGGTTCCTTTTCATACCTAATCATCACCTTGATCACATCTAAACATAAAACATTAATAAAAAATGCATGAATTTAAGGTTTCGAAAGTAATAACTTTTACCAACCGGAGAGTGAGGTTTTGGCTCCTTCTGGGCACGATAGGGAGTTGAATTGTTATGGACCTGTTCCTGAGAGGGTCAGGAAGGAGAATAGACTCCTGTAACTTGTTGAAAGTGGTTGGAGAACAAGTTTCCTGATTGCCCTAACTTTGAGAAAAATGGAGAATTTCTAGGGTTTATTTGAGGCAGCTGTGTGTGTCTTTGTAGTATGGAATGCTTGTGCATATATATTAGGTCTTATTAGGTTAAAAAATATGGAGGAAAATCCATGCTTTCATGAGAAAATATTTGTTTTGGAATAATATGAAATATTTCCAAAATTGGCCAAATCTTGCACAAATGAGCTCCACGCATTTTTCCAGCCTATCTTGAGTTGTTTGGGCCTTCAATATGATGGAAACAGAAAGCTGACATGCCCCTATAGATCCATTTCCCTTTTAATTTGTTCTCTTCGAAGACTTAAGCTCTAATTCGAATTATTCAGAGCTTTCCTCATCAGAACCTTGTTTCCTTTGAAATCTCTTAGCTCTAATTCGAATTGCGCTAGCTTCAATATCATGGCTCCTTTGGTTGAGCCACCCTCTGCTTCGATTGCTTGATTTAAAGAAAATCACCCTGGTTGAATCAGATCTTGTGGAGTTAGTAACAAACAAGGCAAGAATCTGGCCTTTAACTCAAGAATTGAATCCACGATTAAAATTGAATTCTTGCCATATTTACAAGGAAAACATGCCATTTGAACTTTGGGTGAACCTAGACAAGTTATGATAGGTGTTTTGCTCGAAGTTGGCTTAAGGCTTTCATCATGGTTCCTTCGATTAAGTCTCAAGCCTTGCTCCCTTTGATGGCTTTGAACTGGACCCAATCGAAGCATTATCTTATTGACTGGTCAAAGTGTTGTTCTGCTCTCTTTGATAACTCTAAGTCCTTATTCGAATTACCCAGAACTTCCCTCATCAGAATATTTGTTTCCTTCGAAGGCTCCGAATTCGAATTGCACCTACTTCATTATCATGTCTCCTTCGATTAAGTCTCGAGCCTTGCTCCCTTCGATGGCTCTGCATCCTGACTCGAATTGCTCATATTCTCAGCATCAGAGTTTCTTCGTTTGAACCATAGTCTGCAGGCATTCGAAAGGCTCAGAGTTGTCTTCTCCAATCTGCATGAATTCGAATGGTCAGAGCTTATGGAAACCTCTCAGTTCTTTCTCTTTTCGATCTCATTTTATCTAACTTGGAAAATCAGAATATCACCCTGTTGATATGCCATCGAAGCATCACTTGGTTAACATGTCTGTCAAAAGGCACTTTGTACATCCTAACGAAAAACAACCTTATTTAAGATGTCCGTCGAATCTGCCTTGTTTGAGATGCCCATAGAAAGGCCCTATGCCAATCTAAAGACCTTTTGTAGATGCTAATCGAAGGGCACTTTGTAGATGCCAATCAAAGGATACTTAACCATCATTCAAAATTTTTCCTTTTTTTTAGGAAAATGTTTGTAACCACCTATGCAAGAGAAAATATTGGAAAAACATGAGAGGGCAAATTTTGGGGTACAACAGCTGCCCCTGTTCAATCTTCTTAAACCCGAGGCTGTAGATTGGCTTGTCTTCCTTTCGTGATCTGAAGGTGGAAGATGATTGAACACTAGAGTGCCCAAAAATTTGCACTCGTCTGAAATAACACTGTTGGTGGATAATATTGGGAATGGGCTTAAAGATGCCATCTAGAGAAAATGACGAAGATTCATTGGATATGGGCTTAAAGATGCCATCTAGAGAACATGATGATTTCATGAGATATCCCTTTGTGGGGATTCCTGTTCCTGATGTTGAGGAGGACTCTGCTGAGGAATGTTGGTCTAAGTTTTGGAAAATAGAGTCTAGGAGATTCAGTTGTCCGTTACTCTACTGAGGAATTACCTCTTGATTGGAGAGATGAAAGTGAGCTATTATCCGGTCGGGATCCAGGCTTTATAGTGACTAGCTGAGGACAATAAGGTTGACCGCTATCTGGTTGTATTCTAGGCTTCACAATGACTTACTGGAGAATATGAATTTAACTGCTATTTGGTCGGTTCCAGGCTTTGCATAATTGTGGACATTAAACTGTTATCTGGTCGGACTCCAGTCTTTACAATTTATTTAACTGGGTAAGAATCAGAAAATCTAGGGTCGGTTTAATTGAACCAGGGAAAGTATCTACCAGGAAAGAATCAGAATAAATCATCGGTCGATTTAAACTGAACCAACAGAGGTCTTGAGTTATCTTTTACTTGATAAGAATCAGAAAATATTTGTGTCGATTTAACTAAACCAGAGAAAGTATCTACCGGAAAAGAATCAGAATAAATCATTGGTCGATT
The DNA here is from genome assembly GCA_948472305.1 of Vicia faba. Classification (NCBI taxonomy): domain Eukaryota; kingdom Viridiplantae; phylum Streptophyta; class Magnoliopsida; order Fabales; family Fabaceae; genus Vicia; species Vicia faba. The sequence goes on from OX451736.1 coordinate 494,664,807, forward strand.
TAAACTGAACCATAAGAGGTATTAAATTGTCTTCAACTGGATAAGAATCAGAAAATCTTAGTGTCGATTTAACTGAACCAGAGAAAGTATCCACCAGAAAAGAATCAAAATAAATCATTGGTCGATTTAAACTGAACCAATAGAGGTCTTGAATTGTCTTCAATTGGATAAGAATCAGAAAATTTTAGTGTCGATTTAACTGAACCAGAGAAGGTATCTACCAGAATAGGATCAGAGTAAATCATTGGTTGATTTAAACTGAACCAGTAGAGGTATCTACCAGAAAAGGATCATAATAAATCATTGGTTGATTTACACTGAACCAGTAGAGGTATCTACCAGAAAAGTATCGGAGTAAATCATTGGTAGATTTAAACTGAACCAGTAGAGGTATTTTGAGAATGATCTTTCTGAGGAAAATGATGAAATAGCCCTTCGTTAGACGTAGCCTTTGAGAAAACTGTCAAGTCATATAAGTAGTTGATGATGTTTGTTGATTTGATCTTTCCTGAAAAGGTAAAGAGTTAGTCGTATGCAATGTCATGATGTATGAAATGCATTGTGTAATGATGTTCTCAAAATAAATGAGATTATGTTGTATGAAATATGTATGCTCACGCCATGATGTATGAATGTGGAATGCTGTTGCGACATTTCCTAGTCTGGGAAAATAAATCCCTGACTGCTGTTGGAGAGTACTGGGAAGCTGAATCTGGGACTGCTGTTTGGTAGATGAGGAAAGTGATTCTTTCATTTCCGCTGGGGATGATGAATAGAGATGATTCGCTGGGGATTTTATCTTTACGTTTGAGGATATTCTGCCGGGGAACTTTTGACTCTGCTTGAGAATGACTCTGTGGGGAAAAGATGCTTTGTTGGAAGATTTTACCAATGTAGAGAAATAAACTCTATTGGGGGATAAACTTCTACAGCTGGAGAAATAAACTCTACCAGGGATAAGGCTTTATAAATTGTTCGAGATTATAAAAACTTAGTTGGGGAATATGGATTTCAGCTATCTGAGGGAACTTGGCTGGAGGAGGTAATTCCTGTTTGGGGAAGAAGATGTCAGAACTTTGGTTGTTTTTACTCTGCGGGGACATAGACATCACTAGGACGTACGCTAAGGATGTAGTGATGACTTCATCTCAAGACGTCTCTTCCCCTGTACCTGTTGGAGAAAGTGATTGTGGGGACTACAAATGGCTTTTTAGACTTTTCCCCATTTCTTAAAGTCATTAGCAATTGTATTTCTATTTTTTATGCAAGTATCAGTAAATAGTAATCATATTCAAATGTATATGTCAAAAATAATCACTGGAAGTGTTTGCAAAACAAAGCAGTAAAATAGAAAACAAAATAGTTTTGTACTTTCAAAGAAATGATTTGTATTGACTTGGAGAATCTTGCCTATAATAGGCATTTTTTGTACAAAGAGACTAACATTCTAGTAGGATAACACTGTCATAAAAATGAAAACTATACAAAATAGTGTACAAAAAGAAAACAACTATGTGTAATAATCCCATTAGGTTTCAATTTTGCTATTTCCCTTATGTCCTTGAGCGTCTCATCACTTTGCTACTTGTCCGAAGCTGACTGGATTGATTGGTATCGTTTGAGCTTGATAGTTGATACTGAAGTCTGGTCGCCAAGTGATCTAATGGGACATAGTTATACGCTTTAAATCCCTAACTTTTTCCTGTACCTCCCTTTCGGGTTTTCAGTCCACCGGGATACCTTTTCTTGCCCAAGCCACCTGTTGTACCCCAAAATTTGCCCTCCCATATTCTTCAAAATTTGCCAAGTCAAAGCTTCAAAATCTCCCCAAAGGTTGCACAGTTCAAGGGCCTCCTAACAGTCAAAAACTAGGGTTTTGGTTCTGACAAAGAAAATGATGTTTCCAAGGGTCCAATAAAGTCCCACATGCCTATAAACATGGTCAGGCATCCTCATACCAAGTTTCAAGACTTACAGCACAAAATTGCACAGTCAAAAACCCTAATTGCCCTACAGTCAACTGCAGGGGCAAAATGGTCATTTGACAGTCAAAAAGTTCAAATTTTTGGTCAACATCTCATTTTGAAGCCACAAACATCATTTGATCAATTCTTGATCATGATTCTCAAAGCTTGCCTCAAAAAGTCTCAAGATGCAAAAGTTTCCATATTTGGACAGTTGAAAAAGTCAACTGTAACTTGACCAAAGCATAACTTCCACATGGATCATCAGAAAAATTCTAACCAAAGCTCATTTTGAAGAGAAAGACATTTCCTACAACTCCTCTTCACACTTCAAGCCCAAGAAATTCTCTCACAAAAAGTTATCAATTTCAACATTATAGGTGATTTTCAAAAGTAAAAAAAAAGGGACTTTAAGTCAAAGGCCATAACTTGAGATTGGTAAATCAAATTGACATGGGACCAAAGTCATTGGTTAAAGGACTTCAAGACCTTTCCAAAATGTCCATGAACATGATCAAAGCTTAAAAATTGAGCAAGATATGCCTTGTGGAAGTTGGGAAATTTTTGGATATTTTGAAAAGTCAACTTTGCTTCAAATGTCTTAAAATTGCTAATGGGCCACATTTTCTTCCAAGATTCATCATCCAAAGCATGTGCACGACCATTTGGCCCAAATGGAATTTATTCATCATTTTTATTTATTTATTTGAATTTTTAATTGCTAATAATTCATTTAATTAATTAAAATATGGAAAAAATACCAAAGCAAGCTTTTCAAATCTTTTTATGCATGGAATATCTTCAAAATTTCGTGCATTATTTGATATGGAAAGAATCAGGAAGATTGGACATGATTGGTATCAAATATGCATGGAAAAGATTTGAAAATATATGCCATGAAAATCAAATATCTTTCCATCAATGCAAAGGGTTTTTGGATCAAAATCTTTACCCTAATCATTCCATACATAAGCCAGAAGCAAACCCTAGTGCAAGAGACAAAAAAGCAGCGCCAGAAAACAAGAACAAAGTTGGTGTTTTTTGTCAAAAATTCTAAAACTGAAAACGTGATTCCAAGGCTTTTCAAGGCAAGAAAACCATCCTATTGTGTTCCTGAGGCTTCAAGGAACGTGCCTGAATCAAAACCATCATCCCTAACGCGAAGAATTGGTAGAATAACCTCATTCTGTTCATGCTTTTTTTTTGTATCCTTGTATCATGATTCATGCATGGTTTGTACTTTTTAATGTTGGATTTGTGTTCATTGGATCATTCTAAAGCTAACCACATGTTTTAATTGAGTTTTTAAGCATCGTACGCGATTTCGCCATTGAAGCATGCTAGGGTTCCCCAAGTTTCAAATTGGGCATTTTCGTATACTGTAAAATTAGGACTTCCCAGTACCATGGCTAAACTCAGGAAGCTTGGACGAACATAACCCACTAATCGCGCCTAACTTATGTAGCAAGATGGGCTAATCGCTATTTTTGAAAAGCTTGCATTTTGGGGGGTTTAAAACCCCCGCTAATCTCTTTTTGTTTCAGGGATAAATGAAGAAGATGATCATGTGGCAAAGTTTGATTGGGTACTTTGAATTCTGGCGCGCGTTTTTCTGATTTATACCACTAGCATTTGTCCTTTTTTATAATAATTATGGTTCATATAATATACAAAGAAGCACAACAGCGCGATTGGCAAGGCATCAGTGTGGTAACCTCTGGGACCTGGGTTCGATCCCCAGGTCCCCCATATTATTTCCATATTTTTCTTGCTAATATCTTCCTATGCAGCATGCCTCCTGATGATCACCATACACCCATAATCCACACATGCCACATGGCCACTGAGGGCAATCCAAAGGTGGAGATCTGATGAACACCATGGACATTGGTCAACGCACATGCACGCTTCCAGAAAAGTCAAACAAGGCCATAAACATTGGGCCCAAATTGCTGGAACAAAACCTCGACTTGGGGTCAACACCCCCTAGGGTTTGTGTTTACTTTCTTTTTCTATCTTTTTTATTATTTGTTTAATTTAATTATTTCCTCTTAAAACTTTAAATTAATATTTTCATAAAACATAAAAAAGTAATAAAAATCAGAAAGTCATAAAAATAAAAATATATTTTATTTAAATAATATTTTTGTAAATAAATCTCATTAATTAATTTAGCTTTTTAAATTTAGGTTTAATTCAAATATTTTTCTTAATAAATTAAAAAAGGTGTAGAATTAGGGTTTTAAGTATTTTTTTCATTCTTTTTTCCTTTTTTCTCTCACCATAATTAATTATTAAATATTATTTTTGTAAATAAAACTTGCCATTAATTAATTAGGTTAATTCTAGGTTTAACTTTAACATGTTTTTTTAATAAATTAAAAATAGCTAGAACTAGGTTTTAATTCCAATTTAATTTTTCTTATTAAAAATCCATAAATACAAAAAACTCAAAAATCTTTTCTTTTTACTTTAATTTAATTAATTTGTTAATTATAATTTAATTTCCTAAAAAAAGGGTCCAACGCCCTCGCTTTCGATTTTAATTCTCTTCGCATTTTTTTATTTCCGTTCTTATAATATTCATGTAATTCTCCCAAAGCCGTGTGTTGTACCCCAAAATTTGCCCTCCCATTTCCTCAACATTTTCTCATCACAATACCTTTGAAGATCAAGATCCAGTTAGGGTTTCCTCTGCTCAAGACTTCTCCTTGCACTGTGGACTCAAATTAGGGTTTGTGTTTGCCCAAGGATGTTTTGACCTAAAATGCCTAAGATGACTTTCATGCTTCATGTTGGACTCCCAAGTTTACCCATGCCAAGTTTCAAGTCTTGATTCCAAGTTTTACCCAGTTAATTGGACAGTTGACCTAGAAATCAGCTGTATTGGGGAAAAAGTCAACTGTGGCCAATTGACAGTCAAATATCATGAAATTTGATCCACATCAACATTATGAACTCATATGGACCATTTGGTCAAGTTTGGATCACAATTCCACAAGAAATTTGATCAGATCACCAAAAGGGCAAAATGGTCATTTTTAGGGTTTTGACTGCACAAAGGCAATTTTTGACTGTTTGACCTAGCCAATGGCAAACCAAGCTCACATATGGCCTCAAGGACTCAATGGAATTATCTTGACATGTTCATCAAGCTCAAAAGATCCCAAGTACACAAGATTGACAGTTGAATTTCCCAGTCAATTGATCAATTTTGACTGTATACTGAAAAGTCAAACTTTGACTTTTTGGTCAAAATCAAGAGTCAAAATTCATTTTTCATCAAAACATGCCAAATCATGAAACTTGTTCATCAAGAAATCTCAAAATGCAAATTAGGGTTTGAAAATGGAATTTTTCATAACTTAGAATTTTTCTAAGTTATGAAAAACCCTAATTTTTTCCCAACTTTGCCCCATCTTTTCACCATGATCCATTTGGATTCAAACAAAAGTCAAAACATGAAAGTTGTAGCTTGTTGCATAATCTACAACTTTAATTCACAAAGTTTTCTCATTTGAAGCTTGTATCTCAAGTTATAATTTTTTGAATAAGGGCACTAAACCATCTTTTAACTTAGTGAAATTTGACCTATTTTGACAAGGTTTTCTACCCTACTTCAAGGCCACTTTTCATACCCTTCCACTTGGAATTTGGATTTTCATTTCAAAGATGGATTGTAGTACACATTCCAAGCTTTCCAAAATGTCAAAGAACTCATCAAACAACCTCATAACTTGAGAGATTCGAATTTCACAAGTTGGCAAAAATTCACTTTTTGTTCTTCATCAAGACATGTTCATAATCTTGCCAATTTGAAATCAGTTTGCTTTATGCTTGATTACAGGTCCTTGAACCATTCCATACTCAATAATTTAATGCATATTCAATGTGTTAAGGTGTTGTTCTTTGAGTACAAGCATTATATGCAAGATTAATCCTAAACTAGATAAAGTGAAATTTCCATTTTTGAAAAGATTAGCTTTATGTCAAGTTTGTAATCCAACAAGTACATAAAAGATCTGCTTTGCACAAGATTATGGGCATAACACACTGATCAAGAGATGTTTATGCAGCACATTAGGAGGCCCCCTACTAACCTAAAACCACCAACTTGCTTTTGTTGCTTAAGATAGAAGAAAAGTCCATAACTTATGCCATCTCTCATTTCAGCTTAGACACACAACACAAAAGCTATCAAACACATTCCATAGAAAAAATCCAAGCTAACACACGAGCCCTTGCCATCTGAAACACTCCCATTGCTCTAAACACCTCAAAACTGTACAAACAGGGGAGCCCCTGCAGTTTGAGTGCAAACTCCCAATCCCTTCGAGCATTTTGATCCAAACCTTTTCCTCTACCTTCCCTACAACATATGCAAGCTAACCATGTCCTAAAATCAGACCTGTAACACCTCCAAGCCACTTCACCATTTTTAATTTTATGTTTTGCAGTTAGAGTTCACTAGCTCGATTCAGGGAGTTTCAAGACAAAGTAGGAATTGGAAAAGCATCCTTACACTTCAAGGAAGCTGTACAAGTCATCATTTCACTCTGAAACATCCTCCATTGCCAAGCTCGATTCCAACTGAACAGGTATATTCATGGAGTTCTATCTCTCTTATTAGGCATTGTTAGCTTTAGGTTTTTGAAGAAAACATGTCACAATCATAGCCCTGAACATGCTCATATGATTAGATTTCATTTATGTTTCGTGTGCTTAGAGAATTTCATGTCTGAACATTGATGAAAAGTTAGGTCAGAAATTGGGGGAGGAGAAATTCTCCCTCATCTTAGAGAGATAGGTCAAGTTATTTATATGGTTGAAACCGTCTCTTCATGCTGAACATTTCTTGTGTTATGAGTTTTTGCTGAAAAGCCAAGAATCAGGAGTTAGACATTGAGGAACAGGGGCGCGCGTTTTTCAAATGTTTGAAGCTGGAGGTTGAAGACAATGATCAGTGGGCTGGGCCTGTGTTATTTCACTTTTCACACCACCTTTTTTGATTCACACCCCCCTGAGCCCATTTGTTCATTTCTTAACATTTTTGACTTTTTCTTTTTTGGTTGACTTTGTTTATTTTTTCTCATGGCATTAAAAAATTAAAAATATTTTTTTCATCATTTTTTGCATTTATTGCATATTTATTTGTTTATTTTCTTTGTTTATACATAAGTATATATATACTATTATTAGAATAAATATAAAAATGATGTAAATACAATTTTTATTTTTATTTACTTCCTGAAAATATTTCACACAAAAAATACTCTTTTATTTATTTTATTAAAATATTAAATAAATATTTATTTTGTGTATAATACATATTTAGGGTTTAATATATATATATATATATATATATATATATATATATATATATATATATATATATATATATATATATATATATATATATATATATATATGGTTATCAATATATTTAAGTTAAAAATATAAAAATACTTGAATTTTTATTTTTTTTATTAATATTTGATACAAAAATACTTTTCCCCATAATATACTTCATTTTATTTTATTTTTGAAAATAATAAATAAATAGTTGTATTAAATTAGATAATAATGCATTTTCTTTAAAATTAGGGTTTTTGCGCTAAATTTAAAATACTCAAAAAAATAATACATTTTTATTTTCTTTTCTCTTTTACATAAAAAATATTTTTTCATACATATAAAAACTTTCTTGTTGCATTTCACATATTTATTTAATTTCCATTTAATTATGCAATTTATTTACCTTGCAAATATTCAAAATGATGTAATAATTTAGATTTAAATTCTTGTCAATATCCCCCATTTGAACATTTGTACCCCCCTTCCCATATTTGGTTTTGTAATAGCTTAGTAATTTTAATTTCGCACTTTATTGCTTTCTAATGATAACATGTTAGAATTAGGGTTTGTATGCGAAAAAACGATAAAAAATAGTTTGACCTAATACAAGATAAACAAGCATGAAAATGGACACACAAATCACACTTGCACCCCCTAGGGTTGTCCACTTGTTGCCTTCAAATAAATGGGCCATATTGCATGTTGAACTTCTTTGGGCAAAGCAAACAATTTGAATGATCATAGTCCCTCGACAAAACTTTTCAAAACAAATAAAAACAAATGATCAAGTCTCTTAAAGAAATTGCCCAAAGACATTCAACGTCGTTGCAACTATGGTCTAAAACGATGACCCGCGCCTGTCCCTTTCACATCCTAACACAAGGTTGCCCACCAAATACAATGGTGGAGCAAACTTGTTAAAAGGGTTAAAGTATAGCAATAATCTTTTGAGAAATTTAGGAGTAGATAACCTCTTGGTTACTTGAATCAACTTGCAAAACAAAACACTTGCCTAATTTCAAAACCACAATCCACAACACTTTCAAAACAACTTTCAAAAACAAATGAAAACCTTTTCAAAAGACATACATCTTTGTATACATCCCCACATGGATCATTACAAAGGTTTCCACCACATTGGCATCTTTTCAAAACATTTTCAAACCCACATACTCAAGCACCATTTCAAACAAATTGAAAACAAAAGGCAAGTGATCTAAGCAAGTAACTAAGAGCCCATGGATAACCATGGATAGAAAGGGTGCTAATACCTTCCCTTTCTATAATCTACTCCCCGAACCCAAGAAAACATCTCAAAAGGTTTTTGCTGTGCTTTTTAACCTTTCCTTAGGATAAAATAAAAAGTCGGTGGCGACTCTTGCTAACCGCAACATTTGCGAATACAAACGCAAACCTCAAGTCAGTTCTCCCACCGTATCACAGAACTGGCGACTCTGCTGGGGATTACTTTTAAAGTGGAGTAACCTTAGGGTTTAGATCACCTTTGTTTTCAATTGCTTGCTTTGTTTGCTTTTACATTTGTGGGCTTTGTATCGGAGTTTTATAGATCCTAACCCGGATCTGGGGATACCTTCTTAGAAAGTAGAAACAAGGCTGTGAGGGAACTATGCGGGGTATACCGACATGGTTGAAACAGTCTGCTACGTTGATGTGGCACTTTGGTGTGTACCGGTAACCCTTGAGTTCAGTCAAGGAGAGTACGGGGCTGCCGCGTGGTGTCGTAAAGCATCAACTGACCTTAGGAACCTTAATTGAACCATCTTGGCCTTTTTAGGGTAGTGAGATAACTGACTTTGGTGCAGTCTGAGGTTGGTTGATACTCGATACTACACCCAATTGAGGGTTGCTTTCCTGGAATATTTCGGTCGCCAGTTCAGTGGCTAAATCGAAACGATGAACAATGAAAGCAATCCAGTGATATTGGGACCTTTAGAACCCGGTTACTTTTGATAGGACAGGTTGAGCCCACCAAACTTCAAGAGGGTAATACCCAGACCCCATGCAGGCCTAAACTCTAAGGGTTTGTGTGACTTGTGTGCCTTACCATGTTTGCCTTTGTGAATATTTATAGTGTATTTAATCATCACATCATTACATCATACAAACATCATGAGCATTGACTAACCATTTCAAGGGTTTCGAATCTTCATCTTTGTTCTTGTTTTATAGGACATGGAAACTGCTCGCAGAAAGACAATTCAGATTAGCCTTGTAAAGATCCCTCCTCAGCTTAAGGAACTTCTGTCCAGGATTCCCGAGGGTTCTTCATTCAGTGAGAGACATGGAAGACTCATCAACTTGGTTAACACCAACATTGAGGAGGACTTGATAAAGGTCCTGTTCCAATTCTTTGACCCTCTGCATCACTGCTTCACCTTCCCGGATTATCAGTTGGTGCCTACATTGGAAGAGTTCTCCCGACTTCTGAAGGTCCCTATCCTTGATCAACTACCCTACAACGGTACGGAAGAGGAGACCAAGCTTGAAGAGATTGCTAAAGCCTTGCACCTACAGACATCTGACCTCAAAGGACATTGGGAAGTTAGAAGTGGTATCAAAGGGTTCTTAGCCAGGTTTCTGTTTGAAAAGGCCCAAGAATGTTGGAACTCTCTTGACCTACGAGCTTTTGAAGAAGTTATGGCCCTCCTTGTCTATGGTTTGGTGTTGTTCCCTAATCCCGATCAGCTTATTGATATCAGTGCGGTCCAGATCTTCATGACCAAGAATCCTATACATACGTTGCTGGGGGACATCCTTCACTCATGTTACACTCGAACCATGAGAAGAAGGGGTGTCCTTATGTGTTGCACTCCTCTCCTGGGAAGGTGGTTTATTTCGCACCTTCCACAAATAGTTTTAAAGAACGAGCGGGGTTTGAGATGGTCACAACGGTTAATGACTCTCACGCATGCAGATATACATTGGTGCCCTAGGTCTAGGGAAGACATCACTATCATTGATCGATGTGGGGAGTACCCCAATGTTCCTTTATTTGGAATCAAAGGGGGTATTACTTACAACCCATGCCTGGCTTGGAGACAGTCTGGTTATGCTCGGAGGGATGGCCCTCATGACATGTTAATTCCTAACATAGTTTTTGACTTCGACAACGATACTCAAGGACTTCGTCAGAAATTTATCAGAGCTTGGAGGATGCCGAGTAGGATAGACAGCAAGACACCGGGGCACAGGAACTCCATCCCGTTGGAACCTTATCTCAAGTGGATACGAGCCCGCTCCCAGAAGTTAGTGATGCCTTATCCTCATATGCTCCCTGTGATCAAAGAACCAGTCTTGGAAGGAGAAGCATCCTACACCATTCAACATCCCGACATGCCCACCTCCTGGGAAGAAATGCAGAAGAGCTGGGTCCAGCTTAAGGAAGAACGAAATTCTCTTGAGACCAGTCTACATGCTAGTGAAAAGAAGGTCCTGGAACTCACCCGCCTGCTGCACGAGGAAAGGAATCTCAACACCTACATCGCGCCAAAGAGGATGCGCAATGTCTTTTTACCTTAAGGAGTCATTTTGTAGTATTTAGCCCATGGGGCATTTATGTATTAACAAACTTCTCCTTATTAATATAATGTGCGTTCCTTTTTGTCTACAACAAATTTTGAATATTCTAAATCCTTGAATGCATTGCATACATACGCATCCCATTGCACCATATGCATAGCAGGTACCCTATTTCGCAGGTTGCTTAATTTTCTTCGCTGTTTGTGTGAACAGTCATCATGAATCCAGAATCATCCAGTGAGCAAGCAATCAAGGCCCTTCAGGCCCAAAGTGCACAGTTTCAAGAGATGGTCCTAAGCCTAGCCCAAGGTCAGCAAGAGTTGAAGACTCTACTCATGAAGAAGAAGAAGAAAAAGAGGACCGCATTGTTCAACACCGGACGCAGATTTGGGAACACACTCCATAATGAAGCTGATCCAACCACTTCTTCTGCTGAGAAAAACAGTCCCCAAGGGGGAGGAGCTCCTAGTCCCGCAGTCTCCGACAACGAGACGGACTATAACGACGAACAATACCCACCTGCTGCTGACAGATACAAGCAATTGGAGGACCGCTTGAGCGCCATGGAGATTCAGAATGTGCCGGGGCTGGATTTCGGAGATTTGGGATTATCTTCTGGAGTAGTAATTCCACACAAGTTTAAGGCACCTGCCTTCGCCAAGTATGATGGGGTCTCCTGCCCAAAGCTACATCTAAGGTCGTACGTAAGGAAAATCCAACCTTACATGGCGGATAAGAATCTCTGGATTCACTTCTTCCAAGATAGCCTCTCGGGGTCACAACTTGAATGGTTCTACCAATTGGATGGAGCTAGCATCCGACACTGGGAAGATTTGGCAACCGCATTCTATAGACAATACCAATATAATTCTGATCTCGCTCCTACGCGTACCCAACTTCAGGGTATGTCTCTAGGAACGGGTGAAGGGTTCAAAGAGTACGCTCAAAAATGGAGAGATTTGGCTGGCAGGGTGCAGCCTCCATTGACTGATCGTGAGCTGGTTGATATGTTCCTTGGGACATTGTCTGGTCCGTTTTTTAATCATTTGGTTGGTAACTCCTCCGCTGGGTTCACAGATTTGATATTAACGGGAGAAAGAATTGAAGCTGGCATCAGGTCAGGCAAGATACAGAAGGCTGCCTCTACAAGTGCTGAGAAGAGGCCGTTTAAGAAAGAAGCAAGTGCCGTCTATGGTCCTAGAAGACAAGTCAAGCCCGAAAGTCGCCAAGCCGTCAATGCTTTGGTCATCTCCAAACCTGTTGCTGCTCCTCAGCAGTACAATCAACAAAGAAGCGAAAGGCCCAAGAGGCAGTATACCCGACTGAGTATGACCTTATCTCAAATTTTACCCCAACTGTTATCCACCAACCTGGTGACCCTCAAAGAAGCTCCTAAGGTCGTCAACACTGCGTCTCCTAAGTATAACCCAAATGCCCGGTGTGCTTATCATTCTGATAGCCCCGGGCACACTACTGATGATTGCTGGGCCTTGAGAAACAAAGTGCAAGATCTGATTGACGCAAAGGAAATTCAGTTTGAAGCGCCGGAAAGACCAAATGTTGTAACGGCTCCTATGCCCCAGCATAGGGTAAATGCCATTGAGGAGGAAACGTATGCTGTTTCGATAGATGAAGTTGTTACCCCTCTGAAGACTGTTAAGAAGAACCTACTGCGGGCCGGTTTATTTCCGGGTTGCGGTGAAGGTTGCCTGTTCTGTGCTATTTCCCTATCTGATTGTCCCTTGCTGAGGTTAGGCATCCAAGGCCTAATGGATAGCAAGGAAATTCTATTCAAAAAGACTGCTATTCAATTGGTTCCGATGAAAGAAGTTTCTGTGATTACCATCTTCAAAAATCCAATCAAGGCTCCCCCGAAGAAGCCTATTCAAATCATGACAGTTGCGCCTGTAATCATTACTGTTCCGGGGCCCCTCTCCTACGTGTCTGATAAAGCTGTCCCCTGGCATTATGGGGCAGACGTGTATGTAAATGGAATCAAACAAGAATTTGACACTAGCGCCAGTATCTGCGATATCACTGGTCCAGCCAAAGTTACCCGCAGTGGCAGGCTCTTTTCGCCTAACATTGCACCGCCCGCTATTCGAAGACCCCTCCTCATAAAACCTACAAGTATACCCGTTACTGTTGTTGATCAAGTTGTTTCCCCTGCTGCCGAGTCATCAAATGCTCGGGGCAAAGGGATTGAAGAAGAGCCTGCCCGGATGGAGGCACCAATACCCGTAAATGCTGAGGCCTCACGACAAGAAATGGAGGAGATTCTGAAAATAATAAAGAAGAGTGATTTTAATGTTGTTGAGCAGTTGGGGCATACGCCCTCCAAGATCTCCCTGCTCTCCTTATTGCTATGCTCCGAGGCCCATGCTAAGGCCTTGATCTCATTTCTCAAGACGGCCCATGTGTCGCAGGAGACGTCTGCAGTCCAGTTCACTGATTGCATAGCGAATCTAACGGCGGACAATGGCTTGGGATTTTCAGATGCTGACCAGACCGCGAAAGGGAGAGACCACAATGATGCCCTGCATGTCTCTATTGAATGCAGGGGCACTACTCTGGCACATGTATTGGTGGATACTGGTTCTTCCTTGAATGTTCTATCGAAAAAGGCTTTAGACCGTCTGGATTATGAAGGCCTGGAGTTGAAACCCAGTAATATCATCGTCAGGGCCTTTGACGGTTCCAAAAGGATGGTTCATGGAGAGGTTAACATCCCTATTCGTGTGGGCTCCCAAGTGTTTGACTCTACCTTTTATGTGATGGATATACGTCCATCGTACTCTTGTCTGCTGGGTCGACCTTGGATCCATAAAGCTGGGGCAGTGACCTCCACCTTGCACCAGAAGCTGAAGTATCCCGTCAGGGGGAAGATCGTCACTGTGCAAGGAGAAGAGGAGTATATGGTGAGCCATTTGAATTCCTTCAGGTACATTGAGATGGACGGAGAGTTCATTGAAACCCCCTTCCAGCATTTCGAGGAGGTGCATCCAATTTCAGCCGCTGCAGAGACAATAGCCGAAGAGAATGATTCCTTGAAGATGGCTTCCCTAAGGGATGCCCGGGCTGTGGTTCAGAAAGGCAATTGTGCACACTGGGGTCAGCTTCCTGACTTCACTCAGAAGAACGACAAGTTTGGGCTAGGCTTTACTGCAGAGGCTCAGAAGGCGGTGCGCAAAGAGAAGATCGGAAAGGCTCCGGTGTTTATTTCCAGCTCAAGGGTGAACGCTATTGAGGAAGATGTGGAGGAAGCAGAGTTTGATAGTTGGATCTACCCGACTGCCAGCGACGGACCGAGCAACTGGACGGCAAAGGATTTTACCCCTATCACATTTGTCACGCAGTAATTAATTTCTTTTGATTTCCAAATTTGTAACAAACAATATGTTAAAACTTTGTTGGCTCGGTGTCCTACCCGAGGCATCGTAGCTCCATGTGTGAGGGCTTTTTGTATGACATTTTCATATATCATCAATCAAAACATTGGACGTTTGTTGCATTTCAAATCTTTTGCTCTTTTCCTTTCTGTGTTATATATATTGCAAAACAGCTGTATTTACACACACTCACTTATACAGGTTTCAATCCACTCTGGATCTCACTGGTAACAGCTCTGCTACCGCCAGTTATGACTTCGAAAATCCGATCAACTTGGCCGAAGACGAAGGTGAAGATGATTGCGAAGTGCCTGGTGAACTCGCAAGACTGCTACTCCAGGAAGAGAGGGCTATTCAACCACATGAAGAGCATGTGGAGACAATTAACTTGGGTACTGAGACAGATAGGAAAGAGGTCAAGATTGGTGCCAATCTAGAGCTCAGCGTGAAGCAACGATTGATCCAGATGCTACAAGACTACATGGAGATTTTTGCTTGGTCCTATGAAGATATGCCTAGTTTGGATGCCGACATTGTAGTTCACCATCTGCCAACCAAGGAAGATTGCCCTCCGGTAAAACAAAAAGTTCGACAGATGCGTCCAGAGATGTCTGAAAAGATCAAGGCCAAGGTTATGAAGCAGTTTGATGCCGGGTTCCTTGCAGTAACTTCTTACCCCCAGTGGGTTGCCAATGTGGTGCCAGTACCAAAGAAGGACGGTAAAGTCAGAATGTGTGTCGACTACAGGGATTTGAACAGGGCCAGCCCCAAGGATGACTTCCCCCTACCTCACATCGATGTCCTTATTGACAATACAGCTCAACACAAGGTGTTCTCCTTCATGGATGGTTTTTCAGGGTATAATCAGATTAAGATGGCTCCAGAGGATATGGAGAAGACTACCTTCGTGACTCAGTGGGGCACCTTCTGTTATAAGGTCATGCCATTCGGATTGAAAAATGCTGGGGCAACCTATCAACGTGCCATGGTTGCTTTATTTCATGATATGATCCATCATGAGATTGAAGTATACGTTGATGACATGATTGCAAGGTCTCAAACTGAGGGGGAGCACCTTGACCATCTGAGGAAGTTGTTTGACCGACTCAAGTTATACAAGCTGAGGTTGAATCCCAACAAATGCACCTTTGGGGTAAGATCCGGAAAGTTGCTAGGTTTCATTGTAAGTGATAAAGGTATTCAGGTGGATCCTGCCAAGGTAAAAGCCATACAAGAGATGCCGACTCCAAAAACAGAGAAAGAAGTCAGAGGTTTCCTAGGACGACTGAATTACATTGCTCGATTCATCTCGCATCTGACTGCTACTTGTGAGCCAATCTTCAAATTGCTGAAGAAAGATCAAGTAGTACGCTGGAATGATGAATGTCAGGCCGCCTTTGAAAGGATAAAGGAATATCTCCAAGAGCCACCCATTCTTATGCCACCGGTGGAAGGAAGACCTCTGATACTATACTTGACAGTGCTTGATAATTCAATGGGGTGTGTGCTGGGGCAGCATGACGAGTCTGGCCGAAAAGAGCACGCTATTTATTACTTGAGCAAAAAGTTTACCGACTGTGAGTCTCGTTACTCACTGCTTGAGAAAACTTGCTGCGCTCTTGTATGGGCTGCTCGCCGGCTGAGACAGTATATGCTGACTCACACTACCTTATTGATTTCAAAGATGGATCCCATCAAGTACATATTTGAAAAGCCCGCTCTGTCCGGGAGAATAGCGAGATGGCAAATGATCTTGACAGAATATGATATCCAGTATACAACTCAGAAAGCAATTAAGGGAAGTGTACTGGCAGATCATTTGGCACACCAACCTGTGGACGATTACCAATCACTAAACTTTGATTTTTCGGATGAAGACATCATGGTGGTAACTGACTGTGAAGTGCCTGGACCGGATGAAGGACCTGAGGAAGGATCCCGATGGTCTATGCATTTTGATGGAGCCTCCAATGCTTTGGGTAACGGCGTCGGCGCTGTAATCATATCTCCCAAAGGAACTCATACTCCCCTCACCGCCCGATTATGTTTCAGCTGCACCAACAATATGGCAGAATATGAGGCATGTATCATGGGTTTACAAGCTGCAATCGACTTAAGGATAAAATTTCTAAGTGTCTTCGGAGATTCCGCTCTCGTGATCAATCAGATCAAAGGCGAGTGGGATACGAAACACCCGAATCTTATTCCTTACAAGGAGTATGTGTCGACCTTGCTCCCTCACTTTGAGGAGATAACTTTTGAGCATTTCCCCAGAGAGGAGAATCAGCTAGCGGACGCACTAGCCACGATGTCTTCAATGTTCAAAGTTAAATGGGACAATGAGGCTCCCCGAATCATTATCTGGAAGTTGGATGAACCGGCATACTGCTGTGAGCTCGAGGCTGAGAAGGTGACTGAAAAACCCTGGTATCACGAGGTGAAGAGGTACTTGGAAGCTCAGGAATACCCGGAAGGTGCATCTGTCAATGATAAGAAGTTCATGAGGAGGTTTGCTGCAAAATTCTTCCTCAGCAACGGCATTCTCTACAAACGGAATTATGATTCAACCCTGCTACGTTGTGTGGATAAGACTGAAGCGGAGAAAATCATGATGGAACTGCATGAAGGTACATTTGGAACACATTCCAGTGGACACACCATGGCTAAGAAAATCCTTCGGGCAGGATATTTCTGGTCCACAATGGAAGCCGATTGTTACCAACACTCCCGAACTTGTCATAAATGCCAGATCTATGCTGACAAGGTGCATATCCCTCCAGTTCCTTTGAATGTCCTGACGGCACCTTGGCCTTTCGCAATATGGGGCATCGATATGATCGGTGAGATCCGACCAACGGCATCCAACGGGCATCGCTTCATCTTGGTGGCAATCGACTACTTCACAAAGTGGGTTAAGGCAGCTTCCTATGCCACAGTGACCAAGAGCGTCGTGGCACGTTTCATCCGGCATAATCTGATCTGTCGGTACGGCGTCCCAGAAAGAATCATTACGGATAATGGTACCAATCTCAATAACAAAATGATCACCGAACTCTGTGAACAATTCAAGATACAGCACCACAATTCTTCTCCCTACCGGCCGAAGATGAATGGGGCTGTAGAGGCAGCCAATAAAAATATCAAGAAAATTGTGCAGAAGATGACAGTGACCTATAAAGATTGGCACGAGATGTTACCGTTCGCTCTTCATGGGTACCGTACCTCAGCAAGGACATCAACCGGGGCAACTCCTTTCTCCTTGGTCTATGGCATGGAGGCAGTCTTGCCAATTGAAATCCAGATACCCTCTCTCCGGATAATGAAGGATGCAGACTTGAATGAAGATGATTGGATCCAGACTCGACTTGATCAATTAAATCTGATTGACGAAAAGAGGCTCACTGCTATCTGTCATGGTCAAACGTATCAGAAACGGATGATCAGGGCATTTAACAAGAAAGTCAGACCGCAAGAGTATCAAGTTGGGGACCTGGTAATCAAACGCATCATCCTTCCTCAAAGTGATCCCAGGGGAAAATGGACCCCTACATACGAAGGGCCATTTGTGGTTAAACGCGTGTTCTCAGGAGGAGCCATGATCCTAACCACCATGGATGGTGACGACCTTCCTCACCCCGCCAATGCAGACATAGTAAAAAAATACTACGCATAAATAAAAGACCCGCTAGGTTGACATACCTAGGCAAAATAAGGGCTTCCCGGCGAACCAAAAGGGTTCGGGAAAAAGTAAGGGATGAAATGAATGAAAAATCTGTACGCCCGGCAAGTCGAAAACCTGAAAGGGCGGCTTGGGCAAAAATGGGTATCCCGGTGGACTGAAAACCCGAAAGGGCGGTCCAGGCAAAAGTTAGGGATAAAAGTGTAACACTATGTCTCATTGGATCACTTCGCATCCGGAACTCGGCATCAACTATCTGGCTCCAGATTTCGGCATTGACCAATCAGCTTCATCTTCAAATTAGGCAGCAAAGCGATGAGATGTTCGAAGACATAAAGGCGATAGCAGAGTTGGAACCCAGTGGGATTGTTCACATAGCTGTTTTGTTTCCTTTTTCAAATTGTAAACTCTATACTATTTGGCGATGCCCTCTGACTAGGATGTCAGCCTCTTGTACAAAAACGCCTATTCACAGGCAAAGTTTAAATCAATACAAATTCACTTGTCCATACAAATTACCATTGTTTTCCTTTTTTTTGTTTTGTCTTGCGAAGAACGTCCAATGTTCATTTTTGATATATGCATTTGACATTAAATTGCTGATTCATAAATGTTTGCATATGAAACAAGAGATTAATTACAGGTGACATCAAAGACAGGGGCAATGTGGAGTTGTCTATTGCAGTCTGGTTGTTTTGTCCGCCAAGGCACCAAGGTAGGTTCAACTGAAGATTGTGGCCAAATCATCTCAATTCCCCGCAGAGTAAAACAGGACGCGACAATACTTTCCCCAAGCGGAGTTGATTCCCCGTCGATCCCGAAAAGGCACAACATTCCCCGGCAGGTCTTAAAGCTCATCCCCAGTAGATTCTGCAAGCTTATCCCCTGCGAAGAACGGACGTCTCGCCCGAGTTTTATTTAGAGTTATTTCCTCACAAGGACTTATAACTGGGTTATCCTCAGCTAAAAGCCACGGAAGACCGCTCTCGGCAAAATTCCTTCAATCCCCAGCGAAATCTATCTTTGGTATTCCCAAGCAGAGTTTATCTTCGGAGTTCCCCAGCGGAGTTTATCATCATTATCCTCAGCAGAATCCATCGTTAAAGTCCTCAGCAGGCCTCTCATCAAAACTTCGGCCAAATATCTCTTCCACAGAGCAATTCTCCGGCCGTTCGTCAAGGATTTATTTTCCCCAAAACGAAATTACATTCATAAACATTTTATATTTTCATACATCTTGCTTACATACATGATGAAACGCATACAACATCTCATCTTGAGTATCATGACAATATGCATATCATACATCATGACATTGCATACAACTTACGTTTTTTGCCTTTACAGGAAAAAGACAATCCCAAAAACAACTACCTTCAACTGTCACAATTCCGGATTCGATACCTGTATCTAGCCAGGGCACATCTGAGAGTGATCAGTTCCCAGACTCGACTCCTGTATCTAGCCAGGGCACGTCTGAAGAGTTCGAAGATTCGATTCCTGTATCCAGCCAGGGCACATCTATCAACTACAACAGCTCCAGATTCGATTCCTGTATCCAGCCAGGGCATATCTGTTGACCACGTTTCCAGACTCGACTCCTGTATCTAGCCAGGGCACGTCTGAAGAGTTCGAAGATTCGATTCCTGTATCCGGCCAGGGCACATCTATTAAACGACTATTTCCAGATTCAACTCCTGTATCCAGCCAGGGCATATCTGTGAGCAACCAATTGTAGATTCAATACCTGTATCCAGCCAGGGCACATCTGCATAAGGAGACTGAAGATCAAAGACCTGTAACAAGCCAGGAAAACATCCTCCTTCCCCAAATACACAAGTTCTCGCTAAGGAATCTCTTATGCGATCAACACTTCCAAATGGCATCTATAAGCCCATTCCCGACAAGGTTATGTTACGTCTTCAGATGGCATCTATAAGCCCATCTCCCTATCTACCACCCTTCCAAATGGCATCTATAAGCCCATTCCCGACACCACATTGTTGAGACTCCAGCATGTGAGTGCAAATTTCCGGGCACTCTAGTGTCCAATCTCCTTTTACCCTCGAGTCAAGAAAGGCAAACTTGTCGATCTAACTCTTCAGGTTCAAGAAGATTGAACAGGGGCAACTGTTGTACCCCAAAATTTGCCCTCCCATTTCCTCAACATTTTCTCATCACAATACCTTTGAAGATCAAGATCCAGTTAGGGTTTCCTCTGCTCAAGACTTCTCCTTGCACTGTGGACTCAAATTAGGGTTTGTGTTTGCCCAAGGATGTTTTGACCTAAAATGCCTAAGATGACTTTCATGCTTCATGTTGGACTCCCAAGTTTACCCATGCCAAGTTTCAAGTCTTGATTCCAAGTTTTACCCAGTCAATTGGACAGTTGACCTAGAAATCAGCTGTATTGGGGAAAAAGTCAATTGTGGCCAATTGACAGTCAAATCTCATGAAATTTGATCCACATCAACATTATGAACTCATATGGACCATTTGGTCAAGTTTGGATCACAATTCCACAAGAAATTTGATCAGATCACCAAAAGGGCAAAATGGTCATTTTTAGGGTTTTGACTGCACAAAGGCAATTTTTGACTGTTTGACCTAGCCAATGGCAAACCAAGCTCACATATGGCCTCAAGGACTCAATGGAATTATCTTGACATGTTCATCAAGCTCAAAAGATCCCAAGTACACAAGATTGACAGTTGAATTTCCCAGTCAATTGATCAATTTTGACTGTATACTGAAAAGTCAAACTTTGACTTTTTGGTCAAAATCAAGAGTCAAAATTCATTTTTCATCAAAACATGCCAAATCATGAAACTTGTTCATCAAGAAATCTCAAAATGCAAATTAGGGTTTGAAAATGGAATTTTTCATAACTTAGAATTTTTCTAAGTTATGAAAAACCCTAATTTTTTCCCAACTTTGCCCCATCTTTTCACCATGATCCATTTGGATTCAAACAAAAGTCAAAACATGAAAGTTGTAGCTTGTTGCATAATCTACAACTTTGATTCACAAAGTTTTCTCATTTGAAGCTTGTATCTCAAGTTATAATTTTTTGAATAAGGGCACTAAACCATCTTTTAACTTAGTGAAATTTGACCTATTTTGACAAGGTTTTCTACCCTACTTCAAGGCCACTTTTCATACCCTTCCACTTGGAATTTGGATTTGAATTTCAAAGATGGATTGTAGTACACATTCCAAGCTTTCCAAAATGTCAAAGAACTCATCAAACAACCTCATAACTTGAGAGATTCGAATTTCACAAGTTGGCAAAAATTCACTTTTTGTTCTTCATCAAGACATGTTCATAATCTTGCCAATTTGAAATCAGTTTGCTTTATGCTTGATTACAGGTCCTTGAACCATTCCATACTCAATAATTTAATGCATATTCAATGTGTTAAGGTGTTTTTCTTTGAGTACAAGCATTATATGCAAGATTAATCCTAAACTAGATAAAGTGAAATTTCCATTTTTGAAAAGATTAGCTTTATGTCAAGTTTGTAATCCAACAAGTACATAAAAGATCTGCTTTGCACAAGATTATGGGCATAACACACTGATCAAGAGATGTTTATGCAGCACATTAGGAGGCCCCCTACTAACCTAAAACCACCAACTTGCTTTTGTTGCTTAAGATAGAAGAAAAGTCCATAACTTATGCCATCTCTCATCTCAGCTTAGACACACAACACAAAAGCTATCAAACACATTCCATAGAAAAAATCCAAGCTAACACACGAGCCCTTGCCATCTGAAACACTCCCATTGCTCTAAACACCTCAAAACTGTACAAACAGGGGAGCCCCTGCAGTTTGAGTGCAAACTCCCAATCCCTTCGAGCATTTTGATCCAAACCTTTTCCTCTACCTTCCCTACAACATATGCAAGCTAACCATGTCCTAAAATCAGACCTGTAACACCTCCAAGCCACTTCACCATTTTTAATTTTCTGTTTTGCAGTTAGAGTTCACTAGCTCGATTCAGGGAGTTTCAAGACAAAGTAGGAATTGGAAAAGCATCCTTACACTTCAAGGAAGCTGTACAAGTCATCATTTCACTCTGAAACATCCTCCATTGCCAAGCTCGATTCCAACTAAACAGGTATATTCATGGAGTTCTATCTCTCTTAGTAGGCATTGTTAGCTTTAGGTTTTTGAAGAAAACATGTCACAATCATAGCCCTGAACATGCTCATATGATTAGATTTCATTTATGTTTCGTGTGCTTAGAGAATTTCATGTCTGAACATTGATGAAAAGTTAGGTCAGAAATTGGGGGAGGAGAAATTCTCCCTCATCTTAGAGAGATAGGTCAAGTTATTTATATGGTTGAAACCGTCTCTTCATGCTGAACATTTCTTGTGTTATGAGTTTTTGCTGAAAAGCCAAGAATCAGGAGTTAGACATTGAGGAACAGGGGCGCGCGTTTTTCAAATGTTTGAAGATGGAGGTTGAAGACAATGATCAGTGGGCTGGGCCTGTGTTATTTCACTTTTCACACCACCTTTTTTGATTCACACCCCCCTGAGCCCATTTGTTCATTTCTTAACATTTTTGACTTTTTCTTTTTTGGTTGACTTTGTTTATTTTTTCTCATGGCATTAAAAAATTAAAAATATTTTTTTCATCATTTTTTGCATTTATTGCATATTTATTTGTTTATTTTCTTTGTTTATACATAAGTATATATATACTATTATTAGAATAAATATAAAAATGATGTAAATACAATTTTTATTTTTATTTACTTCCTGAAAATATTTCACACAAAAAATACTCTTTTATTTATTTTATTAAAATATTAAATAAATATTTATTTTGTGTATAATACATATTTAGGGTTTAATATATATATATATATATATGGTTATCAATATATTTAAGTTAAAAATATAAAAATACTTGAATTTTTATTTTTTTTATTAATATTTGATACAAAAATACTTTTTCCCATAATATACTTCATTTTATTTTATTTTTGAAAATAATAAATAAATAGTTTAGGAACTTTATATTTCTCGCAACTTTTAAATTGTTAATAATTGCATGCAAGAATGAATGTCAAAATAAAAACAAAAGCGTAGATCACATATGACATGAACAAGATAAATGCAAATGAACATGACACACGAATCACACACCACCCCTAGGGTACGCTTCACTGTTGCCTTGCCTCTCGAAAGGTGATCGTCGAGTAGAGGATGTCTTAGTAAGTCCTCATGATCCGGGAACCTGGCATGAGGGTAGCTTCTAAGGTATCTTCCTATTGCTCTGGTGATCACCATGTCCCGAACCTTCGAATTGACCCGAACACCTCCAACAGTGGTGCTACCTACCTCTCAATGGTGGGATGGCACTACTTCAAGGACATTTACACAGACGGATTCCTTAGGGTAGGTAGACGACTCTAGATACTTGCTCTAATTTCAAAACAAATTCAAAAAATACTTTTCACACCGACACCTTTTCAAAAAGCTTTTGAAAGCAATTTTTCAAACACTCTTGAGGACCGATACAAGAGTCGAACTGAAAATTTCAAAGAAACTTTTTAAAACCCACAGTTGAAAAGCAAACAAACAATTTTGAAAACACAATGAGAAAGTATCTAAGAGCCCATGGATAACCATGGATAGAAAGGGTGCTAACACCTTCCCTTTCTATAATCTACCTCCCGAACCGAGAGCAATCTCTATAAGGAATTTTTCTGTGCTTTTGTCCTTTCCATTTGGAGAAAATAAAAGACGGTGGCGACTCTTGCTTCCGCGACATTTCGCGAACCAGCGTTAAACAGTCAGTTCCAGATCCACCGATCACAGAACTGGCGACTCTGTTGGGGATTCTTTTAAAGTGAGGTGTACCTTAGGACTAAGATCACTGTGTTCTCAATTGCTTTGACTTGTTTGCTTTAAATTGTGGGACTGTCTTGGGAGTTCTATAGATCCTAACTCGGATCTGGGGATACCTTCTTAGAAAGTAGCAACAAGGCTGTGAGGGAACTGTGCGGGGTATACCGACATGGTTGAAACAGTCTGCTACATTGATGTGGCACTTTGGTGTGTACCGGTAACCCTTGAGTTCAGTCAAGGAGAGTACGGGGCCTCCGCGTGGTGTCGTGAAGCATCAACTGACCTTAAGAACCTTAATTGAACTATCTTGGCCTCTTTAGGGTAGTGAGATAACTGACTTTGGTGCAGTCCGAGGTTGGTTGATACTCGATACTACACTCAATTGAGGGTTGCTTTCCTGGAATATTTCGGTCGCCAGTTCAGTGGCTAAATCGAAACGATGAACAATGAAAGCAATCCAGTGATATTGGGACCCTTAGAACCCGGTTACTTCTAATAGGACAGGTTGAGCCCACCAACTTAAAGAGGGTAATACCCAAACCTCATGTTGGCCTAAACTTTAAGGGCTTCTCTTGTGTGACTTGTGTGCCTTCCAACTTGACTATTTGCATGCTTGTTAACTAACACTTGAGCTTTCTTGCAGGTTCTGTTTATAGTCCTTAATTGGGACTCATAACAGGGTTTACTGAGTTTCTTGCAGGTTTTGTTTATAGTCCTTAATAGGGACCCATAATAGGGTCTACCTATATTACCCCATGCATATCATAACATCATACCATTGCATACATCCTAACCCATTTCAAGGATCTCAAGGGCTTGTGATGCAGGTCATGATGAACAAAATGTCTAGCAAGGGGAAAAGGGGATTTATTTTCCTCTAGCCAAGGTTGTCAGGGGCTATGACCCACTAGATATGGTGAGCCTTAACTCTTGAAGAAGGACTCTCAACAATATGAAGTGCCTTCAATCAAGTCACCAGTTTCCAATGCTAACAATTTTCTTGTTTACCCTGCGAGGTCCTTGAAAATATTGCATGCATATCATACACATCATTGCATTACAGGTATCCCTTTTGCAGGTCACCTACCTTTGTCGCTGTTTATTTCAGCAATGACTTCCCAACAAGATAACCAGGGACCTCCTGCTCAAGAGACTCAGTTCAAAGAGATCTTCTTAAGCCTATCCAAGGGGCAGGAAGAGCTGAGAACACTCCTCACGGGGACTTTGGTCAGGAACAATGCTGAGGACGACAAGGACGAACAGCTGAAACGTCTACAAGCTGAGGTAGACACATTGAAAACCCAGATGCTGGGGCAAAGGACTCTCATCCAAAGTTTAGCTCAGGAGCAAGGAGAGTTGAGGACCATGATCAGTCAACTCCACCAAGACAGATCCAATATGAAGCAACCAGTCCGAGTCAGGGACCATGTCTTTGATCAGCTTCCAAGAGGACAAGAGTCTGGTATGGTGAATAACAGACCCCTCCAAGTTGCTACCACTTCACAAGCCCAACATCAACCTCGCCCAGAGCAACAGGTAGATCAGAGTAAGCCAAGTAGGTCCAAGAGGCAATTCACCCAGCTTAACATGCCGCTGTTTCAAGCCTTGCAACACCTGTTGAGGTTGAATCTGATTACACTAAGGGCTCCTCCCCGGAACCCCAACATCTCTGCTCCTAACTATCATCCCGACAGAAGATGTGCATACCACTCTGATAGTCCTGGACATGACAGTGCTGACTGCTGGGCTCTGAAGAACAAAGTCCAGGATCTGATTAATGAAGGAGCAGTGGATTTCACCCAAGTGGGTCAGGCTGAATGTTTCTACCATCCCTACCGGATTCACCATTTGAAGTAACAAGCCCTGAGATGAGAAGACTTTTGTTTATTAGAATTTTCAAGTTGTAACTTTCTTTTGACTGTTCAAACATTTATTCATGTTAAACGTTGTTATTTCATTAATGCATCGCATATGCCTGTTTTGAAGCAATATATTCGCATTCGCTATATTCAAACTGATTTCATATTTTTTGATGATCAACTCTTGATTAAGAAATTCTAAGCCTCTTGAGGGAGGATGACGAAAACGATACCATGATCCTTACAGTATGCTTTTGAACAGACCCCGCTGATGAGGTACAGGTATTGTTTCAATCCCTAAACACTGGAGTTATAAGGAAGATAATCCCTCGTCAACCCCTCTGAGCCAAAGAAGTAGGAGTTTTTCTTTTCGAAAATTAAAACCCTTTATCATAACCTAGGGCAGGGTAGTTCTCTCAGTTGATCCAAGTGCATAACAAATGGCACCAAAGAGAACCTTACAAAAAAAAAAGAAGACAGTGATGATTCCGAATAATCATAAGGATAGGCAGTCATTATATCTCAAAAATAAAAACCCAATAAGTCAAAACCTATGAAGGAGACTTACAAAACTGGGGCATCCCGCTGACTGTAATCACAAAAGAAACAGTTCAGGAAAAATTTAGGGATAGCGAAATCAAAAAGAAAGAGGTCATACAAACCCTCGACAAAAACAAAAAAATGACTGCCTATTCAGAATAAATCATCAATATCTGAACCATCATTGGAACATCAGGACAAAGACTCAAACAAGGTCTAATGTATGAGCAACTGAGTTTAGGTTTGGAGAACATCACGAAGAGTGGGTGGGCACAAATAATTTGAGCCTTTATCCTTTGTTTCTTAAACCGTGAACCAGGCCACGTTATAACCCTCAAAAGTTCTAGCTGAAGCATGGGTTAGTTCGAAAGCATACTGTTACGAAAGGTATCCTGACTCCTTAAGGCCTACGGTAAATACAGAGTTGACATCACGTTTTACAAACATTCACTTGTTTTATGAAAAAGAATGCATTTTCAAAATCTTCAAGACAGACATAAGCGTTGCATTTTTAACATAACTTTGTTTGCATATGACTTTTTGTTTGAACAGCATAGAAATTCGCACGACGAACGCCTAATGAACAAAAGCACCTCCAATCAAGGGGCAGACATGATCATTGTCCATCATCTGGGGCAGTTAAGTCAAGATTCAGAGAATCTCTCAAAAGGCCAACCAGCCTGGGGCAAATCTCCATCTGGATCACTTGGAGCGTTGGACGATCAAACAAAGATCTTCTGGTAGTATGGCAACACTACACTACTGACAGGGGCACCTCCCTACATCCTGAGAGCATGGACATAGTCGAAAAAATACTACGCAAAATCAAAGACCCGCTAGGTTGACACACCTAGGAAAAAATAAGGGCTTCCCGGCGAACCAAAAGGGTTCGGGCAAAAATAAGGGATGAATATGAAAAAATCTATACACCCGGCAAGTCGAAAACCTGAAAAGGCGGCTTGGGCAAAAATGGGTATCCCGGTGGATTGAAAACCCGAAAGGGCGGTTCAGGAAAAAGTTAGGGATCAAAAGCGTACGATCATGTCCCGACATCTCGTCACTTGCCTACCAAGAGGAAGATTCGTCAATCGGCAATTATCCGGCACCTCCACAATGTATCTTCTCCCCTCACCTCAGAAACAGGGGCAATAATGAGTCGTCTAGGCGATCCAGTTGCTCTGTCAACCAAGGTACCAAGAAAAGATCAATATAGAGATGATTACCATTTACCTTTACAAATTCCAGATCAACATTGGTAGCAAGCCAAGAAAAATCAGTGGACGACCGATCGTGGGTTAATATCCGAAACCAAACAGGACAATCATCCACTTGATCACCATCAGGCAACCCTACACCGGTTCCTTCTCAAATTTCAGACAAAGTCTTACACGGACTCATTCTCAGAAAAAGTTTTACACGAACTTATCCTGCAGTAACCTCACCCCGGTTCCTCCTAAAGTCTTACACGGACTTATCATCAAAGTGATCCTACACCGGTTCCTCCTAAAAATCTTACACGGATTTATCTCAAGTTTTACACGAACTTACCTCCAGGTAACCTTACCCCGGTTCCTCCAGAAGTCTTACACGGACTTATCTCAAGATGACCTTACCCCGGTTCATCAAGAAGTTTTACACGAACTTACCCTGCAGTAACCTTACCCCGGTTCCGCCAAAAGTTTTACACGAACTTATCCCGATGAAACCCTACACAGGTTCTCTCTCCCCAAAGATGCAGTTTTACACGGACTCGTCATCAGAAACCCTACCCAGGTTTTACCTCTTCAAAGATGCAGTTTTACACGGGCTCATCGTCAAAGTAACCCCACACAGGTTCCCTTCTCAAGCTTCAGACGTAGTTTTACACGGACTCGTCATCAGTAACCCTACACAGGTGTCCTTCTTTCCAAGATGCGGTTTTACACGAGCTCATCATCGGGCAACCCTACATAGGTTCCCTCTTTCAATTTACAAAAATTACACCTCAAGAATTTCCCCAGGAGAGTCCAGTCCGGAGGTTTCCCCAGGAAAGTTGGAATCATCTCCCCAGCACTAAGCTTATCCCCAGTAGATTCTGGAAGCTTATCCTCGTAGAGCACGAACGCGTCTCCCGGCTTTATTCAAAGAGTTGTTTCCCTACCAGGATATAACTGGGTTATCCTCAGCCAAAAGCCACGGAAAGAACGTCCTCGACGAAGTCCTCTTATCCCCAGCGAAGTCTGTTAACACTTCCAACACAACAAGGGTATCCCCAACAAGTTATTATTAACATTCCAGCAAAGTATCTCTCTCCCCACAGAGTATTGCGTCCCAGCAAGATCGTCAGAATACTTTTCTCCCCGCAGAGTAATCCATTCGCCAAGTTTATTCCCCAACGGAGTTATCTTCTCCTACCGGTATGCTTGCAACTATCATCCCCAGCGGAAGCAAAATCTATCTTCCAACATCAGCCCAGGAGTGACTTCCCGGCATCCGTCAAGGATTTACTTTCCTAAGACGAAAACATACATTCATAAACATCGCACTTCCATACATTATAGGATGCATATATGCATCATATCTTACAAATCTCATTTATGTTGAGAACATCATTGCTTGATCCATATCATGCATTGCATATGACTGACCTTTACCTTTCAGGAAAGATCCAGTTAAGT
Organism: Vicia faba; assembly: GCA_948472305.1. Classification (NCBI taxonomy): domain Eukaryota; kingdom Viridiplantae; phylum Streptophyta; class Magnoliopsida; order Fabales; family Fabaceae; genus Vicia; species Vicia faba. The sequence goes on from OX451736.1 coordinate 494,693,656, forward strand.
TCTCAGCTACATTCCAAGACCTAGACTGGTTCAGTTAAATCGACCCTAAGATTTTTCTGTTTCTTATCCAGTCAAAGGCCTTCTCTGGTTCAGTCAGATCGACCCTAAGATCTCCCTGTTTCTTATCTAGTTGAAGATTTCAATACCTAGACCGGTTCAGTTAAATCGACCCTAAGATTTTCCTGTTTCTTATCCAGTCAAAGGCCTTCTCTGGTTCAGTCAGATCGACCCTAAGATCTCCCTGTTTCTTATCCAGTTGAAGATTTCAAGACCTAGACCGGTTCAGTTAAATCGACCCCAAGATTTTTCTATTTCTTATCCAGTCAAAGGCCTTCTATAGTCCAGCTAAATCGACCCCTAAAAGATTTTCCTGATGAAGACTCAGTAGAAGATATCCAAGATTCTCTCAATGATACTGTTGAGGTTGAAGTCGCCTATGGTTCTCTCCCCGTTACTGCGGAGGTAGTAATCATCCCCAGATTCTCCCAGCGTTACTGTTGAGGTTGAAGTCGTCCAAGATTCTCTCAATGATACTGTTGAGGTTGAAGTCGCCTATGGTTCTCTCCCCGTTACTGCGGAGGTAGTAATCATCCCCAGATTCTCCCAGCGTTACTGTTGAGGTTGAAGTCGTCCAAGATTCTCTCAATGATACTGTTGAGTTTGAAGTCGCCTATGGTTCTCTCCCCGTTACTACGGAGGTAGTAATCATCCCCAGATTCTCCCAGCATTACTGTTGAGGTTGAAGTCGTCTAAGATTCTCTCAATGATACTGTTGAGGTTGAAGTCGCCTATGGTTCTCTCCCTGTTACTGCGGAGGTAGTAATCATCCCCAGATTCTCCCAGCGTTACTATTGAGGTTGAAGTCATCCAAGATTCTCTCAATGATACTGTTGAGGTTGAAGTCGCCTATGGTTCTCTCCCCGTTATTGCGGAGGTAGTAATCATCCATAGATTCTCCCAGCGTTACTGCGGAGGTAGTAATCATCCCCAGATTCTCTCAGCGTTACTGTTGAGGTTGAAGTCGCCCAAGATTCTCTCAGCGTTACTGTTAAGGTTGAAGTCGTCCAAGGTTCTCTCAGCGTTCCTGTTGAGGTAGTAATCTCCCAAGGTTCTCTCACCGTCCCGTTGAGGTAGTAACCATCCATGGTTCATTCATCACCGTTTGAAGCTCCAGATTCAACTCCTGTAACCAGTCAGGGTACATCCTACACAAAGAATTTGAAGACCAGCTCCTGTAACAGGTCAGGTAATCCTTTTCTTTTGCAGGTACGCAAGTTTGCGCCAAGGAATCTCTTACGCGATTGACCCCCAGATGGAATCTATAAGCCCATCATCCCATCCATCATCTCCACATACCTACAGCCTCCAAATGGCATCTCTAAGCCCATTCCCATCATCACACTGCTACTATGCGAGCGCAAATTTCTGGGCACTCTAGTGTTCAATCATCTTCCACCTTCGGATTACGAAAGGCACGTCAGCCAATCTGCATCCTCAGGTCTAAGAAGATTGAACAGGGGCAACTGTTGTACCCAAAAATTTTCCCTCCCATATTCTTCAAAATTTGCCAAGTCAAAGCTTCAAAATCTCCCCAAAGGTTGCACAGTTCAAGGTAGGGATGTCAATGGGGCGGGGCGGGGCCGGGGGGACACTTCCCCATCTTTTTCCTCGCCATCAAATTCATTCCCCGTCCCCGTCCCCGATCTCCGTCACGGGGGAATTTCTATCCCCATCCCCGTTCCCCGCGGATCCCCGTTCCCCGCGGGGATCCCCATAGATCCTACATTTATTCATTAATATTTTATTTTTTTTAAATGTTTATATTTTCTATAAAAATAAAAAGCACAAAGAATTCACATATTTATTATGTTATTAAAAAATACTAGTATTTGACATTTATTATTTTTTATTAAAAATACTAATGGAACACAAAATAATAATATTTTTTTTATAAATTTCTATAAAATGCTATAAAATTCAACAAAATGAACTATAATACTTTTTAAAGTAACAATATGCCTAAACAACTAAAAAAATCCAACATGAATATTTATTTATTTATTTTTATAAATAAACATAAAGGAAATGACTAAAAAACCTAATCTAAAATATATATATTAAATTAACTATATTAAAATAATAGGCGGGGCGGGGTCCCCGCGGGGCGGGGGGTGTATTCCCCGTCCCCGTCCCCGAAATGCTCTCGGGGGAATTTTTCTCCCCATCTCCGCCCCCACGGGGGAAAATTCCCCATCTTTGGGGCCCCGAACGGGGCGTTCCCCGCGGGGATCCCCATTAACAGGTCCAAACTGACATCCCTAGTTCAAGGGCCTCCTAACAGTCAAAAATTAGGGTTTTGGTTCTGACAAAGAAAGTGATGTTTCCAAGGGTCCAATCAAGTCCCACATGCCTATAAACATGGTCAGGCATCCCCATACCAAGTTTCAAGACTTACAGCACAAAATTGCACAGTCAAAAACCCTAATTGCCCTACAGTCAACTGCAGGGGCAAAATGGTCATTTGACAGTCAAAAAGTTCAAATTTTTGGTCAACATCTCATTTTGAAGCCACAAACATCATTTGATCAATTCTTGATCATGATTCTCAAAGCTTGGCTCAAAAAGTCTCAAGATGCAAAAGTTTCCATATTTGGACAGTTGAAAAAGTCAACTGTAACTTGACCAAAGCATATCTTCCACATGGATCATCAGAAAAATTCCAACCAAAGCTCATTTTGAAGAGAAAGACATTTCCTACAACTCCTCTTAACACTTCAAGCCCAAGAAATGCTCTCACAAAAAGTTATCAATTTCAACATTATAGGTCATTTTCAAAAGTCAACAAAAAGGGACTTTAAGTCAAAGGCCATAACTTGAGATTGGTAAATCAAAATGACATGGGACCAAAGGCATTGGTTAAAGGACTTCAAGACCTTTCCAAAATGTCCACGAATATGATCAAAGCTTAAAAATTGAGTAAGATGTGCCTTGTGGAAGTTGGGAAATTTTTGGATATTTTGAAAAGTCAACTTTGCTTCAAATGTCTTAAAATTGCTAATGGGCCACATTGTCTTCCAAGATTCATCATCCAAAGCATGTGCACGACCATTTGGCCCAAAGGGAATTTATTCATCATTTTTATTTATTTATTTGAATTTTTAATTGTTAATAATTCATTTAATTAATTAAAATATGGAAAAAATACCAAAGCAAGCTTTTCAAATCTTTTTATACATGGAATATCTTCAAAATTTCGTGCATTATTTGATATGGAAAGAATCAGGAAGATTGGACATGATTGGTATCAAATATGCATGGAAAAGATTTGAAAATATATGCCATGAAAATCAAATATCTTTCCATCAATGCAAAGGGTTTTTGGATCAAAATCTTTACCCTAATCATTCCATACATAAGCCAGAAGCAAACCCTAGTGCAAGAGACAAAAAAGCTGCGCCAGAAAACAAGAACAAAGTTGGTGTTTTTTGTCAAAAATTCTAAAACTGAAAACGTGATTCCAAGGCTTTTCAAGGCAAGAAAACCATCCTATTATGTTCCTGAGGCTTCAAGGAACGTGCCTGAATCAAAACCATCATCCCTAACGCGAAGAATTGGTAGAATAACCTCGTTCTGTTCATGCTTTTTTTTTTGTATCCTTATATCATGATTCATGCATGGTTTGTACTTTTTAATGTTGGATTTGTGTTCATTGGATCATTCTAAAGCTAACCACATGTTTTAATTGAGTTTTTAAGCATCGTACGCGATTTCGCCATTGAAGCATGCTAGGGTTCCTCAAGCTTCAAATTGGGCATTTTCGTATACTGTAAAATTAGGACTTCCCAGTACCATGGCTAAACTCAGGAAGCTTGGACGAACATAACCCACTAATCGCGCCTAATTTATGTAGCAAGATGGGCTAATCGCTATTTTTGAAAAGCTTGCATTTTGGGGGGGTTTAAAACCCCCGCTAATCTTTTTTTGTTTCAGGGATAAATGAAGAAGATGATCATGTGGCAAAGTTTGATTGGGTACTTTGAATTCTGGCGCGCGTTTTTCTGATTTATACCACTAGCGTTTGTCCTTTTTTATAATAATTATGGTTCATATAATATACAAAGAAGCACAACAGCGCGATTGGCAAGGCATCAGTGTGGTAACCTCTGGGACCTGGGTTCGATCCCCAGGTCCCCCATATTATTTCCATATTTTTCTTGCTAATATCTTCCTATGCAGCATGCCTCCTGATGATCACCATACACCCATAATCCACACATGCCACATGGCCACTGAGGGCAATCCAAAGGTGGAGATCTGATGAACACCATGGACATTGGTCAACGCACATGCACGCTTCCAGAAAAGTCAAACAAGGCCATAAACATTGGGCCCAAATTGCTGGAACAAAACCTCCACTTGGGGTCAACACCCCCTAGGGTTTGTGTTTACTTTCTTTTTCTATCTTTTTTATTATTTGTTTAATTTAATTATTTCCTCTTAAAACTTTAAATTAATATTTTCATAAAACATAAAAAAGTAATAAAAATCAGAAAGTCATAAAAATAAAAATATATTTTATTTAAATAATATTTTTGTAAATAAATCTCATTAATTAATTTAGCTTTTTAAATTTAGGTTTAATTCAAATATTTTTCTTAATAAATTAAAAAAGGTGTAGAATTAGGGTTTTAAGTATTTTTTCATTCTTTTTTCCTTTTTTCTCTCACCATAATTAATTATTAAATATTATTTTTGTAAATAAAACTTGCCATTAATTAATTAGGTTAATTCTAGGTTTAACTTTAACATGTTTTTTTAATAAATTAAAAATAGCTAGAACTAGGTTTTAATTCCAATTTAATTTTTCTTATTAAAAATCTATAAATACAAAAAACTCAAAAATATTTTCTTTTTACTTTAATTTAATTAATTTGTTAATTATAATTTAATTTCCTAAAAAAGGGGTCCAACGCCCTTGCTTTCGATTTTAATTCTCTTCGCATTTTTTTATTTTCGTTCTTATAATATTCATGTAATTCTCCCAAAGCCGTGTAAATTGGATATTTATATTTCTCACACTTTACTTAATTTTATGTCAAACCGGGTCCTGGATTAAATTTGGCGATGTGGACCCGCGCCTTTGTAATAGTTTAGGAACTTTATATTTCTCGCAACTTTTAAACTGTTAATAATTGCATGCAAGAATGAATGTCAAAATAAAAACAAAAGCGTAGATCACATATGACATGAACAAGATAAATGCAAATGAACATGACACACAAATCAAACACCACCCCTAGGGTACGCTTCACTGTTGCCTTGCCTCTCGAAAGGTGATCGTCGAGTAGAGGATGTCTTAGTAAGTCCTCATGATCCAGGAACCTGGCATGAGGGTAGCTTCTAAGGTATCTTCCTATTGCTCTGGTGATCACCATGTCCCGAACCTTCGAATTGACCCGAACACCTCCAACGGTGGTGCTACCTACCTCTCAATGGTGGGATGGCACTACTTCAAGGAAATTTACACAGACGAATTCCTTAGGGTAGGTAGACGACTCTAGATACTTGCTCTAATTTCAAAACAAATTCAAAAAATACTTTTCACACCGACACCTTTTCAAAAAAGCTTTCGAAAGCAATTTTTCAAACACTCTTGAGGACCGATACAAGAGTCGAACTGAAATTTTCAAAGAAACTTTTTAAAACCCACAGTTGAAAAGCAAACAAACAATTTTGAAAACACAATGAGCAAGTATCTAAGAGCCCATGGATAACCATGGATAGAAAGGGTGCTAACACCTTCCCTTTCTATAATCTACCTCCCGAACCGAGAGCAATCTCTATAAGGAATTTTTCTGTGCTTTTGTCCTTTCCATTTGGAGAAAATAAAAGACGGTGGTGACTCTTGCTTCCGCGACATTTCGCGAACCAGCGTTAAACAGTCAGTTCCAGATCCACCGATCACACCACCTTTTCGGGTTTTCGACTTACCAGGTGTACAGAGATTTTTTTTTTTGGTATTTATCCCTTATTTTTGCCCGAACCCTTTTGGTTCCCAGGGTGCCCTTATTTTTGCCTAGGCCAGTCAACCTAGCAGGTCTTTATTCATGCGTAGTATCTTTTTACTATGTCCACATTCACATGATGAGGAAGGTCGTCACCATCCATAGTGGTTAAAATCATGGCTCCACTAGAAAATATGTTCTTGATCACAAATGGCCCTTCGTATGTGGGAGTCCATTTTCCCCTGGGATCACCTTGTGGTAGGATGATGCGCTTTATTACTAGATCACCCACTTGATATACCTGACGTCTGACCTTTTTCTTGAAAGCCTTGATCATTCACTTTTGGTACATCTGACCATGACAAACAGCCGCTAACCTTTTCTCGTCAATCAAGTTCAATTGGTCAAGTCGAGTCTGGATCCAAACATCTTCGTTCAAACCTGCATCCTTCATGATTCTCATGGAAGGGATCTGGACTTCAATAGGTAGGATAACTTCCATACCATACACCAGAGAGTAAGGTGTTGCTCCTGTTGACGTTCATGCTGAGGTACGGTAACCATGAAGAGAAAATGGTAACATCTCATGCCAGTCTTTGTAAGTCACTGTCATCTTCTGTATGATTTTCTTAATGTTCTTATTAGCAGCCTCTACAACGCCATTCATCTTCGGGCGGTAAAGGGAAGAATTATGATGCTGGATCTTGAATTGTTTACAGAGTTCGGTGATCATAATATTTTTGAGATTTGTACCATTATCTGTGATGATTCTTTCGGGGATACCATACCAACAAATAAGGTTATGCTTGATGAAATGCGCCATAACATTCTTGGTAACAGTAGCAAAAGAGGCAGCCTTAACCCACTTTATGAAGTAATCAATGGCGACCAGGATGAAGCGATGTTCGTTTGAAGCGGTAGGTCTGATTTCTACGATCATGTCAATGCCCCACATTACAAAAGGCCAAGGAGAAGTCAAGACGTTCAAAGGAACCAGTGGTACATGTACTTTATCAGCATAAATCTGGCACTTGTGACAAGTCCGAGATTGGTGATAACAGTCTGCTTCCATAGTGGACCAATAATATCCTGCCCGTAGGATCTTTTTAGCCGTGGTGTGTCCACTAGAATGGGTACCAAAGGTACCTTCATGTAAATTTGCCATAATCCTCTTTGCTTCGTTCTTGTCTACACACCAAAGTAAAGTACATTTGTGGTTATGCTTGTAGACGATTCTATTACTGAGGAAGAACTTTGTGGAGAACCTTCTCAGAAACTTCTTATCATTGAAAGATGCCCCCTCAGGGTATTCTTGAGCTTCGAGATACCTTTTCACTTCATGGAACCAAGGTTTGTTTGTTACCTCTTCAATATCAATCTCATAACAGTAAGTTGGTTCATCTAATCTCTCAATAGTGATCTGAGGAGCCTCATTGTCCCATCTGATCTTGAACAAAGATGACATAGTAGCTAGCGCGTCCTCTAACTGATTCTCTTCTCATGGAAAATGTTCAAAGGTGACTTCTTCGAAGTGTGGGAGCAATGTCAGCACATGTTCTTTGTAGGGGATGAGATTAGGGTGCTTCGTGTCCCACTCTCCTTTGATTTGACTTATTACCAAGGCCGAATCTCTGAAAACACTCAAGAACATGATCCTCAGGTCAGTAGCAGCTTTGAGACCCATGATGCATGCTTCATACTAAGCCATATTGTTGGTACAATTGAAACATAGTCTGGAGGTGAAAGGAGTATGACAACCCTTAGGAGATATGATTACAAAACCGATGCCGTTACCAAGTGTGTTGGAAGCTCCATAAAAAACCATAGTCCATCGGGATCCTTTCTCAGGTCCTTCATCCGGTCCAGGTTCTTCACAGTTAGTCACTAACATAACATTCTCATCGGGGAATTCAAAGTTCATGGATTAGTAGTCGTCCATAGCCTGATGGGCCAAATGATCAGCTAATACACTTCCTTTGATTGCTTTCTGGGTCGTGTATTGAATGTTATATTCGGTAAGGATCATTTGCCATCTCGCTATTCTTCCGGAGAGAGAGGGCTTCTCGAAGATGTACTTGATGGTATCCATATTAGATATCAACAAAGTAGTGTGGGTCAACATATACTATCTCAATCAGGGAGCAGCCCATGCCAAAGCGCAACAAGTTTTCTCGAGCAGTGAGTATCATGTTTCACAGTCGGTAAACTTTTTGCTAAGGTATTATATTGCATGCTCTTTTCGACCAGACTCGTCATGTTGCCCTAACACACACCCCATCGAATTATCTAACACTGTTAAATACATTATCAAAAGTCTTCCATTGATTGGAGGCATCAGAATTTGAGGCTATTGAAGGTATTCCTTGATTCTATCGAAGGCAGTCTGGTATTCGTCATTCCATTTTACCACTTGATCTTTCTTCAGGAGTTTGAAGATTGGCTCACAAGTAGCAGTTAGATGGGAGATGAACCTGGCAATATAATTTAAACGTCCCAAGAAACCTCTAACCTCCTTCTCAGCGCGAGGAGCAGAAATCTCTTGTATAGCTTTTACCTTTGCAGGGTCTACCCAAATATTCTTGTCACTGATAATGAAACCTAAGAGTTTACCAGACCTTACCCCGAAGGTGCACTTGTTCGAATTTAACCTTAACTTGTACGTCTTCAGTCTATAAATCAAATTTTGCAAGTGGTCAAGGTGCTCTTCTTCCTTTTGAGATCTGGCTATCATGTCGTCAACATAGACCTCTATCTCATGGTGAATCATATCATGGAACAAAGCTACCATAGCTCATTGATAGGTTGCCCCATCGTTCTTCAACCTAAATGGCATCACTCTGTAACAGAAAGTGCCCCATTGTGTGACGAAAGTGGTTTTCTCCATGTCTTTAGGTGCCATCTTAATCTGATTGTAACCAGAGAAACCGTCCATGATGGAAAAGATCTTATATTGTGCGGTGTTTTCAACCATAACGTTAATATGGGGAAGCGGGAAGTCATCCTTGGGGCTTGCCCTGTTCAAGTCTTTGTAGTCCACACACATACGTACCTCGCCGTCCTTTTTAGGAACCGGAACTACGTTAGTAACCTGTTGTACCCCAAAATTTTCCCTCTCATTTCATCAACATCTCTCATCACAAGACTTTTGGAACTCAAGATCAAGCTAGGGTTTGCTCTGCTCAAGACACCTCATTCCACTGTTGACCTAAATTAGGGTTTGAGTTTGCACAGAGATGTTTTGACCTACAATGCCTAAAGTGACTTTCATACTTCATATTGGACTCACAAGTTTGTCCATACCATGTTTCAAGCCTTGATTCAAATTTTTGCCCAATCAATTGGACAATTGACCTAGAAATCAGCTGTATTGGGGAAAAAGTCAACTGTGACCAATTGAAGTCAAACCTCATGAATTTTAACCCACATCAACATTATGAACTCATATGAACCATTTGATCAAGTTTGGATCATAATTCCACAAGAAATTTGATCAGATCACCAAAAGGGCAAAATAGTCATTTTTAGGGTTTTGACTGTACAAAGACAATTTTTGACTGTTTGACCTAGCCAATGGAAAATCAAGCCCAACAATGGACTCAAGGACTCAATGACATTGTCTTGACCCATTCAACAAGTTCAAAAGATCTCAAATTCATAGGATTGACAGATGAATTTTTCAGTCAACTGATCAAAATTTAACTGTATACTGAAAAGTCAAACTTTGATTTTTTGGTCAAAATCAAGTGCCAAGGGTCATTTTTCATCAAGACATGTCAAATTATGAAACTTGTTCATCAAGAAACCCAAAAATGCAAATTAGGTTTTAAAATGGAAAAATTTCATAACTTAGAAATTTTCTAAGTTATAAATTTTTCTTATTTTTTCCTAACTTTGTCCCATTTTTCACCAAGATGCAAATGGATTCAAACAAAACTTAATACATGAAAGTTGTATTCCATCACAAATTCTACAACTTTGATTCACAAAGTTTTCTCAAAAGAAGCTTGTATCTCAAGTTATGATTTTTGGAACAAGGGTACCTAAAACTTTTAACTTAGAGAAATTTTGCCCTAGTTTAGGCAGGATTTTGACCCATCTTCTTGGCCATTTTTCACATTGTTCCACTTGGAGTCTTAATTTGAATTTCAAAGATGTATTATATTACATGTTTCAAGATTTCCAAATTATCCAAGAACTCCTTCAACACCTTTGTGGTTAGGGAGAATCGAATGCTTGAAGTTGGCAAAAACTCACTTTGCAACCATGGCCAATACATGTTCATACCACTTGCCAAATCTGACCTAGCTAGCTTAGTTCACAATTACAGGCCTCTAAACCAATTTGTACTCAATAATTAAATGTAAATCCCTTGGTCTAAGGTTTTGTTTTGGACATTAGAGGATTATACACTAGATTAATCCTTAAATAGAAAAAGCAACATTGCCATTTTTGCTTGAATTTTGCTTTTTTGTCAAAACAGCATCCTAGAGCCTTGAACCAGATCTTATGCTGCAAACCAAATCCACAAACTTGTGGCCAAGCTTACACAATGTGTGCAAAGTTAGAGCTAGTCTGTATAGGCCTGCTCTTGGTCACTTCTCATTTTGCTTCATAACCAAGCAACTTGTCAAAAACAAGAGAACTCACACATCTGATAAAACTAACTCAAGCAAAGTTGTCAAACAATTTTCTCATACCCTAGCAAGCCAGAAGCACAAACTCTTCACCACTCAAACCTCCTCATACTAAAAATCTTCATTTTCTTGCAAAACAGGGCCAGTTCTGCAAACTTCAAGCCACCATCAAATCCCCTCGTGCATTTTGTCCAAAACTACTTCAAACACATTCCAATCAACCTACTTGAGCTATCCAGACCATTCACAAGTTGTTGTAACTCCATTAACACACATTTCCATTTTTGTTTGGAAGCTTTGCAGGTTGAGTTCTGTAGCATGATTCAGGCCACTTCAAAACAAACTAAGCATTGGGAAAGGTTCAGTGGACATCAGGCAAGCTCAAAAGAATCTCAAGCACCATTGAAAGTTGCTACATTGTCCAGCTCGAACTCAACTGAAACAGGTATTTCATGAAATTCTATCTCTCTATTTAGGAATAGTTAGACTTAGGTTTGTGAATGAAAGATGTTGTATTCATAGCCCTGAAACCATACATGTGCTTAGTTTTCATTTATATTAATCGTGCTAGGAGAATTTCATCCATGAACTTTCTGAAAAAACTAGGTTAGAAATTAGGGCCAGAGAAATTCTCTCTGGTCTTTGAGAGTTAACTTAAGTTTTTTATATGGTTAGATTCGTTGTTTGATGCTCTACAAGTTTCATGTTTTGAGTTTTGTCAAAAAAGCACTGAATCAGGAGATACAGGTTTGAACTAAGCTAGGCGTGCGTTCTGTTAGACAGAGGAAGAAGATGAAGTAGCTGGGCTGGGCCAGGCTACTTCCTACTTTTCACACCCCATTTTTCAGTTTCACACCCCCCTGACCCATTTCTTGTATATTTATTATTTTTGCATTTTGATTTCATTTCTGGCTTTATTATTTTATTTCCAAACATAAAAAAATGCCAAAACATATTTTCATAAATTTTTATATTTATTAGGTATTTATTTTAATTATTTCTAACATTAATACATTAAATACTTTATATTTATTTTGTTTAAACTTAAAAATAATGTAAAAAAATACTTTTATTTTCATTTATTATTTTTATTCACATTTGAAAATATTTTCTTGAAATATATACATTTTTGTAAATAATTTATTTTATTTTTTTACACACTTAATATATTTAATATATATATACATATATACTATGTTTTATTAAATAATTAGAATAAAAAGACCAAAAATAATACATTTTATTTTTATTGATATTTTATACTAAAAAATACCTTTTTTTCAATATATTTTTATTTTTTGTATATATAGATACATTTTTTTATATAAATATTAAATAATACCATTTCTTAAGAAATTAGAGTTTTTTGCCCTAAAAACAAATAAAAATAATCTTTATTTATTTCTTTGTATCTTTTACATTAAAAATACTTTTTGCATACATGAATAAATAAAAACTTTTTTTTGCATAATACATTTTTAATATTTATTTATTGTATTTATTTAAATATTGTACATTTAAATATTATGTCTTGCAAATTTAATTTGGATGTAATAGTAATTAGGGTTTTATACTTCTTGTCAAATATCCCCCATTCAAATTTGTACCCCCTCCCTATATCATGTTGTAATAGTGTAGAATTTAAATTCTTGCACCTTTAAGCTTTCAATTATGCCATGATTAGAATTAGGGTTTGTATGCAAAATCAAAACCAACAAATAGTTTGACCTAATCAAAGACAAAAATATATGAAAAACAAACACAATGCACACTTGCACCCCTAGGGTTTCAATCCACTTGTTGCCTTCAAAAATGGGCCATGATATGCATGTCAAGTACTTTGGCAAAACAAAAAGAAAACAAAAGATCATAGTCCCTCGATGACGCTATCTGAGTTGCCTAAACAAAATGATCAAGTCCCTCAAGAAAATTACCAAAAATACTTGACACTATTGCTATCATGGTCTATACGATGACTCGCGCCTGTCCCGTCTAACATCCTAACACAAGGTTGTTCACCAAATACAATGGTGAAGCAACACTGTTAAAAGGGTTAAAAACATAAGAAATATCTTTGAGTAAAATAGGGTAGACAACTCTTAGTTACTTGATCAAAACTTGCAAAAACATCCTTGCTATTTTCAAAACACACTTCACAATACAATTTCAAAACCCTACTTTCAAACATTGAAAACTTTTCAAAAGACAAAAACACATTTGTATACATTCAAACAAGAATCATTACAAAGGTTGCCACAACGATGGCCTCTTTTCAAAACATCTTTCAAAATCACACACAAAGCACCATTTCAAACAATTGAAGAGCACCATTTCAAACAATTGAAAAGCAAAGCAAGTGATCTAAGCAAGTAACTAAGAGCCCATGGATAACCATGGCTAGAAAGGGTGCTAATACCTTCCCTTTCTATAATGTACTCCCCGAACCCAAGAAAACATCTCAAAGGTCTTTCCTGTATCATAGAACTGGCGACTTTTAGGATAAAATAAAAAGTCGGAGGCGACTCTTGCTAAACCAAAACATTTGCGAACACAAACGCAAAAATCCCAAGTTAGTTCTCCTACCGTATCATAGAACTGGCGACTCTGCTGGGGAAGAACTTTAAAAGTGGAGTAACCTTAGGGCCTATATCACCCTTTGCATGATTATTTTATTTCCTTTGATTTCTTTACATTTGGTTCTCTTATTTTGGCTTGAAATCCTCCACCCGGAGTTGGGAAACATTCATAGGTAAATAGTAATACGTTGTGGAAACTGTACGGGGTATACTGACATGGTTGAAGCAATAGCTATATTAGTGCGACATATTTGTGAGTACCGGTAGCCTTTGAGTCAATCAAAGAGAATACGGGACCGCTGAGTGATGTCATGAAGCACTAATGAACTCTTAGAACCTTACTTGACCATCTTGGCCTTTTGTTAGGAGTAGTGAGATGACCGGCTTTGGTGCAGTCTGAAGTTGGTAGATACTCGATACTACACTCATTGAGGGTTGTTTTCTTGGAATATTTTGGTCTCTAGTTAAGTGGCTAAACCAAAACAATGAACATAGAAAACAAACCAGTGATATTGAGCTCCTTAGAACCCGGTTACTATTTATAGGACAGATTTGAGCCAACTAAACTCAAGAGGGTATTTACCTATGAAACCTCATGCAAGCCTGAAACTAGGGTTTTGTGTGACTTGCTTGTACATGTTCTTGTGCATACATCATGAACATCATAAAGCATCATATGCATCCACTAACCATTTCAAGGGTTTGGATCTTCATCTTTGTTCTTGTTTTGTAGGTCATGGAATCTCTTCGCAGGAAAACAATTCAAGTCAACCTTATGAGAATCCCTCCTCAACTCAAGGAGCTCACTTCCAGAATTCCAGAGAATTCTCTCTTCAGTGAAAGACATGGTAGACTTCTCAACTTGGTCAACTCCAACATTGAAGAAGACATGGTGAAAGTTCTCTTCCAGTTCTTTGACCCCCTCCACCATTATTTCACATTCCCTGATTATCAATTAGTACCTACTTTGGAGGAATTTTCTCAACTCTTGAGAATTCCTATTCTTAATCAACTACCCTACAACGGTACGGAAAAAGAACCAAAGCCTGAAGATGTTGCTCAAGTATTACAATTGCAACCATCTGACATCAAGGGACATTGGGAAACCAGAAGTGGTGTCAAGGGTTTCTTGGAAAAGTTTATGTTTAAGAAGGTACAATACTGCTGGAATTCTCTTGATCTACAAGCCTTTGAAGAGATTATGGCACTCCTTATCTATGGGTTGGTGTTGTTCCCAAACCCTGATCAACTTATATATGTGAATGTTGTCAAGATTTTCATATCCAGGAATCCTATACCTACATTGCTTAGGGACATCCTACACTCATTTTACACACGAACAATGAGGAAAAGAGGTGTTCTCATGTGTTGTACTCCTTTCCTAGCAAGGTGGTTTATTTCTCACCTTCCACAGTCAGTTTTGAAGAATGAGCAGGGTTTAAGGTGGTCACAACGATTGATGACCCTCACACATTCTGATGTAAATTGGTGTTCTCGGTCCAGAGAAAATGTCATCATCATTGATCGTTGTGGGGAATTCCCTAATGTCCCACTACTTGGCATTAGGGGAGGCATTACCTACAACCCCTGTTTAGCTCTAAGACAATTTGGATATGCTCGGAGGGATGGCCCTCATGACATGCTGATTCCTGACCTAGTTTTTGACTTCGACAACGATGCGCAAGGACTTTGACAAAGGTTCATCAGAGCTTAGAGGATGCCCAACAAGGTGGATAGTAAGACACTGGGGCACAAAAATTCCATCCCCCTTGAGCCTTACCTCAAGTGGGTACGAACCCGCGCCCAGAATCTTATGATGCCATACCCTCACATTCTCCCTTTGATCAAAGAGCCTGTTATGGAAGGAGAGGTTCCATACACCCTCCTACATCCTGACATGCCAACATCATGGGAAGAAATGCAAAAGAGTTGGATCCAACTCAAAGAAGAACGGAATACTTTTGAATCCAGCTTCTACGCCAGTGAGAAGAAGGTTTTGGAGCTTACCCGCCGACTTCATGAGGAGAAAACTCTCAACACGTACATCTGATCGCACTAAATCGCACTATGTTTCTGACTCAAATATCACATGTTTTCCTTAGTTTTTATTGTCATTTTCTCGTATTATGTTCCTTTTTCCTTTGTTTTCAGGATTCTTGTCATTTCAGAGCCTTCTGTGAAGAAACGAGCCAAAACGCCAAGAAATTAGGGTTTTTCAAGATATTTTGCACTTATGGCGTTCAGCACCGCGCTGGCTACAGGAAACGCGATGACGTGGCCCACTTTCACCCAGAGATCAACTGCCACGTTCCCATGATGTGGCGGTTCCAGGCGCCGCGCCCGCGGCCACCCTCACCGCGCCCGCGGCCTTCACAAAAAGGCTCCCGCTCAAAAGAAGTTAAGGGGCATGCTGGTCCTTACGCACCTCAAAGTTCCTCTATAAATAGCTTTCGATTCTCATTCTTTAGTTTCATCCAAGCTTAGTACAATCTTAAGCCATATACTATCAATTTCTGTAAAGTAATAATCTCTTCACATCGGGGAGTTATTGCGGTGTAGATTGAGTTGTAATCGAGTCTTGGAGCACTTTGGTTGAAGTTCATCATACCGGCCTTACTTTTCCGTAGATTTGTATCAGATTCAAGTCTCCGACCGGAGCAAGGTTCTAATTTATTGCATTTCTTTATTTAATTGCTCTTACCATAGTCTACACGTTTTATAGACTTTAAATGCTCTTACCATAGTCTACACGTTTTATAGACTTTAAATGCTCTTACCATAGTCTACACGTTTTATAGACTTTAAATGCTCTTACCATAGTCTACACGTTTTATAGACTTTAAATGCTCTTACCATAGTCTACACGTTTTATAGACTCGCACTTATTATGTCTGGCTAAACTATAAAGGTTAGGATGTAATGATTGTCATCGTGGTTGTGTTCCAATTATCATGCTAGTGAAAATACTCTGGGGATGTTTTGCTTCTAACTTAAGTCAATTGTGTTTAAATGTTTAATTGGGTAAGATCGAAAGCCGTCCAAACTAATGATACGACTTGATTATTATTTAACCAAACAAAAAGAGCGACAGCCGTTGATTGGTTAAATAGGAATCATTGACCCTTTTTAGAAAACGATTTTGAAACTATTTTCGGACGCGTTTGTAGGTTTAAAATCTGACTCTTGGCCAAAAGCCAAAAGTCTCTTTAAGTTAATCTTTCCGAGTAAGATCACTTTTCTGTTAAGTCAAAACTATCAATTTCTTAAAAATAGGTTTACCTCTTTAACGCGGAAGGCACCCTTTATATGTGACAATAAAGGAATTTAATTTAAAGAGTAAACTCGGTTCTTAGTAGTCAAAAGCTACAAGTTCCCGTTAAACTGATTCTTTGATATCAATAGAAAATACTGCCCCATAAGTAGGTTCATCTACGCATGACCGGACCAATATCTGATTACATGATTTACATTCCAACCTGTCTTTTAAACTGTTATTTCCCTCGCATATTTACTTCGTGCACTGCACTCACATCAATATCCTTATTCGCCTTAGATAAGCACCTTAGCAATAGAGTTGATAGATTGACAATTGGTCTCTGTGGTTCGATAATCTTATATATTACTTCGATAGGCTGTACACTTGCAGTACTATATTTAGGCTACAGATTAAACACCCCATCAAGTTTTTGGCGCCGTTGCCGGGGACCAACTTCGTCAAATTTCGTACCCTATTGTTATCCCGTTTAGACTAAGGCTATTCTAGCCGGTAGATGCGTAGAAATCGTAGCACCGGCAACCTAATAGATCCTTTAGTAGAACCTGAACGTTACGCTCGTGCCCGTCTTTTTATTCGCAAGATAAGAAGAGCTATGGCAGAAGATCGTAACCAAAGACCGCTCAAGGAATTCGCCCAACCATCTAACGAGGAACCTAGTTCTAGTATAGTAAACCCTGCTATAACTACCAACAACTTTGAACTAAAGCCCTCGTTACTACAATTAGTACAACAAAACCAATTCGCTGGTCTCGCTACCGAGAACCCGAATCAACATTTAAAAGTATTTATCCAGTTAGCTGACACCCTTAAGGCAAATGGAGCCACGCCCGAAGCTATCCGATTAAGACTATTTCCTTTTTCCCTTAGAGGTAAAGCTCACGACTGGTTAGACGCCCTTCCAACTAACTCAATAACAACTTGGGAAGACCTTAGGAGAGCTTTTCTTGCGAGGTATTTTCCACCAAGCAAGACCGCTGTTCTTAGGAACCTGATCACTTGTTTCACCCAAAACCAAGGCGAATCACTTTTTGTTGCCTGGGAGAGATATAAAGAACTTTTAAGAGCCTGTCCGCACCATGGCCTAGAGCAATGGTTAATCATACATACCTTCTATAATGGACTCCATTACAACACAAAGATGTCCATAGACGCTGCCGCTGGCGGAGCGTTGATGAACAAACCTTACCCTGACGCTTGTGCCCTCATAGAGGACATGGCCCAAAACCATGCCCAATGGGGATTAGAACGAGCGACAGTAGAGAAAAAGGAGAGCCATGGAGGAAAGCATGAGGTAAGTTGCATGGACATGATCAGTGCCAAGATGGACGCCCTAGCCTTGAGAGTCGAGAACATGTCTCAAAACCCAACCACAGTAGCAGCAATCCAATCGGAGTGCGAACTCTGTGGAGCTCAAGGACATCAAACCGTTGACTGTAACCTTTTGAACGAATCAAGCTCAGACCAAGTTAACTATACTCAAGGGAACCCTTTCTCGAATACCTACAATCCTGGATGGAGGAACCACCCGAATTTCTCTTACAAAAACAACAACCCTATCCAAAATCCCGGACCTTCGAGACCTCAAGGATTCCAAACACAAAAACAAAACCAACCTATGCAAATAGTACCCCCAAGACCAAACCTTAAAGAAACCATAGACACCTTTATTCAAGCTCAAACCCAGCAAAATAAGGAGTTTATGAACCAACATATTCACACGAACGAACTGGTTACTCAACTAGCAACCAAGTTTGACCAGATAATAACCCACACCAAAATGCTTGAGACTCAGATTTCCCAAGTAGCACAAAACACCTCTGTACAAGTTGCACCTGGAGGACAATTCCCTGGACAAACTCAACCAAATCCAAAAGGCCAAGCAAATTCTATCACACTAAGAAGTGGAACCGCTTATGAAGGACCTAGAAATCCTGACTTAAGCACATCAGAAAAACCTATGGAAGATGCTACGCCCAAAGACCAGGTGGAGGAACCAGAGAAACCAGGAAAGCAATCAAAACCAGAAGTAGAAAAAAACACTCAACAACCTTATAAACCACCTATTCCATTCCCACAGAGGCTGAAAAACACCAAAGTAGAAAACCAGTACCAAAAGTTTATTAAGGTAATAGAGAAACTCCATGTTGAGATTCCTTTTACTGAAGCTATAACCCAGATACCATCATATGCTAAGTTTCTGAAAGATATTTTGACCAATAAACGACGACTCGATGATCCCAAGCCTTTAGAATGTCATTTTATATCCGAAAATAAACTCGCCAAGAAAGATAAAGACCCTGGAAGTTTTTCTATCCCTTGCATCCTAGGTAACCATATGATAGACAAAGCATTTTTAGACCTAGGAGCAAGTGTAAGTCTGATGCCTCTGGCCGTCTGTAAGAGGTTAAAATTAGGAGAACTTCAACCTACTAAGATGTCCTTACAACTAGCTGATAGATCTGTCAAATATCCCATGGGTATTTTAGAAGACATACCTGTCAAGATTGGTCAGTTGTACATTCCGACCGACTTCGTCGTAATGGATATCAAAGAAGATGAAGACATCCCAATCCTCTTAGGAAGACCCTTCCTATCGACCGCCGGAGCTATAATAGATGTTAAGAAAGGGAAACTGACTTTCGAGGTAGGAGATGAAAAGATTGAGTTCATTTTATCAAAATTTCTAATGGCACCAGTGATAGGAGATGCGTGTTATGCCATCGACATCATTGATGAATGTGTAAATGAGCTCGAACAAAACGAATTATTAACCAAATTACCATCAACCCCTATTTTAGAGGATGACGGATTTGAGAGTATCGAACCGTACATTGACGACAACCTTTTCGAATGCTTAGCTCTTACCCATAACCTTATGCCACGTGCTGAGAAAACCACTATAGAACTTAAGGAACTACCCAAGAATCTAAGATATGAGTTTTTGGATGAGGAGATGAATAGACCTGTTATAATTAGCGCCACTCTAAACCAAATAGAAACAAATCAACTATTAGATACCTTGCGAAAATATCCCTCAGCTTTAGGGTATAAAGTTTCAGATTTAAGAGGTATAAGCCCATCCGTATGCATGCATCGGATTATGCTAGAAAAAGATTCGAAACCCTCAAGAGAACATCAAAGAAGAATAAACCCTATCATGAGTGATGTAGTCAAGAAAGAAGTTCTTAAGTTATTAGAGGCTGGTATCATATACCAAATTTCGGACAGTGAATGGGTAAGCCCAGTCCATGTGGTACCCAAGAAAGGAGGTATCATTGTTCTAAAAAATGAGAAAGGTGAGCATGTGGCAAAACGAACAGAAGGAGGATGGCGAATGTGTATAGATTACAGAAGGTTGAATAAGGCAACAAGAAAAGACCATTTCCCTCTCCCATTTATAGATCAGATGCTTGAACGTCTAGCAAGACACTCATGTTTCTGCTATCTTGATGGATATTCGGGATTTTTCCAAATCCCTATTCACCCAGAGGACCAAGAAAAAACCACATTTACCTGCCCTTATGGAACATTCGCTTATAGACGAATGCCCTTTGGACTCTGTAATGCACCTGCCACTTTCCAACGTTGTATGATGTCAATTTTCGCAGACTACCTAGATGGAATTATGGAAGTATTTATGGACGATTTTTCAGTGTGTGGGTTTGATTTCAAAAACTGCCTCTCGAACTTGGAGAAAATCTTAAAAAGATGTGTGGAAGTAAACCTTGTGTTGAATTGGGAAAAGTGCCACTTTATGGTAAGTGAAGGGATAGTCTTGGGACACATTATTTCTGAAAGAGGTATAGAAGTCGATAAGGCCAAGATAGAAGTTATAGAAAACTTAAACCCACCTAAGACCGTTAGGGAAATAAGAAGTTTCCTAGGACATGCCGGGTTCTACCGACGTTTCATCAAGAATTTTTCCGCAATAACTAAACCTTTAACTAACTTATTGATGAAGGACGTCGAGTTTGAATTCGACCAAAAATGTCTTGAGGCCTTTGAAGTTTTAAAGCAAGCTCTTATTTCAGCACCTATCATAAGACCACCTGATTGGACACAACCCTTTGAAATCATGTGCGATGCTAGTGATTTCGCTGTAGGGGCTGTACTAGGGCAAAGAAAAGACAAAAAACTGCATGCAATTTACTACGCTAGTAGAACATTAGACGCCGCCCAGCTAAATTATACAACCACAGAAAAAGAATTGCTAGCCGTAGTTTTTGCTATTGATAAATTTCGATCTTATTTGGTGGGAGCAAAAATAATAGTATACACAGATCATGCAGCAATCCGGTACTTGTTAAGTAAGAAAGATGCTAAGCCTAGATTGCTCAGATGGGTACTTTTACTCCAAGAATTTGACTTGGATATTAAGGATAAAAAAGGAGCTGAAAACTTAGTAGCTGATCATCTCTCTAGGTTAGAACACCTTAAGCCTGAACTTATACCTATAGACGATCACTCTACTTATGAAAGATTAATAGCTGGGATAAACTCAACTGAAGAAGAGACTTATGAGGAAATCTCAACCATGAACAACATACCATGGTACGCAGATATTGTAAATTATCTAGCCGCTGATATCATACCCCCCGACTTAAGCTACCAACAGAAGAAGAAGTTTTTCAGAGATGTTAAACACTTCTTTTGGGATGAACCCCTCCTATTCAAAAGAGGAATAGATAATATATTCCGACGATGTGTGCCGGAGGAAGAAGTAGGCAATGTCATTAAACATTGTCATGCTTCACCTTATGGTGGACATGCAAGCACGTCTAAAACATGCGCCAAAATATTTCAAGCAGGTTTTTATTGGCCTACTGTATGGCGCGATGTCCACACTTACATTACAAAATGTGACCGATGCCAACGCACTGGGAACATCTCAAGACGTGATGAAATGCCTTTAAGAAACATCCAAGAAGTGGAAATATTTGATGTCTGGGGTATAGATTTCATGGGACCTTTTCCTTCCTCAATGGGTAACAAGTATATCCTAGTAGCTGTCGATTATGTCTCAAAGTGGATCGAAGCTGTTGCATCACCCACAAACGATACCAAGGTAGTTATCAAACTGTTTAAGAATATTATTTTCCCTAGGTTTGGAACCCCGAGGTTAGTCATAAGTGATGGAGGATCGCATTTTATATCTAAGATATTTGACAAGCTTCTAAGAAAATACGGAGTAAAACATAGAGTAGCATCACCATATCACCCGCAAACCAGTGGCCAAGTAGAGGTATCGAATAGGGAGATTAAGCAGATCCTAGAAAAAACCGTATCATTATCCAGAAAAGACTGGTCTGGAAAACTTAAAGACGCCTTATGGGCTTATAGAACGGCTTATAAAACCCCTATTGGAACAACTCCTTATCAATTGGTTTATGGAAAGTCCTGTCATTTACCCTTCGAACTAGAACATAAAGCCTATTGGGCCATTAAATCCTTGAATCTAGATTACCTGAAAGCCGGAGAAAAACGTATCCTGGACATTCACAAGCTAGAAGAGCTTCGCTTGAATTCCTATGAGAATGCCATCATATATAAGGAAAGAACCAAAATGTGGCATGATAAAAAAATCATCAAGAAAGATTTCAACATTGGTGATCCTGTTCTCCTATTTAACTCAAGGTTACGACTTTTTCCTGGTAAGCTTCGTTCAAGATGGACAGGTCCATTTGAAGTGTCAAAAGTTCTAAAGTCTGGAGCAGTAGAAATCAAAAACAATTCATGTGCTCCATTTGTGGTAAATGGACAAAGACTGAAGCTCTACAAAGGAGGCGATTTGCCTGTTGACTACTCTAGTCATATCCTTATAGACCCACCAATACCCACATAAAGTAAGATCTAATCGTCAAGCTAAACGACGTTAAACAAGCGCTGCATGGGAGGCAACCCATGGTTTATTCTTTATTTTATTTTATTTTTTAATTTATATATTTTATCTGGACTAATTTCTTGTGTTTATATTTTCAGGATGCATCACCCCGATGGTATGGTTGTGATTTTCAGAGATGAAGCGCAAAAGGCCCGATTTGCTACCTTATCTGCTAGACCTATGGTACCCACTAGGTACCCCGATCAGAGCTGCATGGAGGCACTCGGGATTGAGCCAAGTATTCGGTATCTATGCAACCAACTCAGCTGGGATTCTTATGCCGATGATGTCCACAAAACCTACAGGAACCTTACTCTGAAGTTTCTTAGCTCTATGGACTATAATCCACGAGTAGGTGAAGGAGATGAGCGAGGACGCCTGAGTTTCAGATTGTTTGGCACCGAGTATACCCTGACCACCAAAGAATTTGGGGATTTGCTTGGTTTCCAAACTGGACCGACCGCTATAACTGAGTTCCCATTGAGTTGCTACATGGACAGAGACATTGACAAATTTTGGCAGGACATTACTGATAGAGCCAGTCTTGACCCCTCTACCCAGCTGTCCCGGAAGATCCATAACCCGGCCTTCCGATACTTCGAGATGATCCTATGCCACACTTTCTTTGGGAGGAGTTACTGTGACCACTTGGTCACCGCTGAGGAGATCCTTTTCTTATACTGTGCTAGTCAGTCCAGACCTATAGCTAGTGGAGGTTTTCTGATAGAGAGCCTCGAGCAGACTGCTCGATCCGCTGTAGGGCTCATTCATTCCGGAGGGAATGTGACACAGATAGCTTCTGCTTTGGGTTTAGACAGTATGATAGCACAGCTGACCCCATACTGTGGATATACTTTTCTGGATTTAGACTTTTGCATGGATCGTAGATTCATGAGGAGGGCCTCTTTCCACCCATATCGGTACAGATTGCTTATCAATGACCAGACAGTTTACACCTTCACCATGCCAGACCCTCAGATGACTTGTGTTTCCAACTCTGCTAACTGGAACTATTCTGTAGAAGGTTGGGGTGAGATATCAGAGTACACTCCAGAATACACTCCTGCCTCCGAAGAGTACACTCCAGAATACACTCCTGCTTCTGAAGATCCCACTCAGGACTACACTCCTGCCTCCGAGGACTCCGCTCCAGATCACACATCCCGACCCGAGGTTACACATACTACTGTTCTTACTAATAACCTCAGCTTGCAGGAACCTGATATTCGCACTCTATTGACTGCTATGCGCACTGAGATAACCACTCTCCGCAATGAGGTGGCTGACCTTCATTTGCAGTTGGAAGTGAATGATGTTACCTTCGCTGGTGAGTTAGATGAATTAGCTCACGAGGTGGCAGAGATTCGACGCCAGCTGACTGAGCTGCGTGGCCCAGGCACTCCTGCAGAGCTTCCTACCGGTTGGCAATAGATCTTTATTGTTCACAAGATATCTAGTTTCAGTATTATTAGTATTATGTTGATTTCCTTTTCAGACTCATTTTTATTTTTGCATTATCTGTTTCCTGAGTTGTTAATATTTATTTTGATGACCCAATGTCCGTACCTATATCTATATATATATATATATATGCATATGTTTTATTTATTTACTAATGTTTTTGTTTTTCTAGGTCACCATAGTTTTAATATAAAAATAAAATAATTAAACATGTGTATATGTATTCACGTACATATATGCACATTTATAACAAAAATAGGTACACCTCCAGAAATTGAAGATAATGGCGAGGTAGAAAAAGCCCAATGGAAAGAAAGCCAGGCCAGCCCAACTGACCTCGACCTCACCGCGCCCGCGGTAGGCCCTGCCGCGCCCGCGGTGACGCAACGGTCACCTAACGGCTAGTAGCTAGTTTTTCCCCCCATTTTACCACTTTTTCAATTTCCAATCCCATTTTCTTCCAATTTTAACCCACTTTATTACCCATACCAACCCACTACATTTATTTCCATTATTTTCATCATAAATATTTACAACCACCATTTTCTTTCTTCCCTTCCTATAAATACCCCCTACTATATCATTTTCTTCCTCACACCTTCATTACTTCTACATCCCATTCTTTCTCTTTTTTTTATCCACAAGAAAATCCTATGGAATATCACGGCTACATTTTACGTGGTGGTCAAGCCGGAGAAAGGCAACTAAAGCGGCTTGAAAAATTGCTGACAACACCAATACACTCTACCAGGTATATCGATGAAAACTGTCTATATTCATTAGGTATATACCATAGTGTATTCTTCCTTCTAGATAAAATAGGTATGCATGATATTTTTGCTACTCAAGCACCAACCTACCCTAGGCTGACGTTCGAGTTTTTAAGTTCTTTAATTTATAACGTCTCTCCTAACACTGCTAGCACCGTAGGTGGAGTCAAATTTAGAATGTTTAATGTCGAATATGATTACTCCACTGACGGTCTAGCCGCCATGTTAGAATTGCCTTATGGGGATGGTGCCATTTGTGAAGCACCTTTAGACACGGATTGGGCATTTGAAGCATTTTGGGCCAGAATTACTAAACAAAATGCAACATCTTTTGATGGCCTTCTTGCTTCTCACATCCACAATCCTGCCCTTCGTGTCTTTAGATTTCTTTTAGCATCCACCATCTTTGCTCGGGAAAACCCAAACAAGGTGAATGCTAAAGAATTAATTATCATGCAGAGCTGCCTCACAGACACCAAAGTTAATCCCGTCCCATTCATGATTGCCCACATGCACCATGTTTTAAGAAAAGGTGGGCCGATTTCCTTTGGTGGACTGATTACCACTATTGCCCGTGCCATAGGATTGGATACGGAACTTGCCACCCTAGAACCACTTCCTCCTCGGATTGCAAATCTTAAATTTTTCAGGGATATGCGTTTATGCAAGACGAGGAAGGAAGGTGGTTACTTCCTCATGGTTGGAGGTGCTGCTATACCCAGTGTTGTTATGCCTTGCACCCGTCGTACTGATATTAGATTTGAGCGTAACTGGACCTACGATCTCAACGCTCCTGCTTTTATTGGTCCGTTGCCCCCAAATCTACCTTTAAATGAGGGTAACAACACTGATGATGAGTACGATTTCCAAACAGAGGAACCACCCCATTTTTCACCTTCACACACGGCACCTTCAACCTCTAACCCACATGCAGGTACAGCTCCTAGCTTCCATGTCACTGAGGACATGTGGCGTGAGCATATGGCCCGAGAGGCCCAGAGGGACACCCTCCTTGCTACCTTGCAGCAACAGGCGGCCGACAACATGGCCTTCATGCAAGCGTCCCAAGAACAAAATGCTAGCTCTCTGCGCACTATTATGGAAAGTCAGCTGGCTTTTCAGAGAGAACAACACCTACACCAGACCACATACGCTCGTCACTTCCAATTGATGGAGGCAACCCAAGGCACCCTCATTGGTCGGACCCAAGAGCTACAAGCGGCAAATGCCGCCTTGTCAGAGAGACTGGAGCAGCTTGTTTTGGACCGAGATAGCCGTCGTCGCAGCCGTAGCCGCCGTTCCGGTCGTACCAACCAGGATGGTGAAGGTCCTAGTGGCCCCCACTAGTGTTTTCAGGTACCTCCTCCTACCTTATTTTGGAACATTGAGGACAATGTCTGATTTAAGTGTGGGAGGAGCATTTATCGCTTTTATTTCCCATTTTTCGCTTTTATTTTTCGCTTTTATTTTCCGTTTTTCCTGCTTTTATTTTCCTTCCGCATTTTTCCTTTTTATTCGTAGATAATAAAATGCATGTGATAGGCGAGTCTTTCTGCGTAGTGTACCCTTTCATTTCCCCCACCTTTTAGCCTTACAAAATTTTTATTTTTCAAAGATTTATGGTTGTTTTTAAGGATTTGGGCTATGAGACAGGTCCTAGATAGGGTCTGTTTCTCGGACACTCACTTTTTGAAAAATTCGTTATCATTTTTACACCATAAGCCTTTTTGAATATTTAGATTAGATCCTTTCTCCCCAATATGCTATGATTTTGAATAAAACTATACAAATAGGTCTTCAAGTAGTTTATCTTAGCAGTCAGCTCCGGCCTAAGCATGCTCTAAGTGTGGGATCGATGAATATAAGTGGATGATCTCTATTTTTGCCTTAAAAGTTACAAAATAAAGTATGAATACGACTACGAGTTGGGTGATCCTCACAAAGATTACTTAACTCAAGAAAGTTGTAAACACTAACAAAAACAAAGAAAAAATATATATAAGGCATATCTGTTGTAGTTGGTTCAGAGGTATCTGGTGCTGAACTTGGTAGGGCGGACTACGGTCCGATCCCCCGCAACTGCAAATGGGTAAAATAAAAAGGGATTAAACCAACTCTTGTACCAGAATCCCATCACTTGAGATCAGAGTCACTAACCGGTCACTACACCATGAGTATGTACGGATAACGGGCTTAATGTGATTGCGCCTGAATGAAAAAGGACCTCGTACAAAAAGAAGTCTTAGCATAGTAAGGATATTTGGATCAATCTGTATACTTATGAGGTTTATGTCCGCATTTCTGCGAGTAGTGTAATTAAGATACCCTTGATTCAGATAGTTAGTGCCTGACAACACACCCTTACTCGGACTTAGAAGCCCTCTTTGCCCAAAACCTGTATACACCATAAATTTTCTTTCATCTACTTTTAAGAGTTGTTGCTTGAGGACAAGCAAAGGTCTAAGCGTGGGAGGATTTGATCGCACTAAATCGCACTATGTTTCTGACTCAAATATCACATGTTTTCCTTAGTTTTTATTGTCATTTTCTCGTATTATGTTCCTTTTTCCTTTGTTTTCAGGATTCTTGTCATTTCAGAGCCTTCTGTGAAGAAACGAGCCAAAACGCCAAGAAATTAGGGTTTTTCAAGATATTTTGCACTTATGGCGTTCAGCACCGCGCTGGCTACAGGAAACGCGATGACGTGGCCCACTTTCACCCAGAGATCAACTGCCACGTTCCCATGATGTGGCGGTTCCAGGCGCCGCGCCCGCGGCCACCCTCACCGCGCCCGCGGCCTTCACAAAAAGGCTCCCGCTCAAAAGAAGTTAAGGGGCATGCTGGTCCTTACGCACCTCAAAGTTCCTCTATAAATAGCTTTCGATTCTCATTCTTTAGTTTCATCCAAGCTTAGTACAATCTTAAGCCATATACTATCAGTTTCTGTAAAGTAATAATCTCTTCACATCGGGGAGTTATTGCGGTGTAGATTGAGTTGTAATCGAGTCTTGGAGCACTTTGGTTGAAGTTCATCATACCGGCCTTACTTTTCCGTAGATTTGTATCAGATTCAAGTCTCCGACCGGAGCAAGGTTCTAATTTATTGCATTTCTTTATTTAATTGCTCTTACCATAGTCTACACGTTTTATAGACTTTAAATGCTCTTACCATAGTCTACACGTTTTATAGACTTTAAATGCTCTTACCATAGTCTACACGTTTTATAGACTTTAAATGCTCTTACCATAGTCTACACGTTTTATAGACTTTAAATGCTCTTACCATAGTCTACACGTTTTATAGACTCGCACTTATTATGTCTGGCTAAACTATAAAGGTTAGGATGTAATGATTGTCATCGTGGTTGTGTTCCAATTATCATGCTAGTGAAAATACTCTGGGGATGTTTTGCTTCTAACTTAAGTCAATTGTGTTTAAATGTTTAATTGGGTAAGATCGAAAGTCGTCCAAACTAATGATACGACTTGATTATTATTTAACCAAACAAAAAGAGCGACAACCGTTGATTGGTTAAATAGGAATCATTGACCCTTTTTAGAAAACGATTTTGAAACTATTTTCGGACGCGTTTGTAGGTTTAAAATCTGACTCTTGGCCAAAAGCCAAAAGTCTCTTTAAGTTAATCTTTCCGAGTAAGATCACTTTTCTGTTAAGTCAAAACTATCAATTTCTTAAAAATAGGTTTACCTCTTTAACGCGGAAGGCACCCTTTATATGTGACAATAAAGGAATTTAATTTAAAGAGTAAACTCGGTTCTTAGTAGTCAAAAGCTACAAGTTCCCGTTAAACTGATTCTTTGCTATCAATAGAAAATACTGCCCCATAAGTAGGTTCATCTACGCATGACCGGACCAATATCTGATTACATGATTTACATTCCAACCTGTCTTTTAAACTGTTATTTCCCTCGCATATTTACTTCGTGCACTGCACTCACATCAATATCCTTATTCGCCTTAGATAAGCACCTTAGCAATAGAGTTGATAGATTGACAATTGGTCTCTGTGGTTCGATAATCTTATATATTACTTCGATAGGCTGTACACTTGCAGTACTATATTTAGGCTACAGATTAAACACCCCATCAACATCGCACCAAAGAGGATGCACAATGTCTTTTTACATTAAGAATTTTGTAATATTTTTCCCACGGGGCACTTATGTACTAACAATTTCTTCTTAATATGACGTGTGTTCCTTTTTGTTTGAAACAAATTTGAATTTCTGAATCCTTGAATGCATTACATGAATAACATACCATTCATCATATGCATAAGCAGGTCTTCACACCAGGTTTCCTTATCTTTCTGATATTTATTTCAGCAAGATGGATTTGGAGCAGACGGTTAAGGATCTGCAAGCACAAAATTCGCAATTCCAGCAACTCCTCATGACCTTAGCAAAGGGTCAAGAGGACCTCAAATCACTGTCGGAGAAGAATAAATAGAAAAAGAAGAAAAGGCCCGGAGTAGCCACTTTTGGAAGAAGGTTTGAAAGCAATGCCAGAAAAGTTCTCGAGTTCCCCTCAACGTCTGACGAAGGGGCTGGTAAAGGAAAAGGGGTTGCGGTACCGTCTGAATCTGAAGTTGAAGAGGAGGAAGAGGAAGAAGACGAAGACTACTCCGAACAACAATATCCCCCGGTAGATGATAAATATAAGAATCTAGAGGATAGATTGGCAGCCATGGAGTTGCAAAGGGTACCTGGTTTGGATTTTGAATAACTAGGGTTGGTCGCTGGAATCGTCATTCCTCCCAAGTTCAAAGTACCAACATTTTCTAAGTATGAAGGTCTGTCGTGTCCAAAGATGCATCTAAGATCCTATGTCAGAAAGATCCAACCCCACTCATCTGATAAAGACCTTTGGGTAATCTTTTTCCAAGACAGTTTGTCAGGCACACAATTGGACTGGTTCTATCAACTCGAGAGATCAGAGGTTCATAATTGGGAAGACTTAGCTGCTGCTTTTTATCATCAATACCAATACAACGCTGATTTGGCGCCCACTCGTACTCAGCTACAAAGTATGGGAATGGCTTCCAATGAAGGGTTTAAAAAGTACGCCCAGAAGTGGCGTGATCTGGATGGAAGGGTGCAGCCACCTTTGTCAGATAGGGAGTTAGTTAACATGTTTCTGGAGACCCTGTCTGACCCTTTCTTAAATCATTTAATCGGAAGTTCTTCCGCAGGATTCACTAAACAAATTTTGACCGGCGAAAGGGTCAAGGCCGGTATTAAAAGTGGTAAGATTCAGAAAGATACCTCCGCATTCGCTGCTGTTAAGAAAACCTTCCCAGCTAAGAAGGAAGCCTCTACTGTTTACTCTCAGAAAGGTCAGAGAAGAACCGAGCACCGTCCAACTGTAGGGGCTGTGACGATTCAAAACTCTTCAAATGATCAACCTCGCGACAATCAGTCGAGACCTAATCAACAACGGGTAGAAAGGCCACAACGGAAGTTCACCCGAATCAACATGACGCCAGCTCAAGTACTCCCTCATTTGTTGAAGCTGAATCTTACCAGTTTGAAGGAAGCGCCAAAGAACCCTAATACCTCCTCTCCATACTACCACTCCAATGCCAAGTGTGCTTACCACTCTGACAGTGTTGGGCACGATACCAATAATTGTTGGGCGCTTAAGAACAAAATCCAGGACCTGATTGACGCCAAGTAAGTAGAATTTGATGCTCCTGAGAAGCCCTATGTGATATCTGCTCTGATGCCCAAGCACGGTCATAATGTTCATGCCGTTATAGAAAACCTTCATATTACTGATGTTGATGATCTTTTGACTCTGTTACTAGTGATTAAAGAGAATTTAATGAGAGACGGGATATTCCCAGGCTGTGGAAAGGAATGCTACTTTTGTTTGAACATACGAGCTGATTGCCCAATGTTGAAATCAGGTGTCCAACGCCTGATGGATACCCAAGAGATACTCTTCCAAAAAAACCCTGTTGATACCTTCACTCCTGTTACTCCTGCTACTTTTTCTACTTCAACCAACGATATTGCAATCATAACCATTTCCGACAATCCTCCCAAGGCTTGCAAAAGGCCTGTCAGGATTACGCCCGACCCTAAATTTGTACCATTAAAAATCACCATGCCGGGACCTGTCCCGTATCAATCTAGAAGAATGATACCATGGAACTATGGGGGAGAAATCTTCTATCATGGTATCAAACAGATTGAGGCATTCCAAGAGAATTCTGAAGAAGAAAACCCTAATATAGGAAACATCGCGGGAACAAGCAAGATAACCCGCAGCCGCCAGATTTTTTCTCCGGAGATTTCTCCCCCTTGAGCAGTCTTCGGACCCTCGAAAGCTTATGTACCTGTTAGACCATCTGTGCAAG
Organism: Vicia faba; assembly: GCA_948472305.1. Lineage (NCBI taxonomy): Eukaryota > Viridiplantae > Streptophyta > Magnoliopsida > Fabales > Fabaceae > Vicia > Vicia faba. Next base: position 494,724,643 of record OX451736.1, read on the forward strand.
GCCCGATGATTGAAGAATTGGATACTCCTGAAGTAAAACCATCTGCTGATACTACCAATAAGGGTAAGGGGATACTAGAAGCGCCTGTTAGGACGAAGGCTCATGCTGTGGTTATCCCCGTAACCACCCAGAAAGAAATGGATGAAATCTTGAAAATACTCAGAAAGAGTGACTACGACGTCGTGGAAAAGCTAGGGCAGACCCTTCTAAAATTTCAATGTTGGCTCTTCTACTCTGCTCTGAGGCCCATGCTAAGGCCCTAATCAAATTTTTGAAAGCGGCACACGTGCCCCAAGAAACTTCGGCTGACCAGTTTCAGGAGTGTGTGGCCAGTCTTATTGCTGATAATGGCCTGGGCTTTTCTGATGCTGACTTGACTCCCAAAGGAAGGAAACACAACGGCGCGCTACATGTCTCAGTTGAGTGCAGGGGAACCACCCTCGCCCATGTCTTAGTTGATACTGGTTCTTCCTTGAATGTGCTGCCGAAGAAAGCCTTAGACCGTTTGGACTGCGAAGGATTGACCCTCAAACCTAGTAACATCATTGTTAGGGCCTTTGATGGGTCCAAAAGAATGGTTCATGGAGAGGTTGACATTCCTATCAAAGTAGGCACAAAAGTTTTCAACTCCACCTTTTACGTGATGGACATCCGTCCGTCATATTCGTGTTTGTTAGGAAGACCGTGGATCCATTATGCCGGGGCAGTTACCTCCTCTTTGCACCAAATGTTGAAATATCCTGTTAAGAGTAAGATTATAACAGTGCACGGCAAGGAATAGTACATGATAAGTCATCTCAATTCCTTCCTCTATGTGGAGTTGGATGGCGAGTTCATCGAAACGCCTTTCCAACATTTTGAGGAAGTTTCTCCTGAGGTAGCAGTTGCGAAGACAATGGTTGAGGTGCCTATCGTTCCCAAGCATGTATCCAGGATGGCATCTCTCAAGGACGCAGAGGCTGTAATTAAAGAGGGGAAGAGTACAGTATGGGGACAATTGCCTGATTTTCCCCATAAGACGGACAAATTTGGACTAGGGTTTACAGCTGCAGGACAGAAGGCTATGCGTCGTACCAAGACTGGAGGGCCACCTGTAAGGATCACTCACCAAAAAATTAATGCTTTAGAAGATGAAGAGGACAACTTCGCAGATTGGATCTTTCCAACCGTCGAAGGGGGTTTAAGCAACTGGGAAGCAAAGGATTTTATTCCCATCACCTTTATCAACCAGTAATTTTATCTTTGAACAATTTCCCATTTATGGTCTGTAATAACTAAACAATTTGCACACTATTTTCACCTCATGCCTTGCCCGGGGCATGTAGGTCCATTTGTAAGGGCTTGATTTTTCTTCATTATCATATGCCATGTTTTAATAAATCATTGGACGTCTTCATCTAAACTGTTGTGTTCATTTTCTTTCCTTTTGCATTTTATTTTGTTTAAGGATGGCTATCCCTTACACACACCCACACTCACAAATGCAGGTACCCATCCACTCCGGATTCCATGGGTGACTATTCTGCTTTAGCCTTCGATAACTCTGAAGATTTGGTCAATCATGCTGAGTACGAAGTTGACAAAGATTGTGAAGTGCCGGGAGAGCTAGCCAGACTTTTGCAACAAGAAGAGAGGGTTATTCTGCCTCATGAAGAGTTGCTAGAAACCATCAACTTGGGGACAGAGGAAGACAAGAAAGAGGTAAAAGTGGGTTCCAATCTGGAACGAAGTGTCAAAGAGCACTTAGTGCAGTTGTTGAACGAATATGTTGAAATCTTCGCCTGGTCTTATGAAGACATGCCAGGATTGGAGATAGATATCGTGGTTCACCGTCTCCCTACAAAAGAAGACTGTCCACCGATCAAGCAAAAGGTTCGCCGAATGAGGCCCGACATGTCTGAGAAGATCAAGGCTGAGGTAATGAAGCAATTCAACGCTGGCTTTCTGGATGTTACTTCCTATCCACAATGGGTTGCTAACATTGTGCCTGTGCCTAAGAAGGACGGCAAAGTCAGAATGTGTGTGGACTATCGGGATTTAAACAGGGCTAGCCCTAAAGACGATTTTCCACTGCCACATATCAACATCTTGGTTGACAACACAACTCAACACAAGGTATTTTCCTTCATGGATGGATTCTCGGGATACAACCAGATCAAAATGGCCCCCGAGGACATGGAGAAAACTACTCTTCTCACGCAATGGGGTATGTCGTACCCCAAAATTTTCCCTCCCATTTCATCAATACTTTCTTACCACAAGACCCTTGGAGCTCAAGATCAAGTTAGGGTTTACTCTGCTCAAGACTCTTCCTTGCTTTGTTGACCAAAATTAGGGTTTGAGTTTGCACAAAGATGTTTTGACCTAAAAGGCCCAAAGTGACTTTCATACTTCATGTTGGACTCACAAGTTTATCCATACCAAGTTTCAAGCCTTGATTCCAATCTTTGCCCAGTCAATTGGACAGTTGACCTAGAAATCAGCTGTATTGGGGAAAAAGTCAACTGTGGTCAATTGACAGTCAAACCTCATGATTTTTGACCCACATCAACATTCTGAACTCATATGGATCATTTGATCAAGTTTGGATCACAATTCCACAAGAAATTTGATCAAATCACCAAAAGGGCAAAATGGTCATTTTTAGGGTTTTGACTGCACAAAGGCAATTTTTTACTGTTTGACCTAGCCAATGGCAAACCAAGCTCCCATATGGGCTCAAGGATTCAATGGCATTGTCTTGACATGTTCAACAAGTTCAAAAGATCCCAAATGCACAAGATTGACAGATAAATTTTCCAGTCAATTGATCAAAATTTGACTGTATACTGAAAAGTCAAACTTTGACTTTTTGGTCAAAATCAAGTGTCAAGATTCATTTTTCATCAAGACATGTCAAATTATGAAATTTGTTCATCAAGAAATCAAAAATCACAAATTAGGGTTTGAAATGAAGAAATTTCATAACAGAATTTTTCTAAGTTATGAAAATTCCTAATTTTTTCTTAACTTTGTCCCATTTTTTTCATCAAGGTAAATTTGGATTCAAACAAAACTCAAAACATGAAAGTTATAGTCCATTGCAAAATCTACAACTTTGATACACAAATTTTCCTCAAAAGAAGCTTGTAGCTCAAGTTATGATTTTTGGAACAAGGGTGCAAAACATTCTTAACTTAGGAAAATTTTGACCTATTCTAGGCAGGATTTTTGCCTAACTTCATGGCCATTTTTCACATGCTTCCACTTGGAATCTCAACTTGCATTACAAATATGGATTGTAGTAATCATTCCAAGCTTTCCAAATTGTCCAAGAACTTCTCAAACACCCTTGTGGTTAGGGAGAATCGAATTTGGGAAGTTAGGCAAAAGTCACATTGATTCATGGCCATGTACATGTTCATAACTTTGCATTTTTGAAATCAGCATGGTTCAAGCTAGTTACAGGCCTCTAATCTCATTTACACTCAATAATTAAATGCCAATCCATTGTGTTCTAGCATTATTTTGTGCATTTGGTCATTACATGAAGAACTAAGCCATAAATAGAAAAAGCAAGTTATCCATTCTTGTAAAGCATGACTTTATGTCAAATACAAATCCAAGAAGTACAATGCAAATCTCTGAGGCACAAGTTATTGAACTAATCCCACTGATCAAGACTGACTTTGCAGCATGTTTAGGGGGCCTGTATAAGCTTGTAACTCAACTTGGCATTTTTGACTTAAGATAGAAGCAACTTTGCAAACACAACAACATCTCTCATTCCTGCAAGAACTAACCAAGACAAACTGGTTGAACACATTCCAAACATCAAACCTGACCTAAAACACGAGCCAACCACCTCCAATACCTCCTCATCCATCAAAGCCCATTTTTTCTACAAAACAGAGTCCCTGTTGCAGATTGACTTGGCCAGTTCATTTACATCGTGCATTTTCATCCAAGCCACCTCAAACACCTTACATAACATCCATACAAACTATCCCAAGCCTTGGAAACAGACTGTAACACCTCTAACCAGTTTTGCCATTTTCACTTTTCTCTCTTACAGGTTGACTTCTGTAGCTTGATACAGCAAGATTCAAAGCATACCAAGCATTGGAGAAGCATCCCTGAACTTCAAGCAAGCTATACAAGTCCTCACATTGCATTGAAAGTACCTCCATTGTCATACACGAATCAAGCTGAACAGGTAAAAGTTTGAACTCCTATCTCTTAATCCAGGCATATCTAGGCTTAGGTTTGTGAAGAAGTTATGTCATACTCATGTCCCTGAAGCCACCCATATCCTCACTTTCCATTTATATTGCATGTGCTGAGAGAATTTAAGACATGAACATTGGAAAAAACTTAGGTCAGGAATTGGGGGAGAAGAAATTCTCTCTCATTTCTGAGAGTTAGAATGACTTTTTTATATATTTGAAATCGTGACAAGATGCTCTATAACATTGCTGTTGTAAGTTTTTGCTGAATGTCAAAGAATCATGAGATAGCAGGAAGCGTGCGTTTTGTTCTGTTTGAATGTCCAGAGGTTGAAGACAAAGTTCTTCTGGGCTGGGCCTGACCTTTTTTCTATTTGCACAACTTTTCCACACTTGCACCCCCTTGGCCCATTGTGTTTATTTTTATCATTTTTTGACATTTTCTTTTTGTTTCTGACTTATTATTTTTTGCCAAAATATAAAAAATATTAAAAACATTTTTTCAACCATTTTTGCATTTTTATTTGGATTTTTGTTTGTTTTATTTGAATTTGTACATGTAAATAAACATATTGCCTTTTATTCAAAAAATACAAAAATAATACAAACACATTTTGTTTTCTAATTTTATTTTATTTTATCTTTTGAAAACATTTTCTAAAAATATACTTTTTTTTGTAAATAATAAATATTTTTGTACATATTTAGTATATTTAGTAAATAATATAAATACATATATTTATTAGAATATTTAGGATAAAAGTACAAAATAATACATTTTTTTATTTTTATTAATATTTAACCTCAAAAATACTTTTTTTACAATATACTTCATTTTATTTATTTTTTGTACATAATTAATAAGTATTGCATATATTAAATATTAAATACCTTTTATTTATAAAAATTAGGGTTTTGCCCTAAACATGAAAATATCCAAATTAACCTTTTTTTTATTTTTTTATTTATTTTTATTTCACTTGTAAATAAATCATACACTTACACAAATACATTTACACATACACATTTGTTTATTTTTTGTACATTGATTACATTTTACATTTTGCGATTAATTCGATTTGGTTGTAAATATTGAACACTATCCTCCTATTAAGTCTCATCCCCATTTGAACATTTGTACCCCCATTCGCATGATTATTGTGTAATAATTTAGGACTTTTTAATTCCGCATTTTAAAACTTTCTAAATATGCCATGATAGACCTAGGGTTTGTATGAAAATAAACAAATAGCTTGACCTAATTCAAAGACAAAAAAGCATGAAAATGAACAACACCAATCACACTTGCACCCCTAGGGTTACTCCACTTGTTGCCTTCAATAATGGGCCATGTTGCATGTTGAGAGTCTTTGGCAAAACAAAACAATATCAAATGATCATAGTCCCTCGATGACGCTTTCGAAAGCTGCCTAAAAATGATCAAGTCCCTTAAAGGAAAAGGTTGCCAAAGACACTTGGCACCATTGCAATCATGGTCTAAACGATGACCCGCGCCCGTCCCGTTAACATCCTAACACAAGATTTTCCACCAAATACAATGGTGGAACAAAATTGTTAAAAGGGTTAAAACATAGGAAAGATCTTTGAGAAATTTAGGGTAGACAAACTCTTAGTTACTTGATCAAACTTGCAAAAACACATTTGCCTACTTTTCAAAACCACATTCCACAACACTTTCAAAACAACTTTCAAAAACATTGAAAACTTTTCAAAAGATAAGTACACCTTTGTATACATTCAAACATGGATCATTACAAAGGTTGCCACAACAAATGGCCTCTTTTCAAAACCTTTTCAAACCCACACACAAAGCACCATTTCAAACAATTGAAAGCACCATTTCAAACAATTGAAAACACAAGGCAAGTGATCTAAGCAAGTAACTAAGAGCCCATGGATAACCATGGATAAAAAGGGTGCTAATACCTTCCCTTTCTATAATCTACCCCCCAAACCCAAGAAAACATCTCAAAGGTTTTTGCTGTGCTTTTTAACCTTTCCTTAGGATAAAATAAAAAGTCGGTGGCGACTCTTGCTCAACCGAAACATTTGCGAAAACAAACGCAAAACCTCAAGTCAGTTCTCCCACCGTATCACAGGGTACCTTCTGCTACAAAGTGATTCCATTCGGACTGAAGAATGCAGGGGCAACCTATCAACGCGCCATGGTAGCTTTATTTCATGATATGATACATCATGAGATCGAAGTTTACGTAGACGACATGATAGCTCGATCACAGACAGAAGAAGAACACATTGATCATTTGCAAAAGCTGTTTGCTAGGTTGAAGGAGTATAAGCTCAGACTAAACCCAAGCAAGTGCACTTTTGGAGTTAGGTCTGGTAAACTTTTGGGATTTATTGTCAGCAACAAAGGCATTGAGGTTGATCTAGCTAAAGTAAAGGCTATACAAGAAATTCCTGCCCCCCGCACTGAAAAGGAGGTTAGTGGATTCTTGGGACGCTTAAACTATATCGCGAGGTTCATCTCTCACCTGACATCTACCTGTGAGCCAATTTTCAAACTGTTGAAGAAAGATCAGGTAGTTGAATGGAACAAAGATTGTCAAGTTGCTTTTGATAAGATCAAGGAATATTTACTAGCACCTCCTATTTTGATGCCACCCGTCGAAGGAAGGTCGTTAATCATGTATCTGACTGTTTTGGATAACTCAATGGGGTGCGTGCTGGGCCAACATGACGAGTCTGGCCAAAAAGAGCATGCCATTTATTACCTTAGCAAAAAGTTTACCGACTGTGAGACTCGCTACTCACTGCTCGAGAAAACTTGTTGCGCTTTAGTATGGGCTGCTCGCCGGCTAAGGCAGTATATGTTGACACATACCACTCTGTTGATTTCCAAGATGGATCCGATCAAGTATATCTTCGAGAAGCTTGCTTTATCTGGAAGAATCGCTAGATGGCAAATGATCCTGACTGAGTATGATATCCAGTATACTACCCAAAAAGCTATAAAGGGGAGTGTATTAGCTGACCATCTAGCTCATCAAGCCGTCGAAGATTACCAATCTATGAGATTCGACTTCCCTGACGAGGACATCATGATATTGGACAACATTAATGGTAACGGACCGTATGACGGACCTGAACAAGGATCCCGATGGACCCTGTACTTTGATGGTGCTTCAAATGCACTTGGCAACGGTATTGGTGCGGTACTCATTTCTCCGGAAGGTTTCCATACACCCTTCACTTCCCGACTTTGCTTCAGCTGTACCAACAACATGGCTGAATATGAAGCTTGCATCTTTGGTCTCAAGGCTGCTATAGACTTGGGAATCAAATCTTTGGTCGTATTTGGGGACTCGGCTTTGCTTATCAGTCAAGTCAAAGGAGAGTGGGACACCAAGCACCCTAATCTTATCCCATACAAAGAACATGTCTTGACGTTGTTGCCTCATTTCGAGCAGATTACTTTCGAGCACTTCCCGTGAGAAGAAAATCAGCTAGCAGATGCTCTGGCTACAATGTCTTCCATGTTTAAACTCAACTGGGATAACGAGGCTCCCCAAATTACCATCGAGCGAATGGATGAACCTGCGCACTGTCATGAGATTAATACCGAAGAAGTAGTGGAACAACCCTAGTTTCATGAAATCAAAAGGTATCTCCAGACTAGAGAATACCCTGAAGGAGCTTCCGTCAATGACAAAAAGTTCTTAAGGAGATTTGCTGCCAAGTTCTTCCTAAGAAATGGCATCCTTTATAAGCGCAGCCATGATTGTGTTTTACTTCGTTGTATGGACAAAGCTGAAGTAGAGTTGATCATGACCGAGATACACAGTGGCACATTTGGAACCCACATGAGCGGACATATGATGGCTAAGAAGATTCTAAGGGCAGGCTACTACTGGTCTACCATGGAAGCTGATTGTCATCAACATTCCCGTACTTGCCACAAATTCCAAGTCTACACCGACAAGGTACATATTCCTCCTGTTCCTCTCAACGTTCTGACAGCTCCTTGGCCATTCGCAATGTGGGGCATTGACATGATTGGAGAGATCAAGCCTACGGAATCCAATGGACATCGCTTCATCTTGGTCGCTATTGATTATTCCACCAAGTGGGTCGAAGCAGCTTCCTATGCCTCTGTTACAAAGAATGTGGTTGCCCGCTTCATCAAGCAGAACCTCATATGCCGGTATGGTATCCCCGACAGGATCATCACAGACAACGGCACAAATTTGAACAACACCATGATCACCGCTCTATGAGAACAGTTCAAGATTTATCATCATAATTCATCTCCCTATCGGTCGAAGATGAACGATGTTGTTGAAGCCGCGAACAAAAATATCAAGAAGATCATTCAAAAGATGACATTCACCTACAAGGACTAGCATGAGATGTTACCGTTTGCTCTGCATGGATATCGTACCACAACACGTACTTCAACAGGGGCAACCCCATTTTCTTTGGTGTATGGCATGGAAGCTGTTCTACCCATGGAAGTTCAGATTCCTTCCCTGAGGATTATGAAGGATGCCGGTTTGAGTGAAGATGATTGGATTCAGACCCTACTTGATCAACTTAATTTGATCGACGAGAAACGACTTACTGCTGTTTGTCATGGTCAGATGTATCAAAAACGGATGATCAAGGCTTTCAACAAGAAAGTCAGGCGTCAGGTATATCAAGTCGGAGATCTTGTAATCAAGCGGATCATCTTACCGCAAAGTGATCCCAGGGGCAAGTGGACTCCTACTTACGAAGGACCATTTGTGATCAAGAGCATCTTTTATGGTGGGGCAATGATTCTAACCACCATGGACGGTGACGATTAGCCGCACCCTGCGAACACCGACATAGTCAAAAGATACTACGCATAAAAACGACCCGACAAGTTGAAAACCCGAAAGGACAACTTGGGCAAAAATGGGCATCCCGGTGAACCGAAAACCCGAAAGGGCGGTTCAGGAAAAAATTAGGGATAAAACAAAAAAAATTGTACACTCGGCAAGTTGAAAACTCGAAAGGGCGACTTGGGCAAAAAAGGGTTTCCCGGTGGATCGAAAACCCGAAAGGGCGGTCTAGGAAAAAGTTAGGGAATTAAAGCGTATGACTATGCCTCGTCGGATCACTTTAAGGAAAATCCCTTCACCAATAAAGCTCCAAGCTTCTGATCAATCCAGTCATCGGCGGACGAAGCAGCGAATGGACAAGATATTCAGAGTTGTGAAGGCTATAGCAGAATGGGAACCCCACGGAATTATTACGCATAGCCATCTATCTTTTGTATAAAAATTTTCTCAATTTTTACGACAACATTCTCTTACTAGGATGTATGTCTCCTTTGTGCAAAGATACTCACAAAAGTTAATACAAAGATACTTCAAAGTGCAGAAATTTGCTTGCCTTTCTTTTCTTTTTTACACTTATGTTTTATTTGAAAACGTCCAATGTTTTGTTGAATAGGCATATGCATTTGAATACAATCACTGCTTACAAATAAAACAAAATTGAGAAAGGATAATTACTGATAGGTTGAAGGTGTAGGAAGATATCCTTATGTTATTTCAGAAGAAATCCCCCATAATACATCATTCAGATCCTCAACAAAGCTAAAAATTTGGAGTATTATTCCCCCAGCGGAGTTAAGCTTCGGGATCCCCAGCGGAGCCAGTGCATTCTAAACTGGATTCCCCAGCTGAGTTAAGTTTCAAAGTTCCCATCAGAATTCAAACTCCCGATCCCCAGTGGACCCCAAAAATCCTGAAATACCTATCCCCAGTGGAGCCAGAATATTCTAAACCTTCTCCCCCAGAGAAGTCAAAATTCCAACTATCAACCCCCAGTGGGACTGTTCAACTTCCCCCAATTTCCTCGGCAGGATATCTTAAAACCAAGCAAATAACAGTTAACTTCTTGACTTGTCCCCAACTAAGATGCTTTCGTAGTAGTTTGGCATACAACCCAAAACTCCTGATTGTTAGAACAAAGTTTGAATCTACTACCCTAAGTTTAAGTTTTGATGATAACAAAATGCAAAGATATATTAATTGTATGATTCATGTAAGAACTATTTGCTACCTAAAAATTACACTCTATTTTACAGAAAATCTGATGGGTATCAGCATGAGAACATCCTCATCAGCATCAGAAAATTGGATATCAACATCAGCATCAGAAGATGCTATATCAGATACCAGAATCAGAAGATCAACTTACGCTTATGCTGAAGCTTGATGAACAGATATGCGCTCAACACTCTGAACTCTGATAAAGACAACAACAGTTCATCAGCACCTAAGCAGCGTCAGAATGAGCCAAAGCCAGAACACGCTTAAGTGGAAACGGTACTGTGCATTCAAGATGAGTTATTACCAACGGAATCATTCCAGACAAGATCTGCTTAATAAGGAAAGATTGTTATTGGCATTGAAACATAATTATTGCTCCAACGTACACTATTTTCAATGCTATATAAACAAGTCAATGAAGATTGAATTGGCTAATGCTCTACAACACTCTACACGCCAAAAAGCTATTAATCATCTTCCTCACTCTCAGTTTGCTAAAAGCTCCAAAATTTCTTACTCAATTATTTTAGCAATCTAGTTCTCTTAAGCTTAATTTGTGTAGTATCACAGTTGTGATAAACAGTTTTGTAGAAAACATTCACACACCTAGATTTCAATTCTTTGTAAGAAAGTAATTCCTTGAGAAACCGGTTTGTGGTTTGCTTCAAGAAGGCTTTAGAAGTTGTTAAAGCAGATTGTAATATTCAGTTGAATATAGTGGATTAAGACCTCGTTGGAGAGAGGCGAAATCACCTTGACGGGTGGACTGGAGTAGTTTGAGATCAAAGGAACCAGGATAAAAATATCGTGTTGATTGCAATTGATTTCCAGTTTTTACAATTCAACCCCCCTTCTTGTGTTTTTCACTTCTTCACTGATCCCACCGGCCGAGTATACATTCTCCCCACAGAGTTATCTCCCAACAGATCGAAGATTCTCGATCTTATTTCTCCAAGCAGAAGCCTCCTAAGTTTTAACTCCCCAATAGAGATTTTCAGAGTTTTCCCTATTTCCCAGGAAAGTCATGAAGGATTCTCATTCCCTGCAGAAGTTGTCAAAGGCCTTGTTAATCCCCACAAATCGCCGAGGATTTTCAATCTCCAGCAGTGGTCCAAGGATTTCTCCTTCTCAAACAATCAGAGATCTTTAATCCCCAAGCAGTCAGCAAGGATTTCTCATCTTCAATAATCAAGATTTTTGGAATCCCCAGCATCGGTCAAGGATTTACTTTCCCCCACAGCAATCAAAGATTTCATTATCTCCAGTTATCAAGGATTTATTTTCCTCAGCAAGACAGCTACTCAGCTTACATGCACATCCATTACATTCATATAACATAAACATTAATGAAATACAGTTCATTGCACCATACATATCATGCATCATAACTTTGTGTTTTAGCTAACATTTTACCCTTTTCAGGATAAGATTAAAAGGCTATCGTTAACAATTATTTAGATACAGTATGGATACATCCCAGACACGGCGGTCATTCTATTACTCATTCAGAATTTCAAGTCAAAATACACTACGGATACACCCCAGACACGACAGTCATTCTACTACTCGTTCAGACTTCAGCAATCTGATACAAACTAGATATGCTCCAGACACGGCAGCCATTCTATCTCTCATTCAGATTCAACTATCAACTACAAGTTCAGACACGCTCCAGACACGGATGCCATTCTAGCCCTTACACCAGAAGATTGACTCTCCCCAGTGCAGTCGCCACATAAGTCATTTTGTCACTTATTCATATCCCACTTATAGTCTCAGATACACTCTATATACGGAAGTCATTCTGCTACTCATACAGATCTCAACTTCAGATACAATCCAGATACGCTCCAGACACGGTTGCCATTATGTCACTCATTCGGAATTTATCCCCAGCCCAGAGATGCTCCATACACAGATGTTTCTCTGTCGCCCATTCAGAATTCAGGTACAATACAGATACACTCTAGACACGACAGTCATTCTGATATTCAAACACAGTTACATCCCGGATACGCTCCAGACACGGACGCCATTCCTTTGCTCATACAAATTCAGATCCCAGTTACAGTTTCAGATACACTCCAAACACGGAAGCCATTCTGCTATTCATACAGGTCTCAACTTCAGTCACAGCCAGGATACGCTCCAGACATGGACGCCATTCTTTTGCTCATACATACTCAGTCTCCAGATACAGTTCAAATGCATTCCACACACGGATACCATTTTGATGCTCATTCTTCTGACGTACAACATTGCAATACAACAAACCTTCTTGGATGGCATATTTAAGCCCATCTCCAGCAAGATTCCACCATCTCCAAATGGCATCTTTAAGCCCATTTCCTCAGCTATATTTTGACGAGTGCAAATTTACGGGCACTCTAGTGTCCAATCCTCTTTTACCTTCGAGTCGCGAAAGGTAGACTTGCCAATCTAACTCTTCAGGTTCAAGAAGATTGAACAGGGGAAACTGTTGTACCCCAAAATTTTCCCTCTCATTTCATCAACATCTCTCATCACAAGACTTTTGGAACTCAAGATCAACCTAGGGTTTGCTCTGCTCAAGACACTTCCTTGCACTATTGACCTAAATTAGGGTTTGAGTTTGCACAGAGATTTTTTGACCTACAATGCCCAAAGTGACTTTTATACTTAATATTGGACTCACAAGTTTGTCCATACCAAGTTTCAAGCCTTGATTCAAATTTTTGCCCAGTCAATTGGACAGTTGACCTAGAAATCAGTGGTATTGGGGAAAAAGTAAACTGTGGCCAATTGACAGTCAAACCTCATGAATTTTGAGCCACATCAACATTATGAACTCATATGAACCATTTGATCAATTTTAGATCATATTTCCACAAGAATTTGATCAGATCACCAAAAGGGCAAAAACAATCATTTTTAGGGTTTTGACTGTACAAAGGCAATTTTTGACTGTTTGACCTAGCCAATGGAAAATCAAGCCCAACCATGGACTCAAGGACTTAATGACTTGTATTGACCCATTCAACAAGTTCAAAAGATCTCAAATGCATATGATTGACAGATGAATTTTTCAGTCAACTGATCAAAATTTAACTGTATACTGAAAAGTCAAACTTTGATTTTTTGGTCAAAATCAAGTGCCAAGGGTCATTTTTCATCAAGACATGTCAAATTATGAAACTTGTTCATCAAAAAACCCAAAAATGAAAATTAGGGTTTAAAATGGAAAATTTTCATAACTTAGAAAATTTCTAAGTTATAAACTTTTCTTATTTTTTCCTAACTTTGTCCCATTTTTTCACCAAGATGCAAATGGATTCAAATAAAACTTACAACTTGAAAGTTGTATTCCATCACAAAGTCTACAACTTTTATTCACAAAGTTTTCTAAAAAGAAGCTTGTATCTCAAGTTATGATTTTTGGAACAAGGGTACCTAAAACTTTTAACTTAGAGAAATTTTTCCCTAGTTTAGGCAGGATTTTGACCCATCTTCTTGGCCATTTTTCACATAGTTCCACTTGGAGTCTGAAGTTTCATTTCAAAGATGGATTATAGTACATGTTGCAAGCTTTCCAAATTGTACAATAACTCCTCAAACACCTTTGTGGTTAGGGAGAATCGAATGCTCGAAGTTGGCAAAAACTCACTTTGCAACCATGGCCAATACATGTTCATACCACTTGCCAAATCTGACCTAGCTAGCTTAGTTCACAATTACAGGCCTCTAAACCAATTTGTACTCAATAATTAAATGCAAATCCCTTGGTCTAAGGTTTTGTTTTGGACATTAGAGGATTATACACTAGATTAATCCTTAAATAGAAAAAGCAACATTGCCATTTTTGCTTGAATTTTGCTTTATGTCAAAACATCATCCTAGAGCCTTGAACCAGATCTTATGCTGCAAACCAAATCCCCAAACTTGGGGCCAAGCTTACACAATGTGTGCAGAGTTAGAGATAGCCTGTACAGGCCTGCTCTTGGTCACTTCTCATTTTGCTTCATAACCAAGCAACTTGTCAAAAAACAAGAGAACTCACACATATGATAAAAACAACTCAAGTAAAGTTGTCAAACAAGTTTTCATACCCTATCAAGCCAGAAGCACGAACTATTCACAACTCAAACCTCCTCATACTCAAAATCTCCATTTTCTTGTAAAACAGGGCCAGTTCTGCAAACTTCAAGCCACCATCAAATCCCCTCGTGCGTTTTGTCCAAAACTACTTCAAACACATTCCAATCAATCTACTTGAGCTATCCAGACCATTCACAAGTTGCTGTAACTCCATTAACACACATTTCCATTTTTGTTTGGAAGCTTTGCAGGTTGAGTTCTGTAGCACGATTCAGGCCACTTCAAAACAAATGAAGCATTGGGAAAGGTTCAGTGGACATCAGGCAAGCTCAAAAGAATCTCAAACACCATTGAAAGTTGCTACATTATCCAGCTCGAACTCAACTGAAACATGTATTTCATGAACTTCTATCTCTCTATTTAGGAATAGTTAGACTGAGGTTTGTGAATGAAAGATGTTGTTTTCATAGCCCTGAAACCATACATGTGCTTAGTTTTCATTTATATTAATCATGCTAGGAGAATTTCATCCATGAACTTTCTGAAAAAACTAGGTTAGAAATTAGGGTCAGAGAAATTCTCTCTGGTCTTTGAGAGTTAACTTAAGTTTTTTATATGGTTAGATTCGTTGTTTGATGCTCTACAAGTTTCATGTTTTGAGTTTTGTCAAAAAAGCACTGAATCAGGAGATACAGGTTTGAACTAAGCTAGGCGCGCGTTCTGTTGGATAGAGGAAGAAGATGAAGTAGCTGGGTTGGGCCTGGCTACTTCCTGCTTTTCACACCCCATTTTTTAGTTTCACACCCCCTTCGCCCATTTCTTGTATATTTATTATTTTTGCATTTTTATTTCATTTCTGGCTTTATTATTTTATTTCCAAACATAAAAAAATGCCAAAAAATATTTTCATAAATTTTTATATTTATTGGGTATTTATTTTAATTATTTCTAACATTAATACATTAAATACTTTATATTTATTTTGTTTAAACTTAAAAATAATGTAAAAAAATACTTTTATTTTCATTTATTATTTTTATTCACATTTGAAAATATTTTCTTGAAATATATACATTTTTGTAAATAATTTATTTTATTTTTTTACACATTTAATATATATATATATATATATATATATATATATATATATATATATATATATATATATATATATATATATATATATATATATATATATATATATATATATATATATATATATATATATATATATATATATATATATATATATATATATATATATATATATATATATATATATACTATGTTTTATTAAATAATTAGAATAAACAGACCAAAAATAATACATTTTATTTTTATTGATATTTTATACTAAAAAATACCTTTTTTTCAATATATTTTTATTTTTTGTATATATAGATACATTTTTGTATATAAATATTAAATAATACCATTTCTTAAGAAATTAGGGTTTTTTGCCCTAAAAACAAATAAAAATAATCTTTATTTATTTCTTTGTATCTTTTACATTAAAAATACTTTTTGCATACATGAATAAATAAAAACTTTTTTTTGCATAATACATTTTTAATATTTATTTATTATATTTATTTAAATATTGTACATTTAAATATTATGTCTTGCAAATTCAATTTGGATGTAATAGTAATTAGGGTTTTATACTTCTTGTCTAATATCCCCCATTCAAATTTTTACCCCCTCCATATATCATGTTTTAATAGTGTAGAATTTAAATTCTCGCACCTTTAAGCTTTCAATTATGCCATGATTAGAATTATGGTTTGTATGCAAAATCAAAACCAACAAATAGTTTGACCTAATCAAAGACAAAAATACATAAAAAACAAACACAATGCACACTTGCACCCCTAGGGTTTCAATCCACTTGTTGCCTTCAAAAATGGGCTATGATATGCATGTCAAGTACTTTGGCAAAACAAAAACAAAACAAAAGATCATAGTCCCTTGATGACGCTATCTGAGTTGCCTAAACAAAATGATCAAGTCTCTCAAGAAAATTGCCAAAAATACTTGACACTATTGCTATCATGGTCTATACGATGACCCGCGCCTATCCCGTTTAACATCCTAACACAAGGTTGTTCACCAAATACAATGGTGAAGCAACACTGTTAAAAGGGTTAAAAACATAAGAAAGATCTTTGAGTAAAATAGGGTAGACAACTCTTAGTTACTTGATCAAAAATTGCAAAAACATCCTTGCTATTTTCAAAACACACTTCACAACATAATTTCAAAACCCTACTTTCAAACATTGAAAACTTTTCAAAAGACAAAAACACCTTTGTATACATTCAAACAAGAATCATTACAAAGGTTGCCACAATGATGGCCTCTTTTCAAAACATCTTTCAAAATCACACACAAAGCACCATTTCAAACAATTGAAGAGCACCATTTCAAACAATTGAAAAGCAAAGCAAGTGATCTAAGCAAGTAACTAAGAGCCCATGGATAACCATGGATAGAAAGGGTGCTAATACCTTCCCTTTCTATAATCTACTCCCCGAACCCAAGAAAACATCTCAAATGTCTTTCCTGTGCTTTTTGACCTTTCCTTAGGATAAAATAAAAAGTCGGTGGCGACTCTTGCTAAACCGAAACATTTGCAAACACAAACGCAAAAATCCCAAGTCAGTTCTCCCACCGTATCACACAACCCATTGTGGATGGGATGTGACGGCTAAGAACCCAGCATTGAACTGTTTCATGACTTCAGCCTTGATCTTCTCTGACATTTCAAGACGCATACGACGGACCTTCTGCTTTACTGGAGGGCAATTTTCTTTATTTGGAAGACAATGAACCACAATATCAGTGTATAGTCCTGGCATGTCTTCATATGACCAGGCAAAGATTTCGATATAGTCATGCAACATCTGTATCAACCGCTGTTTGACACTAAGCTCCAAATTTGCACCTATCTTGACTTCTTTTCTATCCTCTTCTGTGCCCAGATTCACTGTCTCAACTAGCTCTTCATGAGGCTATATAGCTCTTTCTTCCTGCTGTAATAGCCTTGCAAGCTCTCCTGGTACCTCACAATCTTCATCACCTTCGTCCTCGGCTTGTTTGATCGGATTTTCAAAGTCATAACTGGAAATAGCAGAACCGTTATCAACGGGATCCAGAGTGGATATGGATATGCAGTTTGATACATGAGTGTGTGTAAGAGCATAGCTGTATTGGTAAAGTAAAACAGAAAATAAAGACAGAGAGCGCAAAAATTGTATGCAAAAACTTACAATGCTTTATTAATGATATATGACATTGAAAATGATAACCCTCCCAAATAAACCATTGTGCCTCGGGTAAGACACAATGCCATAGAGTTTATATTGTTTATTTATTATACATCCGAAAACAAGAAAGACAATTACTCCTGAATAAAAGTAATCGGTACAAAGTCTTTAGTCGTCCAATTACTGGGCCCACCATTGGTAGTAGGGAAGATCTAGCCGTCCATGTTATAATCGCCATCACTGTCTTCTAAAGCATTGACCCCATGATTGCTGATGCGTATGGGAGGTCCTCTGGCATGAGCACGACGAGCAGCCCTTTGAGCCCATTCGTCAATTACTGCTTTGGCATCCTTGAGAGAAGCCATCTTTAATGGAGGTTTGGTGATCTTCGGCACACTGGTAACAGTCTCGGTTGTTGCCATGGTATGAGGTACCTATTCAAAGTTCTGGAAAGGAGTCTCGATGAATTCGCCATCCATTTCCACATTCCTGAAAGATTTCAAGTGGCTTATCATGTATTCCTCCTCACCATGCACTATGACAATTTTTCCTTTCACTGGGTAGTTCAACATCTGATGCAGAGTGGAAGTAACAGCTCCATCCCCATGGATCCAAGGGCGTCCAACAAACATGAATAAGATGGTCAGATATCCATCACATAGAAGGTGGAGTCAAAGGTCTGAGAACCAACTTTCATAGGGATGTCCACCTCCCTGTGTACCATTCTTTTTGAACCATCGAAAGCCCTCACCACAATGTTATTGGGCTTCAGAGTCAAACCTTCGCAATCTAATATGTCAAGAGCCTTCTTGGGCAGAACATTTAGCGATGAACTGATATCCACTAGAACATGGGACAAAGTAGTGCCCCTGCACTCGATAGAGACATGCAGAACATCATTGTGTTTTCTTCCTCTGGGTGTCAAATCAGTATCAGAAAAACCCAGTCCATTATCAACGATCAAACTGGCCACACAATCTTCAAATTGGTCAGCGGAGGTTTCTTGTGGCACATGAGCTGTCTTGAGGAATTTTACCAAAGCCTTTGCATGGGCTTCGGAGCACAACAGTAGGGCCAACAATGAAATCTTGGAAGAGGTATGTCCCAGCTGTTCGACCATATTGTAGTCGCTCTTTTTAATGATCTTTAAGATTTCTTTCATTTCCTTCTTGGAGACCTCCGGAATGGATTCTGAATGCGCCTTAGTTTGGACAGGCTCGACTAATATGTCTTTGCCCCGAGTCTCGGCCGACTCGGTGACAGGGGTGGCAAAAGGGGTAATCATAGGAGTTGTAGTGGTAGTATTAGCAGGAACAACAGTAGGAATGATTACAAGAATAGTAACGGCTTTAGGAGGAGAAATCTCGGGTGAGAACACTCTTTCTCTTCTTGTTATTTTACTGGTCCCAACGATATTTCCAATGTCGGGATCAGTATTTCCAGAAACTTTGTCTTCAGCAGCCAACAAATATTGCTTGACGCCATGGTAATAGATGTCAGCCCCATAATTCCAAGGAAACAGCTTTGTCCGAGGAATATGGTATTGGTCCTGGCATAGTGATAATCAGGGGAGCCAACTTTGGAGTAGATGTAATCCTGACGGGTCTTTTAGTGGATACCCTGGGAGGATTAGAGGAAATGGTTATAATCGAAACATCTTTACAAGAAACCGTTATGATGGGAGTCTTCTCAAATAGAATCTCTTTATCATCCATCAGGCGCTGAACACCTGCTTTCAACAAATAGTAACTAGTCAGTAGATATAAACATAAGTGGCAATCTTCACCACAACCCGGAAATAAACCGGCTTGTAACAAATTCCACTTAACAGTCATGAGAGGAGTAACAAGTTCCTCAACAAAAGTAACAAACGTATCATCGTCAATAACATTAACACCACGTCCGTGCTTGGGCATGGGAGCATTTATAACATTAGGAATTTCCAGAGCATCGAATTCAATCACATTTGCTTCAATAAGGTCTTGCACCTTGTTCTTCAAATCCCAAAAGTCGTTTGTATCATGGCCTGGACTTTTTGAATGGTAGGCACATCAAGCATTTGGATTGTAGCGAGGAGATACGGCGTTGGGATTCGTGGGAGCTTCCCTCAGGGTAATTAGATTGGATTTCAGTAAGTGTGACAAAACTTGAGACAAAGTCATATTAATCCAGGTAAACTATCTCGTAGGGATTTCTTCTCTAGGTTGATTATTCGATTGTTGAGTAGCTGCAGGCTTGGATATCATTACAGCCCCTACTGTTGGACGGAGTTCGGTTATACCCTGATTTCTTTGACTGTAAATAACACAGACCTATTTCTTTCCCACGAAAGGTCTATTTCCTACACTTGAAGAGGTATCCTTTTGATTCTTTCCACTCTTAATACCAGTTTCCACTCTTTCTCAAGTTAGGATCAGGTCAATAAAACTAGCTGAGGAGCTTCCAATCAAATGGTTGAAAAATGGACCACATAGAGTACCCAAGAACATATCCACCAACTCCCTATCAGATAGAGGGGGTTGGACTCTTCCTGCTAGATCCCTCCACTTTTGGGTGTAGTCTTTAAAACCCTCGCTAGAACCCATAGACATACTTTGGAGTTGTGTACGGGTGGGCGAAAGGTATGTATTATACTGATACTGCTTATAGAAAGCAGCAGCCAGGTCTTCCCAGTTATGAATATTAGTCCCCTCCAGTTGATAGGACCACTCTAGTTGAGTTCCAGATAGACTGTCTTGAATAAAGTGGACCCACAAATCCTTGTCAACAGTGTGAGGCTGAATTTTCCTCATATAAGATCAGAGATACGTCTTGGGACATGAGACCCCATCATATTTAGCGAACATCAAAACCTTGAACTTCTGCGAGATGCAAACCCCAGAAACCAACCCCAGCTCTTCAAAATCCATCCCAGGTACCCTCTGGATTTCCATTCCATTTAGACAATCCTCCAGCTGTTTGTATTTATCATCGGCTAGAGAATACTTCTCCTCATTATAGTCAAACTCATTATCAGATTCCCTTGGACTGGGGTCTTCCTCTCTTGTTTCCCCTTCTTGATTGTATCCTTCTTTTGACCAAGATGCTAGTTCTACAACTCGCCTTAATGGTCCTCTGAACCTCCTTCCCAAATTCACCACACCATCTGGCTTCTTTAGCTTCTTGGTCTTTTCTTTGACAATCAGGGCTTAGCTCTTCTTTCCCCTTGGCCAGAGCCATGATCATTTGTTGAAACTGAGCATTTTGAGTTTGTAGATCCTTCACTGTTTTTTCGAGAGCCATTGTTGAAATAAACAGCGAAGAAGATGAGAAACCTGCTTTGAAACCTGTTTATACAATGATATGTATGATATATGTATGCAATGTTTTCAAGGATTTCTAAAACTTAAATTTTCTTAAACAGAAAGAGAACAAATGTTAATTGCATTAAGAAGTTTTAACGGTTACAATGATGCCTCTCGGACTTACAAAGGAAGTAACAAAGCAAAAATAAATTCCCAAAGCAAAGAAAAACTCAAGCTTCCCAGAGGCGCATCCTCTTTGGTGCAACGTAAGCATTTATAATCTTCTCTTCGTGAAGTAACCTGGTGAGCTCTAAAACCTTCTTCTTGTTAGCGTAGAATTAGGTTTCAAAGGTATCCCGTTCTTCTTTGAGTTGGATCCAGGATTTCTGTAGCTCCTCAAAATCAGTTGGCATGTTAGGATGAAGAACAATGTAAGGAGTGTCTCCCTCAGCAGTTGGCTCCATAATCACAGGTAAGATGGCGGGGTAAGGCATCATAAGACATTGAGCACGAGCTTGCACCCATTTGAGGTAAGGCTCAAGAGGGATGGAATTCTTGTGCCCCAGTGTCTTGCTATCAACTCTATTTACCATGCCCCAAGCTCGAATGAACCTCTTATGATAACCCTGAACATCATTCTCATAGTCAAATATGATTCCTTGGACGAGTGCGTCGTGAGGACCATCCCTTCTAGCGTAACCAAATTGTTGCAATGCCATACAAGGATTATAAGTGATTCTTTCCCTAATGCCTAAGAGAGGGACATTGGGGAATTCACCACAACGATCAATGATGGTAACACTCTCCAAGGACCATGGACACCAATGAATATCTGAATGTGTAAGGGACATCAACCTATGACACCATCTCATACCATGCTTATTCTTCAAAACAGACCGAGGTAGGTGCGAAATAAACCACCTAGCCAATAGAGGAGTGCAACACAGAAGAGTCCCTCTTCTCTTTAGAGTGCGAGTATGCATAAAGTGTAGAATATCCCCAAGTAAAGTAGGAACTGAATTATGAGACAGAAAAACTTTGACCGCATTCACATCTATGAGCTGGTCCGTATTAGGGAATAGTACCATCCTATAGATGAGAAGGGCCAACACTTTTTCAAAAGCTTGTAAATCCGGGGTATCCCAAAAATGGTGAGCTTTCTCAAATAGAAACTTAGCTAGAAATCCTTTGACGCCTCTTCTAGTTTCTCAATTTGCCACTACATCAGACTGTTGTAAAGACAGAGCTTAGCAATCTCTTCAGGTTTTGGGTCTCTTTCCATACCATTGAATGGTGAATGATTTAGAATAGGTACCCCCAATAACTGAGAAACCTCCTCCATAGTGGGCACTAACTGGTAATCAGGAAAAGTGAAGCAGTGATGTAAAGGGTCAAAGAACTGAAAGAGCACCTTTATCATTTCTTTATCAGAGTTTGAGGTGACCAAGTTGAGAAGTCGACCATGTCTTTCAGTGAAGGGAGAGCTTTCAGGAATCCTTGATGCTAATTCCTTGAGTTGAGGAGGTACCCTCACGAGGTTGACTTGGATAGTGTTCCTGCGAACGAATGCCATGTCCTACAAAACAAGACAAAGATAAGCCCTAGAAAATCCTTGAAATGGTTAGTATGATATTCCATGTTATGATGTCATGATTATGCTAAGAAATTACATATATAGCAAGCACAAGCAAATCACACAAAGGCCTTAGGTTTAAGGCTTGCATGGGTTTTAAGGTAATACCCTCTTGAAGTTTTGATTGGTTCAACCTGTCCTATAAATAGTAACCGGGTTCTAAGGGATCTCAATATCACCGATCTTCCCACAAAATTCGTTCTGATAGACAACTGACTTGACACCAAACAAAACTCGGGAGTCGGATCTCAATGAGTGTAGTATCGAGTATCAACCGACTTTGGGGATACACCAAAGACGACTATCTCACTAAGGTCAGTTGATGTTTGATGACACCATGCAGCGGCCCCGTATTCTCCTTGATTAATTCAAGGGCTACCGGTACCCACCAAAGTGTCGCATCAACGTAAATATCGCTTCAACCGTTTCGGTATACCCCGCACAGTTTCCATAATCTATTGCTACTTACCTAAAAGGTTTCCCCAGATTCGGGTGTAGGATCTATAATAACCCAAACAAAACCCTTAAAAGTAAAGAAATCAAAACAAATAGGGAAAAACATATTAGAAATGAACTAGACCCTAAGGTAAACCCCACTTTTATCGCTTTATCTCCAGCATATTCTCCATTTCTGTGATACGGTAGCAGAACCGACTGTTTATACTGGTTTACATTTTGTATTCACAAATGTGCGGTAAGCAAGAGTCGCCACTGAATTTTCTTTTATCCAACAAAGGAAAGGGTGAAAAGAACAGAAAATACCATTTTCGCGATTTTATGAGTAAGGGGGTAGATTATGGAAAGGGAGGGTGTTAGCACCCTTTCCATCTGTGGTTTTCCAAGGGCTCTTAGGTACTTGCTCAATTTGAAAACTGCTTTTGTGTTTGTGTGTTTTGAAAAGTTTGCTTGCTTTATGATAACTCTTGTATCAGTCCTCAAGAGAACAGAAAAGAAACTCCTACTTTGAAGGCTCAGAGGGGTTAACGAGAGTCTATCTCCCTTATATCTCCAGTGTTTAGGAATAGAAACAAGGCATGTACATCGTCAACAGGGTCTTACTCAAAAGCATACCAACCAGAGATTTTTGCGTTTTTAGATTATCGTCATCCTCCTTCCAATCTTTACCTAAACATAAGACTTGAAAACTTGGCATCAATACGCAAGTAAAACATTTAAAGAGTGATAACGAATGGATAAATAAATTTGAAAATAACACTTCAAGACAAGCATACTTATTGCATTAAGATTTTCATTCAAAAATAGACAAGTTTCTATATACAATCAATGTTTAAACAAACAAGCAAGAAGGCAAATGAAAATGCAATAAAGAAACCAATGATTGCCATCATTGAGGAGACTTGAATCCGTATGGACTTCTTGATTCTAACGACTTTCGGCAGTCTTGATGCTTGAGTGGTTGAGAGAATTCCCCTTCTGATCTGATGTGAACACAATAGTCTTTGCATTGATCCTGTCTTGGACCTTGTCTCTGGATGACATATTATCTTCAATCGAATGGCCATATTCCTTAATAAGAGGAGATATTTGTGGGAGGAGGTCCCCAAATATCATAGTTGGAAATAACAAGATGTAATGCATTAGGATCACATTAGCATGCTCATCAGGCTTTTTCTATCTTTGCTTAAGATCCTAGCCCAATGAATTCACTTAGAGAACCAAGACTGGTTGTTGTCGAACAAATATGGGAACACATAGCTATAGAGAGTACCCCATATTGAATAGTTGGATGCCCCAGCGTGGTAACCACATCTGATGTTGGTATCATGATCTGGAAGGGAATTTATAGACGGTTCCGAAGTACGGGGTCTAACCCACTGAAGCTCGAACAAGTGTGAAGACCAATGAGAATGAAGCACTGATATAAGATCAAATCCTCTTCAGGCGTACTCTAATATTGTTGGTAAAATAAGCTTCTTGAATTCACATAGTAAATGGGAACCATCTGCTGATAAGATGTTCCAAGAACTCAAGATTGTGTAGCACTCTATGGTTGAAATCAATTCCCTAAAAGATGAGGAGAAGAGAGAATATCTGATGTGGTAGTAGGTGCAAGATTGTTGATATCATCATTAGAGCTTCCATGACATAGCTCATCTGAGTCTTTAATTAATTATCTTCCTTCTCGAAGAATTCCCGACCACGGGTTAAAGCTTGCATGTATACCACAATCAACCCTATCGGGATCTTTGTACCGGTCAATCCCCCATGGAGTTATCCCATACTTATCTCTGAACATGTGAAGCAAGAAATCAATTTTGAACCTCTGAAGAGAGCACCAGGTCTGAATAAGAATCCCCAGTCTTTGAGTACCTGTTATGAATGCATGAATATGCATAGGGTGCATGAATTGATGCCATGTCATGTTCCATAATTTCCATCGAATTTACGTGCTTTGATTTTGATTTTACGCAAGTAAGGGACAGAAAAGTTCAACACAAGGCTTACAAATATGAGTCCTTGGAAATAACAGAACATGTATGTTAAGCATGTGGTTAACCATGTTATGTATGCAAAGACATGGGATTAAAGTTCCATCACTTATGAATATGATTGTTGCACTATTCTGAATCATATGAATATTATCAGATCAAAGGTCCGATAGAGCTTCTGCATATATAAGAACCAAGTACCATATAGATCATCGATTATACGGGATCTAGGCTTCTAGAACACCGAATACCGCTGAGCCTTTTCTGAACATGTTGGGAATATCAAGATCAAAGGCCCGAATAAACCTCCAAACAAACAATTTAGAAACTCAGAAAATAAATTTGAGCACCCCATAGTCACCGACAGAACATACAAAACATAGTCACCAACTGTACATGTGATAATAATTCTCTCCCCACTCACGGGTGAAGACTAGATCAGGGTAAGGTCAGGTAACTCATAATCGAGGGTACTCCTGAAAAAACTATCCTCGTATCCCCTACGTGAAAACAATAGCCCCTCATTTGTACCTCATATGAGCATGGACGACAAGGCAGCAATAGTGAAACCTACGTCAACTATCCGTTCATGTTCCACTCTATTATATGGTTCCTATGGTTATCACTTGGCCTGGCTATTGGGCCTTTTACCTCTTGTAACACCATCCAACATGAACAGATCCAGTACCGTAGTAGTGTATGGAAAATAATAAAATGCAATGCATACATATGCTCAAGTAATCATGTATGAATGAATAAAATTAAAGCATAAGAATAAACACCTAAAGGAAGGTAACAAGAGCTATGAGCGACTCTGGGATAGACCAACATTTGGTCGACCTATCCCCGGTGAAGTCGCCAGCTGAAAGAACCGGCTAAAAATCATCAAACAATGAAGTCACCATCGAACGTCTTTTATCCCACATGAAGGGAAAGTTAACATCGAGAAAATTGAGAAGGGATAAGTCAATGTCTTACGACCGAGAGATTGGGTAAGGGAGTTTGTTATGCGAGGGGATGGTATTAGCACCCCACACGCCCGTAGTACTCTACGGTACCCACTCTTGTTGTTCTAATCTTATGGGTGTGTTTAAATTATGCTTACTGTTTACTACTGCTAAAGGTAGAATGCATGCAAAAGAAAGGAGAAAATAATGTAGGGAAAATAAAATTGTACTCGCTTGGGCCCTACCCCAATGCCTACGTATCCTTTTTGAGGAATCAGAGCTACCGTAGTTCGGCTCACATGTTTTTGTTAATTTTGTGTTTTTTATGGATGGTGTTAATTCCGCCTTCTGCTGCAACTCGATCTTTGGAGACTCACACGTTGGCACATAAGTAAATTAATCATGTCCTTACCGAAAATGGTTTCAAGTTACGCCCTCGAGGAAAGATGCCACATTTGATTGGTTTGTGATTTTTGTTACCTTGAAAAAGGGTTTAATTGTAATTAGCATGTTTTAGATTTGTAAGAAAAAGGTTTTAGTTTTAAATGCAAGGATGCAAAAAGGGAAGAAACGAGTCTAAAGGGAGACTAGCATATTTTTAACCTAATGTTATCATACAATGGTGGTCCTAAAGTTTGGATTAACAAATGGGGAACGTCTACCTAATGTTAGCATGCATGACTTGCAACCTAAGGTCTAACTTGCACCCAAAAGAAGCAAGCACATCCTAAGGGAGCATGGTATGTACAAGGATAAAACAAACAAGATCTAAAGAGAACACACATAAAATAGTAAGGAAAAGAAATTAAATGTTTTAGCCAAGGGGAGCGTATCACCCGAGACAAACAAGCGGGAGTGAGATGTAAAACAAAATGTGATGTCCAAAACGACTGAACACCTAACCAAGATATAAGAGATCGAGGCAAGTGACATAAGGCAATATGAATAATCATGGAGTATCAGCATCGGCCAATGTGAACTCCTGACAAGGCATCGGGGTTCAATTGCGGAACCCTTCCCCATATGACGACTCGATACACAAGAGCAGACATAACTCTGATGCTTGGTGGTGCGTCACGAGCTAAGGATGACACAGACGAAATTGTGGAGGTTGATTGCTAACCCTCCCCGCTCGCCTCCTTTTGAGGACTTCAATAAGGGATGAGGGAATAATGTGGGCACAAATATAAACACACCTGCAGAATACCTACGTAAAGGTAGGGTTTTAAACAAACCACACACAAGTAGCACACAATGGAAAACAATTCAGAATTGCCCTAAACGAGTCTTTAAATAAACCAGAGGGGTTCCTGAAATGATCAAAAACGGAGACCCCCGTCATACATATCTACCCTACTTCTCATGGAATCAGAAAGCAGTAAAGCCCTACTTCTCATGATTTCTATAAAAGCGGTAAAGAAGTACAATAAAGCTCATAAATGAGGAATAAAACAAATTTGCGATGATACCGAACGGAGAAGGACTGTTGCCTCTTCAAAACCATGCAAGCGATAAGAAAACTCTACATAAATATGCTTTGCACAAGTAATCAAATGAACTAATCTCCAAGAATTCCACATTGCAAAATTTGTGTCAACACTTGACCACAAAGCTTACAAACTACACGAACATTCGATGAAACGTAAAGCCTATTTTTAACATATTTTATGAGACTTTTTATGAATAAAATTATTAAAAAACTACAAAACAAGATTAATATCATCGCATTTTTTATCATGTTTATTGTGCAAATAAATAACATGCCAAAATTAATTGAAAAGAAAAGAAAATAAAACTATGTAAAATATTAAAAGAAAATTAACAAGAATGTAAAAAGGTGGGGTGTTAGATCAGAAAGAGAGTGCAAAACTGAGCCCGAATGCTAAGCCTAAATGCACCAAACACTTCCACTCCACCATTTTTGTTGGTCTTCAATTGTGCGTTGAGTGCTTTAGGGTTTCAGAAATTTGGGATTATTCAAGTTCTTCGTGAAACGCGTTTACTTCTTTATACACTGCACAACGATGCTCACAAACTACCACCTTCTCCGATCAAAACATCAACAAAAGCACCATTGCAAAATCATATCATCCTTCTTTGATTCGTATCGCCTTCTCGTAGTTCTCCTTATCTTCGATTCTGTCTCCGCTTCTCTGTTTTGTGAAGTGATTCAACTCCATGAACACACCGCACCAACTTCGATGTAGCTTCAGTCATCCCTTTCATCTTAGCACTAAAATTCAACTCAAGTTTTGTCCGCTTCGAGATTTCAATTCCCTTCATTCACAATTTTATTTTGCTTATGCAATGTCGTGACGTTGTTGTTGCAATTCAGAAGTTGTGTTGACGTTGTTTTATGTGATGCAGATTGAAGAATTTCGTTGCAGATTGCAGAGTTATTGCGAAGAACATATTGATGGTTGATTTATGTTTTGTTGATGATGAAGCAGTAGAGTTTGCAAAAGCTATTGTATCAAGGTTGATAAAGATGAATCAGAGAGTAGAGAGAAATAACTTCAGATTTACATTGAGTTTTCTTGTTTTTCTGTTCTCGTGAAATGAAGGTGATAATGCATATTGAGAAGTTGGAGATGATATAAGCTCTTAGTGAGAGAAGATTAAAGATAATTAGCGGTTGCCGATGAGAATGAAGATGGAGGTGGTGAAGGTGATGAAGTTTCCGTGCACAGTGAAGAGAATAAAGTAAGCTATAAAGGTTGAAATGGAGAAGATGATGCAAAAGGTTGAGGTTCGGTATTGCAGTGGTGGTTAGGAGAGAGAGAGAGCAAAGATTTTTCTTGTAATTTTTCTGCAGAATTGAAGAATGAGAGATGAAGATGAGAGGAGATTGAATCTGGTGAGTTTTTGTGAAGTTTTTTCTATCACTTTTTAGGTGTGTTGAATGAATTGTCCCTCTCTTTCTCTGTTTTTTCAAATCTGTTATCTCCTTGTTGAAGTTTGCTAGCGAGAAAATTATAAGTTCTATTATGCGGTTGGGGTTAGTTGGAGTGTTATGGGTTACTTGTGAAATTCTGTTATGAAGTTATAGGGTTTGGAATCTGTTAGGCTTCAGTTAGAGGGGTTATGGATAGGGCTATTAATTTCTGTTTAATTTTCTGTTACTTTTCCTGTTAGTTTTGTTATGGAGAGGAAAAATTAGTTAGGAAATCATGTTAGCTCTGTTAGTTTGTTAGGATAGTTAATTATGAATCAATTAAGTGTTAGCTTCAATTAAAAAAGAAAATTCAACTCAGTATGTTAGTTTGGTTATGCGAATGTTAGGTGAATTAAATTGCAAAGTCAGTTTTGAGTGTCAGAAATGTTAACCTTTTGGTAATTGTTAGAAAATTTGGAACGTTAATCAGAACCTATTAGTTGTTGTTAATGCTTATTAAATGTCAGTTTGAAAATATGTTAGAATTGAAAAATGTTAGTAAATTGGATTCAGTTATAGTTAGTATGACTAAAACGATTTGAAGTTAATTTGTGAAAGTTATCAAATCTGTTAGCTTATGCTGGGGCCAGTCCCTATGAATTCCTGTCATGTTTGAACTCGGATCTGTATTGGCTTGCGTATTTGACCCTACATATTTGAATTCCTTAGTATTAGATAGCTTTGAATTGCATTGAAACAAGTTTTAATGCCTTGGCTTGGTTTTAATTAACTATTGTTTTATGTTGAATGCAGTGCAAACATCAGTTGCTCGACTGGGCATTTAAGATGTTGTAGGCATGGTCATCCGAAGCATGAGGAGGCATCGATCCATGATAGTAACTTAAAGCAAATGAATCAAAGAGGTTGATAAGGACAAGGTTTAAAACATGAAGAATGATGGAGGAAATAAAGATGGAAGAATATTCATTATGTTTATGAATGTTTCTATGTAGTTTTCACTTGGAATTTCTTTTGTAAGAGTATGGATTTGTAATGTGATGGAGTTGTGACAAAATTTGATGTAATGGATTTTATTGACACTTGAAATTTCCCTTTCTAACTTGGTGTAATGTTTTAGGTGCCATGAAATGATCTTGTACTTGTGCCTTTGAAATAATGTTGATAATATAATGGAAACTTCCAAGTATTCAAAGTAGATTTCCCTTTCACTATTTTCTTTCTATTGCTTTTGTAATTATGTTGACGAAATGATGATGACTTTGTGATGTAATGAGAACCTTTGGGTTCCAATGACAAAATACAAATACTTCAAGCAGCTTTCTCTCTCGTCTCAAATTTTGTATTCGCTTCTGGATGAGCCATGGACATTGATCCATAAAAGTCTTGAATAACCAAACTTCCTTTGGCATTTATGAATGGATCACCAAGCTTTAAAAACCTCAAATGATTGAATGAACTTTGTACTTTATTGTAACTTTATTTCCAAGTAAATGCCGCTTTCATTTTAATACCAATATGAACTTTAACCGAGTTTGAATCATCCTAAATTCAATGAAAACCCCTAATTCAACTCTTCCATCCATGTTAACTTGTATCGCAAGCAACACGCTAGTGTCTTGATGACCACTTCATCTTTTGTAGCATGAATAGAAACCTTGGAAACTCTATCTTCAAATGTTTAATTTGACAAAATTATTTTTCACTTGATGATTTTAACATAAAGCAATACCCTTTGGAGAACCCTTGGATGAATATGAATGAGATTTAAATAATAGAGGAAGACCCTTGAGATAACCCTACCCATGATCTTTACATTGATGAATACTAACAAGCTCAAACCATGTATGAGAAATCCTAGTCTTCTCGAGATACCCTTGAATATTTTGATGAAAATGCGATCCTTGTAGCTTGATGAAAGAAGAAGTTCACAATAGTGCTTAAACAAGCAACCCCATCTTTTGACCAATGATTGATGGAGGAACCCGTAGAAACAAGCTTGAATGAAGGTGAAAGCCTCAAAGTAAAAAACCCTAGCTTCAAGATCCTCGATCCCATGCCCATTTGATTAATTAATGATGCATGGTGTTGTTAAATGACCTAATGGAGGTTATGTACATAAGAAAAATGTGAGATGCGTAAGCCAGATAAAAGTTAGAGGGTAGGAAAAATTTGGGGTATTACAACACCCCATTAAGTTTTCTAACACTGAGGTACATGATTAGAGGTCTTCCTTCAACTTGTGGCATCAGAATTAGAGGTTCTGGTAGGTATTCCTTAATTTTATCAAAGGCTATTTGACAATCGTCGTTCCACTTTACTACTTGATCTTTCTTCAGAAGCTTGAAGAATGGCTCACAGGTAGAAGTCAAATGAGAAATGAATCGGGAAACCTCTGACCTCCTTCTCAGTACGTGTATCCGGCATTTCTTAAATAGCTTTAACCTTTGCGGGATCAACTTCAATACCTTTATCACTGACGATGAAAGCCAGGAGTTTACCTGATCTCACCCCAAAAGTGCATTTGTTCGGATTTAGACTTAGTTTGTACTTCTTCAGCCGTTCAAATAACTTATGCAGATGATCAAGATGTTCTTCTTTAGTCTGTGCTCTGGCTATCATATCGTCGATGTAGACCTCTATCTCATGATGAATCATGTCATGAAATAAAGCTACCATGGCACGCTGATAGGTTGCCCCGATGTTCATCAACCCAAAAGGCATGACCTTGTAACAGAAAGTGCCCCATTGTGACGAAGGTAGTTTTCTCCATGTCTTCAGGCGCTATCTTGATCTGATTATAACTTGAGAAACCATCCATGAAAGAGAATACCTTATGCTGAGCAGCGTTGTCAACTAAAACATCAATATGTGGAAGCGGAAGTCATCTTTGGGGCTTGCCCTGTTCAGATCCCTGTAGTCTACACACATATGCACCTTGCCATATTTCTTTGGAACCAGACCAACATTTGCAACCCATTGACAATATGACGTCACTGCTAAGAAACCTGCATTGAATTGCTTCATAACAACGGCCTTGATCTTCTCTGACATCTCGAGACGCATGCGACAAATTTTCTGTTTAATCAGAGAACAACCCTCTTTCATCGACAGACGGTGAACCACTATATCAATATCAAGCCCTGTTGTTGTACCCCAAAATTTTCCCTCCCATATTCCTCAAGATTTGCCAAGAATAATCTTCAAGTTGCTCAAGTTGGCTCAAGGATTGGACAGTCAAGTCACCTCCTAAGGCAGTCAAGTCAAAATTAGGGTTTTGTGTTGCATCAAGGTCCTCACATCCAAATTACCTCAAGTTCTCCCCAATGTCCTAATATGTTCTTAAGTTCATCCATGTCAAATTTCAAGCCTTGGAGAGAAAGTTTGGTCAGTCAATTGCTCAAGAGGCCCAAAAGTCGATTGTGTTAGGGCAAAAGTCAATTGTGTCCCAAATACAGTCAAACCTCAAGATTTTTTGTCAACATTCTCATTTTGAAGGATAATTCATCATTTTATCAAGGGTTGATCATGATTCATCAAGGATTGCTCAAGATTCATCAAGATTCAAAAGTTGCTAAATTAGGGTTTTGTAGGAAAAGTCAACTCAACTTTGACCAAGCATAAATTTCTCATACTTTATGAGAAATGACCCATCAAAAGCTCATTTTTAATAGGATGAAATTTCCTACAATCCATCTTCACACCCCAAGATCAAGAAATTCTTTCACAAAAAGTTACTAATTTGGACATTATAGGTCATTTTTGAAAGTCAACAAAAACACATTTTTTTCCAAAGCTTATGACTTGAGAATGGAACATAAAAATGAGATGAGGCAAAAATGGTTGATTAGAGGACATCTCAAGGTTTCTAAAAAGTCCTAGAACACCTCCAAAAGTTCAAAATTCAAGAAGTTATGCATTGTTGAAGTTGAGAATTTTTCCAAATTTGCCAAA
Organism: Vicia faba; assembly: GCA_948472305.1. Classification (NCBI taxonomy): domain Eukaryota; kingdom Viridiplantae; phylum Streptophyta; class Magnoliopsida; order Fabales; family Fabaceae; genus Vicia; species Vicia faba. The sequence goes on from OX451736.1 coordinate 494,757,414, forward strand.
CGTCAACTATCCTCAAAACTCCAATTTTTGACAAAAGGGCCCACTTTTTCCACTTGATATAGTCTTGTCATACCACACACGTGTCCCATGTTTGATTTCATGGTCATTCATTTATTTTTCTATTTTTATTTAATTTTTATTGATTTAATTCATTTATAATCAATATTAAATCAAATAAAATCTAAAAATTGATGAAATGGAATCTTTGTGATTTGTACAACTTTCAAATACCATCATGAACCAAATCAAATTCGTATCAAGCTTGGTTATGCACAAAAAATCAGATTTGGCCTATTTTTGGAAAGCTTATCAATGGTGATCAAATCCAATATTCCATCTTCAATGCACTTGGATTATAGCCCATATTTTGACCTAAATGCATTCTATTATATTAACACAAGCCACACAAACCTAAAACACGCACAAAGCTCTGTAGAAACGGCCATACCAAGTTTGTGAAAAACCTTGAAAAAGTGGAGATCGGATTCTGGTTTGGAGGCCTTTTCAAAGCAAAATCACAACGCAACCCTCTTCCTTGACATCCAGTGGAGCTATACCAATCAAAATCAAGCCTTGAGACCCTCTAAAACTCACTGTAACTCTCCACGAATATGCCTCTGCACATGAAATCGTAAATCATTCTCCTTGCATCTTTTTGCCAATTTGATTGCACTATCATGCTTGCCATTCAATTTCCATTGATTCTGCAATATTTGATTTTGTTTTCGTGACTTATAGCCCTGGACTCAAAGCTAGGGTTCATATTCTTGTTTTTTGGGCATTCTTAATACAAGCATAATCAGGACTAATAATGGCCATGGATGAGTTCAGGGGAGAGAGACGAGTGCATTGGCACTCTTAGCTTGCATTTACATGGCATAGGAAGGATTTTTGAGAGATGCTACGAATCTTCCTGCGGAAAAAAAATCCGCAGGTAAATGAACCAGGGCGTTTGAAGAAGACAAAGACGTCGTTGGGCGTGATTGGTTCATTTGAATCAATTTCCTGTTTTTTATTTTGCCAGGCATAATTAGTTGTTTACCATATAATATTTGTTATATATTCCACTAACAAGTTAACAACATGGCTCAGCTGGCAAGGCGTTAGTGCGTGATACCATTAGGACCTGGGTTCGAATCCCAGGTCCCCCAAAACTTTATGCAATTTTATTTCAGGTACTCATGTGCAGCGCCCCAAAGCGTGGATCACCATGATCTTCATCCCATCAAATGCCAAGTGGCCCACCAGGCAGATCTATTGGCCAAGTTGAAGGACCACCATCCTCCCTGGTCAACAAGCATGCGTTGGATCTCAAAGGGTCAAAGCAGGCTGATGTAACTGGGCCTCAAAAATTGCTAATCATGCCCTCAAATTCAGGCCCACACCCCCCCTGAGTTTGTTTCTTCATTTTATTTTTCTTTTCATTATTTTTTCTATTTTATTATTATTATCTTAATTAATTAATTAACCAATTAACTTTTTTTCATAAAATCAGAAAACCTAAAAAAAATAATATTAATTTCACTATTTTATTATTTTTGTAAATAAATTTTAGTCAATTAATTTAGTTTTTTTAATTATGTATAATATTAATATCTTTTGCAATAAATTAAAATTGACTTAGAAATAGGTTTTAATATTTTTAACCATTCTTATTTTATTTCCCTAATTAAAATAAAAAAAACCCAAAAATATTTTCTTTTTATTAATTAATCCAGTTATTAATTTAGACTAATTTTTAATTCAAAAAATAACAAAAATATGATTTATTGAATAAAAAAGGGTCAAAACCCTAAAAACACTTCAATTTAATTTTCTCGCGCGCGAATAATTTTTGATCCATATTTCAATATTGTAACTGCTCCGGGAATGTAATAGTTTTTAACTTAGGATCTTTATTTATTTATCACTTTTATTTACTTTTCTCAATTTAATTTTTAAAGGGTTTGTCTTTGGCGATGTAAATACCCGACGCCTTGTAATATCTTAGATTTGTTTTTTGCAATTTAATTTCCGCAACCATTAACTGTTAGATGTTTGAATAATAGGCAATGTATGACAAGATCAACTTTAATTTAAAATCAACAGTAGCTCACCATGACATGTACAAAGAAAAATAACTGAAAAACAATACACTCGCACATGCCACTCTTTAGGTTAACCTCACTTGGTTGCCTCGAACGTGGTCATTGAGTATAGGAAGTTTTAGAGGTCGCCCTCTTGTCCAAAGATCATAAGTTGCCTCGAAACGGTTGCCTCAGATAAAATGATCTAAGACATTAGGGTTACCGCTAAGGCGTCCTAACGTTGCTTTAGTGACCACACGTCCCTTAATCGAATTGACCTGAAAACTCCAACGACGGTGCTACCTACTCCTCAATAATGGGATAGCACTGTCTAAAGGACACTTGTACAGTTTAATTCCTTTTTGAGTAGGTAGATGTTCTTAAGTACTTGCTCCTTTTAAAACAAAACAAAACTTTTCGCACTTACACTCTCTTCAAAACAAAAACTATTTTCAAGCCCACAATCACAAAGAAAAGCGAACTTTTGAAAACATAATGAGCAAGTACCTAAGATCCTGTGAATAACCACAGATAGAAAGGGTGCTAACACCTTCCCTTTCTATAATCTACCTCCCGAACCCGAGAAACATCTCAAAAAGGAATTTTTCTGTGCTTTTGTCCCTTCCTTGTTGGATAAAATAAAAGATGGTGGCGACTCTTGCTTACCGCGACATTTTGCAAAAACAAACGCAAAATGCGAACCAGCATTTCCAAAACATTCAGTTCTATTCCCACCGATCACAGAACTGGCGACTCTGCTGGGGATACCATTAATAAGTGAGGTGTACCTTAGATTAGATCACTATGTATTCAATTGTATGCTTTGTATGCTTTAATTTTGTGGGCTTGTATCGGAGTTCTATAGATCCTAACCCGGATCTGGGGATACCCTTTAGGTAAGTAGCAATAAACTGTGAGGGATCTGTTCGACGTAGACCGACACAGATGAAGCAGTAACTATGTTGGTGTGGCACCTTGGTCTATACCGATATCCCTTATGTTGGAACGAGGAGAATATGGGTCTTTTAAGGAGTCATTAAGCACCAACTGACCTTAGAACCTTAGATTGACCAACTTGGCCATAGAATAGTAGCAGTATGCTACACTCATTGAGGCTAAACTCTCGCAATGATTCCGGCCACAAGAAAAGGTTGCTAAACTGGAATTATGACCGATTGAGGGTAGTCAGTGATATTGAGATCCTCTAGAACCCAGTTACTATTTTTAGGACAGGTCTTAACCAACTGAACTGAAAGAGGGTAGTATCTAAGCTCCATGCCAGCCTGAAATCTAAGGGCTCTCAGTGTGACTTGTGTGCCTTTACCATGTTTGCTTTTTGTGGATACTTGTGGTGTGCCTTTATCATGACATCATGACATCATAACATTGCATACATTTTGCATAAGGACTAACCTATTTCAAATACAAGAGGGTTTCATCTTTGCTCTATTTTGTAGGTCATCATGATGCCCATGCGTAGGAGTACTATCCGGATCAACTTTGTCCAAGTACCTACCCTGCTTAAAGATTTGGTTGTCAGGATTCTAGACACTACTTCCTTCATCAGAAGGCATGGTTCTCTTCTCAGTTTGGTCACCTCAAAGTTGGACGAATAAATGATGAGTGTCCTGGTCCAGTTTTATGATCCGCTATACCATTGCTTCACCTTTCAAGACTTCCAGCTGGTTCCTACCCTGGAAGAGTTCTCTGAGCTGCTTGGTATCTCTGTTTTGGAGCAGACTCCGTTTACTGGTTGGGAAAAGACTCTTAAGCCCGAAGACATTGTTGCAGCCCTTCACTTGACCAAGGAGGAGGTAATGGCTAACTGGGAGACTAGAAGTGGAGCTAAGGGTTTTCTGACTAAGTTTTTGGTTGACAAAGCTAATTACTTCTAGGACAGCTTAGACTTCAAGGCATACGAGGACATTCTGGCTATCTTGATTTATGGTCTGGTATTGTTTCCGAATCCCGACACTTTTGTTGATATTAATGCCATCAAGATCTTCATCTCTCAGAATCTGGTAGCCACTCTCTTGGGTGATATCCTTCATCAGCTCTATGCTCGTACTGCTCGAAAGCGGGGAACTTTGATGTGTTGTGCTCCTTTATTGTCGAGGTGGTTTATTTTGCACCTCCCTAAGTCCATACTGAAGAACAAAGAAGGAATGGGCTGGGCTTATAGGGTGATGTATCTTTCTAATAATGACATTATCTGGACTCTCAAAGGCATGGATGAGGTGACTGTCATTGATCACTGTGGAGAGTATCCTAATGTTCCATTGATCGGAACCCATGGAGGGATTTCTTACAACCCATGTTTAGCTCTCCGTCAGTTTGGAAGAGCCATAAGAGAAGGGCCTCATGAGATATTGATGCCCCATATCATCTTTGATTTTCAGGGAGATAGCGACGAGCTGCGTCGTAGATTCATAAGGGCTTGGGACAGAGTTCACCAATCTGACCCACATGAGTTGGGACCAAAGACTTCTGTACCAATGGAGCCATATCTCAGATGGGTCCGCATCCGTTCCCAGAAGCTAGGTATGCCATATGAAGTTGTCAGGCCTGTTACTCTTGAAGTTGCTAATGAGGAGGGGGTTCTTCCAACTATTCTCCACCCTTATATGCCCACTGATATTGGGGCACTGAAGAGGTCTTGGATGCAGTTGAGGAATGAACGGTATTCCTACCGAGAGAGGTTCAATGAACAGGAACAAAAGATCCAGAAGCTGACCAGAAAATTGGAGAACGAGCGGATCCTGAATGATTATGTTCGCACTGAGAAGAAGAGACCATGGGAGCGTTAATGGACCTTTGATGATTTCTTTACAGTTATTGTTTACTTTTTAGTATTTCCATTCTTATAACGCCTAAGGGAAATTTGTTGAACAATTTAAATTTTGAAGTTTAAATCTAATAAAGTGTGTTTCCTTTCTTGTTTACAAATTTGAATCTCGATTATCTTTGAAATCATAATCATACGCATTTCATCCCATGCATCTCATAAACAGGTACCCCATTACAGGTCTCTTATCTTCTTCGCTGTTTATTTCAGCAATCATCATGTCTGCTGAACCTTCAACTGAGCAAGCTATCAAGGCCCTCCAGGCCCAGAATGCCCAATTTCAAGAGCTGTTCATGAATCTAGCTAAGGGTCAGCAGGACCTGAAGACCTTGATTCTAAAAGAGAAGAAGAATAAGAAGAAGAGGACCATCCTATTCAATATTAGACGCAGGTTTGGAAACGGGATGCAGAATGAAGTTGATCTGACCACCTCATCTGGAGGGAAAGATAGTCCACAAGAAAGGAGGGCTCCTAGCCCTATGGTCTCCGACAACGAGACGGACTATGATGAAGAACAGTATCCTCCTGCTGAGGATAAGTACAAATAGCTGGAAGATCGTTTGAGCGTTATGGAAATACAGAAGGTGCCCGGTCTGGACTTCGGAGATTTGGGTCTATCATCTGGGGTGGTGATTCCCCATAAGTTCAAGGCACCTGCCTTTGCCAAGTATGACAGAGTCTCCTGTCTGAAGCTGCACCTCTGGTCATATGTGAGGAAGATCCAGCCTTACACTGCTGATAAGAACTTATGGATCCATTTCTTTCAAGACAGTCTCTCAGGGACTCAGCTTGAGTGGTTCTATCAGTTGGACGGAGCCAGTATCCGTAGCTGGGAGGATTTGGCTACTACATTTTACAGGCAGTATCAGTACAACTCCGACCTCGCTCCTACGCGTACCCAACTCCAGGGTATGTCAAAAGGAACGGGTGAAGGATTTAAAGAGTATGCTCAGAAATGGAGAGACCTTGCCGGAAGGATGCAACCACCTTTGGCTGATCGTGAACTTGTTGACATGTTTTTGGGGACCCTGTCTGGTCCATTCTTTAACCACCTGATTGGGAGCTCTTCAGCTGGGTTTACAGATCTTATTTTGACTGGTGAGAGGATTGAAGCTGGTATTTAGGCTGGGAAGATACAGAAGGGTGCCTCATCGAGCACCGAGAAGAAACCATTTAAGAAAGAGTCCAGTGTTGTCTACAGTTCGAGAAGACAGAATAGACCTGAACACCGCCAAGCTGTCAATGTGGTTGTTATTTCAAAACCTACTGGTTCTCCTCAGCATCACAATCAACAAAAGGATGAGAGGCCTCGAAGGCAATTCACTCGTCTCAACATGAATTTGTCTCAGATTCTGCCACAGTTGCTGAAGACCAATCTGGTGACTCTAAAAGAAGCTCCAAAGAATCCAAGTACCACATCACCAAAGTACAACCCTAATGCTCGCTGCGCTTTTCACTCTGATAGCCCGCAGCATAATACAAATGATTGTTGGGTTTTGAGGAACAGGGTGCAAGACCTAATTGATGCAAAGGAGATTGAGTTTGAGGCGCCCGAGAGGCCTAATGTTGTGACTGCTCCCATGCCTAAACATGGAGTAAATGCTGTAGAGGAAGACTTGTTTGTAGTTTCCGTGAATGATATTGTTACCCCTCTGATGACTGTCAAAAAGAACCTGTTGCTAGCCGGTTTATTTCCGGGTTGTGGCGAAGGTTGCCATAGGTGTTCTGTTTTACCTACTCGTTGCCCATTCCTGAAGTCAAGTATCCAAAACCTGATGGATAATAAGGAGATCCTGTTTAAAAAGGCTGTTGTTCCATCCGTTCCTACTGAAGAAGTTGCCATCATTACCATTTTCGACAATTCTTCCAAGGCTCCCTCGAGGAAGCCTGTTAGAATTACATCTGTTCCGAAGATCGCGCCTGTAATAATCACTGTTCTGGGGCCCATCCCCTATACCTCTGAAAAATATTTCCCCTGACACTATGGGGCAGATGTTTATGTTCTAGGAGTTAAGCAAGAGTTGGATGCTAATACCGGCGTCAGCAACATTATTGGGCCTGTTAAAGTCACCCGCAGCGGCAGACTTTTCTCACCTGATATTGCTGCACCAACTGTCTGAAGACCTATTGTCATTACACCTGCAAGTGTACCTACTATCATTCCTGGTCAAGTTCTTAGTCCTACCCCTGTCGCCGAGTCATCTAATGCTCGGGGCAAAGGGATCACCACTGATGCGCCTGCCCAGACGGAGGCACCGAAGACTATTACTGTTGAAGCTTCCAAACAGGAGATGGAAGAGATTTTGAAGATTATTAAGAAAAGTGATTATAACATAGTTGAGCAGCTAGGGAAAACCCCATCCAAGATTTCTATGTTGTCACTATTGCTGTGCTCAGAGGCCCATGCTAAGGCTCTGATTACCTTCCCGAAGACTGCCCACGTACCACAAGAGACATCAACTGATCATTTTACCGATTGTATGGCCAATTTAACTGTTGATAATGGTTTGGGTTTCTCTGACGCTGATTTGACTGCTAAAGGGAAGAACCATAATGATGCCCTGCATGTCTCTATTGAATGCAGGGGCACTACCCTTGCACATGTATTGGTTGATACCGGTTCCTCATTGAACGTCTTACCCAAGAAGGATCTAGACCGGTTGGATTGCGAAGGGTTAGAGCTAAAGCCAAGTAACATCATTGTCAGGGCCTTTGACGGGTCTAAAAGGATAGTGCATGGTGAAGTTGATATTCTAATTAAAGTTGGTTCTCAGGTCTTCAATTCTACATTCTACGTGATGGATATTCGGCCATCATATTCTTGTTTGTTGGGTCGTCCATGGATCCACAAAGCTGGGGATGTGACCTCAACGCTCCACCAGAAGCTGAAGTACCCAGTCAGAGGGAAGATTGTGACAATTCAAGGGGAGGAAGAGTAAATGGTCAGCCACCTCAACTCGTTCAGATACGTAGAGATGGATGGGGAGTTCATTGAGACCCCATTTCAGCATTTTGAAGAGGTTCCTCAGACACTAGCATCAGCTGAGACTGTGTTTGAAGATTCTCCTATGAAGATGGCTTCCTTGAAAGATGCCCGGGCTGTTATTGAGAAGGGTGAGTGTGCAAATTGGGGCCGACTCCCTGACTTTACTCAGAAGACTAACAAGTTTGGTTTGGGTTTCACTGCAGAAGCTCAAAGGGTTGTTCGTAGTGCAAGGATTGGAAGAACTCCCGTGTTCATCAGCAACTCGGGAGTGAATGCCATTGAAGATTATGTGGAGGAGTCTGAATTCGACAGCTGGATCTATCCTACGACCAATGGTGGACCAAGCAACTGGACAGCAAAGGACTTCATCCCTATTACTTTTGTTAACCAGTAATGAACTCTTTGTTTTGAATTTGTAACAGACAATGTTATGAAACTTTATGGCCTGGTGTCTTACCTGGGGCACCGTGGCTTCATTTGTAAGGGCTTTTGTGTGCCATTTTCATATATCATTAATAAAAGCATTGGACGTTTTTTGCATCTCAAATTTTGTGCTCCTTGTCTTTCTTTATTATATATTGCAAAACAGCTATTTTACACACACTCACATATACAGGTCCATATCCACTCTGGATCTCACTGGTAACGACTCTGCTACTGTCGGTTATGACTTCGAAAATCCGATCAACTTAGCCGAAGGAAGGTGAAGATGATTGCGAAGTGCCTGTTGAACTTGCAAGACTATTACTCCAGGAAGAGAGGGTCATTCAGCCACACGAAGAGCCAATGGAAACAGTGAATCTGGGTACTGAGGCAGACAAGAAGGAAGTCAAGATCGGTGCAAATCTGGAGCTTAGTGTGAAGCAGCGGTTGATTCAGATGCTGCATGACTATGTTGAGATCTTTGCCTGGTCTTATAAAGATATGCCAGGGTTGGATACTGACATTGTGGTTCATCGCCTGCCTACCAAGGAAGATTGTCCTCTGGTAAAACAGAAGGTTCACCGTATGCGCCTAGAGATGTCTGAGAAAATCAAAGCCGAAGTTATGAAACATTTTGACGCAGGTTTTCTAACAGTGACTTCTTACCCTCAGTGGGTTGCCAATGTGGTTCCTGTGCCGAAGAAGGATGGTAAGGTTCGAATGTGTGTTGACTACAGGGACTTGAACAGGGCAAGCCCTAAGGATGACTTCCCTCTACCACACATCGACGTTCTGGTTGACAATAATGCTCAGCATAAGGTATTCTCCTTTATGGATGGTTTCTCCGGTTATAATCAGATAAAGATGGCTCTCGAAGACATGGAGAAGAAGACCTTTGTTACTCAGTGGGGCACCTTTTGTTACAAGGTCATGCCTTTTGGATTGAAGAATGTTGGGGTAACATATCAGCGTGCCATGGTCGCTTTGTTTCATGATATGATCCATCATGAGATTGAAGTATACGTCGATGATATGATTGCGAGGTCCCAGACTGAGGAGGAACACCTTGACCATCTACAGAAGTTGTTTGACAGGTTGAAGTTGTACAAGCTGAGATTGAACCCGAACAAGTGCACCTTCGGGGTGAGGTCTGGTAAGCTACTGGGTTTCATCGTAAGTTACAAAGGTATTCAAGTTGACCCTGCCAAAGTGAAATCCATACAAGAGATGCCAGCTCCCAAGACAAAGAAGGAGGTCAGCGGCTTTCTAGGACGACTGAACTACATAGCCCGATTCATCTCACACCTGACTGCTACTTGTGAGCCAATCTTCAAGCTACTGAAGAAAAATCAAGTGATATGTTGGAACGATGAATGTCAGGTCGCTTTCGAAAGGATCAAAGAGTATCTCCAGGATCCACCTATTCTGATGCCACCAGTTGAAGGGAGACCTCTGATCTTATACTTGACAGTACTTGACAACTCAATGGGGTGTGTGTTGGGGCAGCATGACGAGTCTGGCCGAAAAGAGCATGCTATTTATTACCTTAGCAAAAAGTTTATCGACTGTGAGACCCGATACTCACTGCTTGAGAAAACTTGATGCGCTTTGGCATGGGCTGCTCGCCGGCAGAGACAGTATATGCTGACTCACACTACTTTGTTGATTTCAAAAATGGATCCAATCAAGTATATCTTCGAAAAGCCCGCCTTGTCCGGAAGAATAGCAAGATGGCAGATGATCTTGACTGAGTATGACATCCAGTACACAACTCAAAAAGCAATCAAGGGAAGTGTATTGGCAGACCATTTGGCACATCAGGCGGTGGATGATTACCAGTCTATGAACTTTGAATTTTCGGACGAGAATATCATGGTAGTGACTGATTGTGAGACACCTGGACCGGATGAAGGACCTGAGGAAGGATCCCGATGGTCTATGTACTTTGATGGAGCTTCAAATGCTTTGGGTAATGGCATTGGCGCCGTGATCATATCTCCTAAAGGCTCTCATACTCCGTTTACCGCCCGACTATGTTTCAACTGCACCAACAATATGGCGGAGTATGAAGCATGCATCATGGGTCTTCGAGCCACAATTGACCTAAGGATTAAGTTTCTAAGTGTCTTCGGAGATTCCGCTCTCGTGATCAGTCAGATCAAAGGCGAGTGGGATATGAAACACCCTAATCTTATTCCTTACAAGGAGTATGTATTGACGTTGCTTCCCCATTTCGAGGAGATAACCTTTGAGCACTTCCCTAGAGAGGAGAATCAGTTGGCGGACGCGTTAGCTATGATGTCTTCTATGTTCAAGGTCAATTGGGACAACGAAGCTCCCCGGATCATTATTGAAAGATTGGACGAACCTGCACATTGCTATGATCTTGAGACTGAAGAGGTAACAGAAAAGCCATGGTATCATGAGGTGAAGAGGTACCTTTAAGCTCAAGAATACCCCGAGGGTGCATCTGTTAATGATAAGAAGTTTTTGAGGAGGTTCACAGCGAAATTCTTTATCAGCAATGGCATTCTTTATAAGCATAACCATGATTCAACCTTACTGCGCTGTGTGGACAAGAATGAAGCAGAAAGGATCATGGCAGATCTACATGAAGGTACTTTCGGAACTCACTCCAGTGGACACACCATGGCAAAGAAAATCCTTCGGGCAGGATATTATTGGTCCACAATGGAAGCCAACTGTTATCAACATTCTCGGACATGTCACAAATTCCAGGTCTATGTTGATAAGGTGCACATTCCTCCGGTCCCTCTGAACATCTTGATAGCACCTTGGCCTTTTGAAATGTGGGGCATTGATATGATCGGCGAGATCAGACCTACAGCATCCAACGGGCATCGTTTCATCCTGGTAGCAATTGATTATTTTACGAAATGGGTTGAAGCGGCTTCCTTTGCTACCATAACCAAGAACGTCGTGGCACGGTTCATTCGGCACAACCTGATCTGTCGATACGGTGTACAAGAGAGGATCATTACGGACAATGGTACCAATCTCAACAACAAAATGATCACTGAGCTCTGCGAGCAATTCAAGATACAGCATCATAACTCATCTCCTTATCGACCGAAGATGAATGGGGCTGTAGAAGTGGCTAATAAAAACATTAAGAAGATTGTGTAGAAGATGACAGTAACCTACAAAGATTGGCACGAGATGTTACCATTTTCTCTTCACGGGTACCGTACCTCAGCATGGACGTCAATGGGAGCAACACCTTATTCCTTGGTTTATTGCATGGAGGCAGTCTTGCCCATCGAAGTTCAGATACCCTCTCTCCGGATCATGAAGGATGCAGGTTTGAGCGAAGATGACTAGATTCAGACCCGACTTGATCAACTGAATCTAATCAACGAAAAAAGACTTACCGCTGTTTGTCATGGTCAGACGTACCAAAAACGGATGATCAAGGCATTTAACAAGAAAGTTAGATGACAAGAGTATCAAGTTGGGGACCTGGTAATCAAGCGCATTATCTTACCTCAAGGTGATCCCAGGGGCAAATGGACCCCTACTTATGAAGGGCCATTTGTGGTTAAGAACATCTTCTCAGGAGGAGCGATGATTCTAACCACCATGGATGGTGACGACCTTCCTCACCCCGTCAATGCAGACATAGTAAAAAGATACTACGCATAATCAAAGACCCGCTAGGTTGACTGGCCTAGGCAAAAATAAGGGCTTCCCGGCGAACCAAAAGGGTCCGGGAAAAAATAAGGGATGAAAATGAAAAAAATCTGTACACCCGGCAAGTCGAAAACCTGAAAAGGCAGCTTGGGCAAAAATGGGTATCCCGGTGGACTGAAAACCCGAAAGGACGGTCCAACCAAAAGTTAGGGATCAAAGCGTAACACTATGTCTCATTGGATCACCTTGCATCCAGACTTCGGTATCGACTATCAGGCTCGGACGACACCAATCAATCAGATTCATCTTCAACCAAGCAGCAAAGTGATGAGAGGCTTGAAGATATAAAGGCAATAGCAGAGTTGGAACCCAGTGGGATTATTCACATAGATGTTTTGTTTTCTTTTCATAAGTTGTATAAATTCTATTTGTTCGGCGACGTTCTCTTACTAGAACGTCAGCCTCTTGTACAAAAATGCCTATTTACAGGCCAAACTTCAAAGTCAATACAAATTCATTTTCAGACAAATTTCAAATTGTTTTTCCTTTATCTGTTTTGTTTTGCAAAGAACGTCCAATGTTCTTTTTTTTTATATATGCATTTGACATTAACTGCTGCTCATAAATATTTACATGCGAAACAAAGGACGAATTACAGGTGATATCAGAAGTAGGGGCAATAAGAATTGTCCGAGCTGTCTAGTTGCTCCGTCCATCAAGGTACCAAGGTAGGTTCAGCTGAAGAATATAACCAAGATACCGTCACTCCCCGCTGAGTAAAACAGTAAGGATAAGATTTCCCAGCTGAGGCTTGCAGCTATGTACAAATCAGTAATACTCTCCCCAAGCAGAGTTGATCCACTATCAGCGCTAAAAAGGCAGGGTATCCCCAGAAGATCTTAATATTCCCCAACGGAGTATAAAGATATTCCCCAGCAAGCATAAGAGCATCCCCGACAGTCTTAATATTCCTCAACAGAATATAAGAATGTTCCCCGCTGGAATACAAGATACCCCCTATTGGAGCCATTTCCCCAGCGCAGTCTAAAAAAGCTTCTCCACCAGAGTTGAATCATCTTCCCCAGTAGATTCTGGAAGCTTATCCCCTGCAGAGTGCAAATAAATCTCCCCCAGACAAATTCAGAAGGTTATCCTCACAAGAGTCTAACTGGGTTATCCTCAGCAAGTTGCAACTGAAAGATCATCCCCAGCGAAGTTCTTTCTATCCCCAACGGAGTTCATCATTAAAAACCCCAACAGAGCTTATCAACAGAGTCCCCAACGGAGTTATCATTAAAATCTTCAGCATAACGTCTCTTCCCCACAGAGTATTTCCCCTCGGAGTAATCTCTTCATCAGTTCATTCCTCCCAACGAAGTTCTTCTCTCCTACAGGTTTATCATCTCCGTTCATCATCCCCAGCGGAAACGAAGAACTCAACTCTATTCTCCAGTAGCCCCGGGATTTATTTTCCCCAGCTAAAACATCACATTTCCATACATCATGATACACGCATATACGCATCATACCATGCAATCTCATTTATGTTGAGAACATCATTGCTTGATCCATCTCATGCCTTGCATGTGACTGACCTTTTACCTTTCAGGAAAGATGCAGTTAAGTCCCCAGCTTCGTCGAAGACCTGACCGGATCTTAAATCTCAATTGAATTATACTCGGTTGAATTTCAGATAAGGTTCTCAATCTCGGCAGTTTCCCTACGTCATAGTGTGGACGAGTACTATAACCTCAACGGTATACTCCATTGAGCACGAGTCAGTTCCTAGATCTTGATGTTTTCCTCCGTCATAGTGTGGACAAGTTTTATAACCTCAACAGTATACTCCATTGAGAACGAGACAATTCCTAGATCTTGATGAAGATGTTTACCTATGTCATAGTGTGTACGAGTACTATAACCTCAGCGGTATACTCCACTGAGCACGAGACAGTTCCTAGATCTTGATGAAGATGTTTCCCTATGTCATAGTGTGGATGAGTACTATAACCTCAACGGTATACTCCATTGAGCACGAGTCAGTTCCTAGATCTTGATGTTTTCCTCCGTCATAATGTGGACAAGTTCTATAACCTCAACGGTATACTCCATTGAGCACGAGACAATTCCTAGATCTTGATGAAGATGTTTCCTTACGTCATAGTGTGGACTAGTACTATAACCTCAACGGTATACTCCATTGAGCACGAGTCAGTTCCTAGATCTTGATGTTTTCCTCCGTCATAGTGTGGACGAGTTCTATAACCTCAACAGTATACTCCATTGAGCACGAGACAGTTCCTAGATCTTGATGAAGATGTTTCCCTATGTCATAGTGTGGACGAGTACTATAACCTCAACGGTATACTCCATTGAGCACGAGTTAGTTCCTAGATCTTGATGTTTTCCTCCGTCATAGTGTGGAGAAGTTCTATAACCTCAGCGGTATACTCCGTTGAGCACGAGACAGTTCCTAGATCTTGATGAAGATGTTTCCCCCTAATTGAATTATGGACAGGTTCTTAAGACTCAGCCGAGGAATTCTCTCAGTTGAAGTACAAGCAAGTTCCTAAATCTCAACAAAAGTTAGACTTCCCCAGCGGAATATTCTACAACAACAGGTATGTAAGTTCTCGGTAAGGAATCTCTTATGCGATCGACACTCCTGCAGATGGCATCTGTAAGCCCATCCTCCTACCAGCAGTCTCCAAATGGCATCTGTAAGCCCATTCCCAACATCACAATGCTGATACTATACCATGTGAGTGCAAATTTTTGGGCACTCTAGTGTTTAATTATCTTCCACCTTCAGATCACGAAAGGCTCAAAAGCCAATCTATATCCTCAGGTTTAAGAAAATTGAACAGGGGAAACTGTTGTACCCCAAAATTTGCCCTCCCATATTCCTCAAGATTTGCCAAGAATAATCTTCAAGTTGCTCAAGTTGGCTCAAGGATTGGACAGTCAAGTCACCTCCTAAGGCAGTCAAGTCAAAATTAGGGTTTTGTGTTGCATCAAGGTCCTCACATACAAATGACCTCAAGTTCTCCCCAATGTCCTAATATGTTCTTAAGTTCATCCATGTCAAATTTCAAGCCTTGGAGAGAAAGTTTGGTCAGTCAATTGCTCAAGAGGCCCAAAAGTCGATTGTGTTAGGGAAAAGGTCAACTGTGTTCTAAATACAGTCAAACCTCAATATGTTTTGTCAACATTCTCATTTTGAAGGATAATTCATCATTTGATCAAGGTTTGATCATGATTCATCAAGGATTGCTCAAGATTCATCAAGATTCAAAAGTTGCTAAATTAGGGTTTTGTAGGAAAAGTCAACTCAACTTTGACAAAGCATAACTTTATCATACTTTATGAGAAATGACCCATACAAAGCTCATTTTTAAGAGGATGCAATTTCCTACAATCCATCTTCACACCCCAAGATCAAGAAATGCTTTCACAAAAAGTTATTAATTTGGACATTATAGGTCATTTTTGAAAGTCAACAAAAACACCTTTTTTGCCAAAGCTTATAACTTGAGCATGAAACATCAAAATGCGATGAGACCCAAAGGGTTGATTAGAGGACATCTCAGGGTTTCTAAAAAGTCCAAGAACACCTCCAAAAGTTCAAAATTGAAGAAGTTATGCATTGTTGAAGTTGGGTATTTTTCCAAATATGCCAAAAGTCAACTATCCTCAAAACTCCAATTTTTGACAAAAGGGCCCACTTTTTTCCACTTTATATAGTCTTGTCATACCACACACGTGTCCCATATTTGATTTCATGGTCATTCATTTATTTTTCTATTTTTATTTAATTTTTATTGATTTAATTCATTTATAATCAATATTAAATCAAATAAAATCTAAAAATTGATGAAATGGAATCTTTATGATTTGTACAACTTTCAAATACCATCATGAACCAAATCAAATTCGTATCAAGCTTGGTTATGCACAAAAAATCAGATTTGGCCTATTTTTGGAAAGCTTATCAATGGTGATCAAATCCAATATTCCATCTTCAATGCACTTGGATTATAGCCCATATTTTGACCTAAATTCATTCTATTATATTCACACAAGCCACACAAACCTAGAACACGCACAAAGCTCTGCAGAAACGGCCATACCATGTTTGTGAAAAACCTTGAAAAAGTGGAGATCGAATTCTAGTTTGGAGGCCTTTTCAAAGCAAAATCACAACGCAGCCCTCTTCCTTAACATCCAGTGGAGCTATACCAATCAAAATCAAGCCTTGAGACCCTCCGAAACTCACTGTAAGTCTCCACGAATATGCCTTTGCACATGAAATCGTAAATCATTCTCCTTGCATCTTTTTACCAATTTGATTACACTATCATGCTTGCCATTCAATTTCCATTGATTCTGCAATATTTGATTTTGTTTTCGTGACTTATAGCCCTGGATTCAAAGCTAGGGTTCATATTCTTGTTTTTTGGGTGTTCTTAATACAAGCATAATCAGGACTAATAATGTCCATGGACGAGTTCAGGGGAGAGAGACGAGTGCATTGGCACTCTTAGCTTGCATTTACATGGCCTAGGAAAGATTTTTGAGAGATGCTACGAATCTTCCTGCGGAACAAAATCCGCAGGTAAATTAACCAGGGCGTTTGAAGAAGACAAAGACGTGGCTGGGCGTGATTGGTTCATTTGAATCAATTGCGCATTTTTTATTTTGCCAGGCATAATTAGTTGTTTACCATATAATATTTGTTATATATTCCACTAACAAGTTAACAACATGGCTCAGCTGGCAAGGCGTTAGTGCGTGATACCATTAGGACCTGGGTTCGAATCCCAGGTCCCCCAAAACTTTATGCAATTTTATTTCAGGTACTCATGTGCAGCGCCCCAAAGCGTGGATCACCATGATCTTCATCCCATCAAATGCCAAGTGGCCCACCAGGCAGATCTATTGGCCAAGTTGAAGGACCACCATACTCCCTGGTCAACAAGCATGCGTTGGATCTCAAAGGGTCAAAGCAGGCTGATGTAACTGGGCCTCAAAAATTGCTAATCATGCCCTCAAATTCAGGCCCACACCCCCCCTGAGTTTGTTTCTTCATTTTATTTTTCTTTTCATTATTTTTTCTATTTTATTATTATTATCTTAATTAATTAATTAGGTATAATATTAATATCTTTTGCAATAAATTAAAATTGACTTAGAAATAGGTTTTAATATTTTTAACCATTCTTATTTTATTTCCCTAATTAAAATAAACAAACCCAAAAATATTTTCTTTTCATTAATTAATTCAGTTATTAATTTAGACTAATTTCTAATTCAAAAAATAACAAAAATATGATTTATTGAATAAAAAAGGGTCAAAACCCTAAAAACACTTCGATTTAATTTTCTCGCGCGCGAATAATTTTTGATCCATATTTCAATATTGTAACTGCTCCGGGAATGTAATAGTTTTTAACTTAGGATCTTTATTTATTTATCGCTTTTATTTACTTTTCGTAATTTAATTTTTAAAGGGTTTGTCTTTAGCGATGTAAATACCCGACGCCTTGTAATATCTTAGATTTATTTTCCGCAATTTAATTTACGCAACCATTAACTGTTAGATGTTTGAATAATATGAAATGTATGACAAGATCAACTTTAATTTAAAATCAACAGTAGCTCACCATGACATGTACAAAGAAAAATAACTGAAAAACAATACACTCGCATATGCCACTCTTAGGGTACACCTCACTTGGTTGCCTCGAACGTGGTCATTGAGTATAGGATGTTTTAGAGGTCGCCCTCTTGTCCAAAGATCATAAGTTGCCTCAAAACGGTTGTCTCGGATAAAATGATCTATGACATTAGGGTTACCGCTAAGGCGTCCTAACGTTGCTTTAGTGACCACACGTCCCTTAATCGAATTGACCCGAAAACTCCAACGACGGTGCTACCTACTCCTCAATAGTGGGATAGCACTGTCTAAAGGACACTTGTACAGTTTAATTCCTTTTTGAGTAGGTAGATGTTCTTAAGTACTTGCTCCTTTTAAAACAAAACAAAACTTTTCGCACTTACACTCTCTTCAAAACAAAAACTCTTTTCAAACCCACAATCACAAAGAAAAGCAAACTTTTGAAAACATAATGAGCAATTACCTAAGAGCCCGTGGATAACCATGGATAAAAAGGGTGCTAACACCTTCCCTTTCTATAATCTACTTCCCGAACCCGAGAAACATCTCAAAAAGGAATTTTTATGTGCTTTTCTCCTTTCCTTGTTGGATAAAATAAAAGACGGTGGCGACTCTTGCTTACCGTGACATTTTGCAAAAACAAACGCAAAACGCGAACCAGCATTTCCAAAACCGTCAGTTCTATTCCCACCGATCACACCCTGTCATGTCTTCTTATGACCAAGCAAATATCTCCACATAGTCGTGCGACATCTGAATTAATATGTTCTTGATACTGTCCTCTAAGTTGGCGCTTATCTTGACCTCTTTTCTGTCTATCTCAGAACCCAAGTTTACAACTTCGACTGGCTCTTCATGTGGTTGGATAGCATTTTCTTCTTGTATTAAGAGTCTGGAAAGTTCTCTAGGTATTTCACAATCTTCCTCACCTTCATCCTCGGCTTGGTAGATCAGATTTTCAAAGTCATAAGCGGAAATAACAGAATCGTTATCAACGAGATCTAGAGTGGATGTGGATCTGCAATGTAGTGTGTGGGAATGTTTAAGAACACATAGCTATTTGAAAGTGCAATAAAGTAAAATAAAGACAAAGAGCGCAAAATTTGAATGCAAAACGTCTAATGTTTTAATTTAATGAAAATATGACATATGAACTGACAACCCTTAACAAATGAACCATTGTGCCCTGGGCAAGACACAAGATTTAAAGTCATTGTTTTAAAAGAAATTACATAACCAAACTTCTTGAAGCGATAAAATAGAAATAGCTATTACTCTTGACTAAAAGAGATAGAGATGATGTCTTCTGCCTTCAAGTTGCTTAGTCCATCACCAATGGTAGGGAATATCAAGCCGTCGAAATCACAATCATTGTCAACGTCTTCTATAACATTGATCCCGTTGTTGCTGATACAGAACAAATGTCTTCCAGCTCGAGCGCGACGAACAACTCGTTGACCTTCTGCAGTAAAGCCCAAACCAAACTTGTCAGATTTGTAAGGGATATTAGGAAGCTGACCCCAAATAGTACAACCACCTTCTTCTATAGTTGCTCTAGCAGCTTTCAAGGGATCCATCTTGTGCAGAACCTTGGTAGTATTTGGAATGACATAAACATATTTAATAGCAGTAGGGGAAATTACTTCAAAAGCTTGGCAGGGAGTCTCGATGTTTTCACCGTCCATTTCTACATACTGAAATTAATTCAAATGGCTGACCATGTACTCATCTTCTCCGCAGACAGTAACAATATTTCCTTTCATAGGATACTTTAATTTTTGGTGTAAAGTGGAGGTAAGAGCGTCTACCCCATGGATCCAGGGGCGTCCTAATAGACAAGAATAAGCTAGACGGATTTCCATTACATAGAAAGTGGACTCAAATATATATGAACTCACTTTGATTGGGAGGTCCACTTCTCCATGTACCATTCTTTTGGACTCGTCAAAGGCTCGAGACGTTACTAGGTTTCAGCATAACCCTTTTGCAATCCAGTCTGTCAAGAGCGCCCTTCAGTAAATCATTCAAAGAAGAACCAGTATCAATTAACACATGAGTCAACGTAGTTCCCATGCATTCAATGGAGACATACATGGCCCTATTATGATTTCTCCCCTTTGGAGTCAGGTCAGCATCGGAGAATCCTAATCCATTATCAGTTGTTAAACTTGCTACATAACTTCCAAATTGATTATCCGAAATCTCTTGCGGTACATGAGCAGATTTCAAGAATTTTACTAAAGATTGTGCTTGGGCTTCAAAACACAGTAGCAAAGATAGCATGGAGATTTTGGACGTGGTCTGCCCCAACTCTTCAACAATTTTGTAGTCGCTCTTGCGGATGATTTTCAAAACCTCTTCCAACTCTTGTCCAGAGGTGTCCTTGACTGCAGCTTGTTTTGGTGCTTTTATATGGGCAGGCTCTATCATTGGCTCTTTACCCCGAGCCTCGACAATTGTCTTGGTAACCGTGACTTGATCAAGTGAAGATATTTTCAGGGAGAAAATCCTTCTGCTTCTAGTAATTTTGTTGGTCCCCGTAATATTGTCAACATTAGGATCAACCTCTTTATCATCTTCGTCAGACAACTCTTGTTTAATGCCATGGTAATAGACGTTAGACCCATAATTCCATGAAATAGCCTTCTCCGAGGAATATGGGATGGGTTCAGGTGTTGTAATACTTAAAGGATCAACTTTTGGATTAGCAGTAATCCTTACAGGACCTTTGGAAGTGATCCTGAAAGGAGTACCAGATATGAAAGTCAAATCCCGGCACAAATTCTCAGCATATGGAACTTTCTCAATCAAAATTACATGTTCATCCATCAGGAGTTGAACGCCTTCCCTCAGTAACCCGCAACCATTAGGTTGAACTGCACAATAATAACATTCTTTAACACAACCCAAAAATAAACCGGCTTATAGAAAATTCTCCTTGACTATTGAGAGAGGAGTAACCATATCACTTACAGAGTTAACATACAAAACATCTTCAATAGAAATTATGCCTTTGTCATGCTTATGCATAGATGCAGTAATCACGTTTGGAGTCTCTAGAGGGTCGAACTCAATTTCCTTATTATCAATCATGTCTTGAATTTTGTTTTTCAGGGCCCAACAATTGTTGGTGTCGTCCCCAGGATTGTTCTAATGATAGGAAAACCTCGCATTTGGGTTGTACTTTGGAGAGGATGTGTTGGGATTCTGAGGAGTATCCCGTAGTGAAATAAGTTCAGCCTTTAACAAATGTTGTAATGCTTGAGATAAAGGCATGTTGATCTTGGTAAACTGCCTTGATGGAGCATCTAGCCTTTGACGGTTTCCCTGTTGTGATTGTTGAACAGGCACTGGATTAGAGATCAACACCGCTCCCACAGACTGATGGCAGTTATTTTTACTACGGCTCTTCTGGCCATAGACAACATTGGTTTCTTTTTTACCAACGAAGGGCTTCTTCCCCGCATTAGAAGATGTAGCCATTAGAATCTTCCCACTCTTAATACCACTTTCAACTCTTTCCCCGGTCAGAATCAACTCTGTAAAACTAGATGACGAGCTTCCAATCAACATATTAAAGTATGGGTCTGTCAGAGTGCCCATGAACATATTTACCAACTCCTAGTAGTCAAAGGAGGTTGCACCCTTCCATCTAAGTCCCTCCATTTTTGTGCATATTCCTTGAACCCTTCATTTGAGCTCATGGACATGTTTTACAATTGTACACGAGTCAGCGCCAGGTCATCATTATATTGATACTGCTTATGGAAAGCAACAACCAATTCTTCCCATGTGTGAATGATGGCTCCTTCGAGCTGATAGAAGCATTCAAGTTGAGTACCAGACAAAATTTCTTGAAATAAATAGACCCATAATTTTTGATCAGCAGTATGAGGTTGGATTTTTCGAATACGACCTTGGATGAAGTTTGGGACAAGATACCCCATCATATTTAGAAAAGATATGGACCTTGAATTTGTGAGGGATTACCACTCCCGGGATCAGACCTAGCTCTCCATAATCCAATCCAGGCACTTTCTAGGTTTCCATAGCTTTGAGACGGTCTTCTAACTGCTTGTACTTGTTATCTGCAAGAGGGTACTGTTTGTCGGAGTAGTCTTCATCTTTAGGAGTAATCTCTTCACCCCTGACACTTCTACCATCCCCATCTTGGTTGTCATCTTCCTCAGAGAAAACATCATCCGCTTGAACCAGTCGAGCAAGACCTTTGAATCTTCTCCCCATATTGAGGATAACAGTCGGCTTCTTAGTCTTCTTTTTCTTGGTGAGGAGCGTCATCTTCTCTTGTTAGCCTTTGGTCAGATCTAGAAGAGTCTCTTGAAATTGTGCATGC
This sequence comes from Vicia faba, assembly GCA_948472305.1. NCBI lineage: Eukaryota > Viridiplantae > Streptophyta > Magnoliopsida > Fabales > Fabaceae > Vicia > Vicia faba. The sequence goes on from OX451736.1 coordinate 494,779,416, forward strand.
TGAGTTTGGAGATCCTTGACAGTTTGTTTGAGGGCCATCTTATACTGAAATAAACAAAAAGTAGATAAGAAGACCTGTATTGCAAAACCTGTTTATGAAATGATGCATGATATGTAGATGCAATGTTTTAAAGGACCTTAGGAGATTTAAATTCATTAATCAAAAGGAAACATAAACAAAGACTTCATTAGTAAGTTCAAAATTACAATTTCCTCTTAGCCTTACAATAAAAAGCAAAACGGTCTTAAAGAGACAACAATATGAACTTCTAAAACCTAATACTCAAGTCTCCCACAGACGCTTCCTTTTCGTGTCGATGTATGCATTAAGGCTTTACTCCTCGTGAAGTTTCTTTGTGAGCTCCAAAACTTTATTTTCACTTACATAAAATTGAGTTTCAAAGGTGTCTCGTTCTTCCTTGAGTTAAATCTAGGACTTCTACAATTCTTTGAGGTTAGTGGGCATGTATGGATGGAGGATGGTGCGAGAAATGTCTCCTTTGATAACAGGCTCTATGATCACCGATAGAATAGCTGGATATGGCATCATGAGGTTTTGAGCGTGAGCTCGTACCCATTTGAGATATGGCTCTAGAGGGATGGAATTCTTCTGCCCTAAAGCCTTACTATCAATCTTGCTCACCATGCCCCAAGCATGTATAAACCTTAGATGATAACCTTGAGGATCATTTTTGTAGTTGAAAATAAAACCCTAGATAAGTGCGTCATGAAGACCATCTCTTTAAGAATAACTAAATTGTCATAGAGTTAGAGAAGGGTTGTAAGTAATACCTCCCCTAATTCCAAGGAGTGGAACATTAGGGAATTCCCCGCAACAGCCAATGATAGTAACATCTTCTAGAGATCGGGAACACCAATAGATATTTGAATGAGAGAGAGACATCATCCTTTGAGACCACCTGAAACATTGTTCATTCTTCACTACTGATCGGGGAAGGTGAGAAATAAACCACCTGGATAGAAAAGGTATGTAACACATAAGAGTCCCTCGCTTCCTTATAGTACGAGTGTGAAGAGAATGTAGAATGTCTCTGAGAAAAGTAGGCACAGGGTTACGAGAAAGAAATATATTGATGGCGTTCACATCTATGAGTTGGTCTGGATTAGGGAATAGCACCAAACCATAGATTAGCAGAGCCAAGGTTTTCTCGAAAGCCTAAAAACTCATAGCATCTAGAAACAACTGAGCCTTCTCTAACAGAAATTTAGCAAGAAAACCCTTGACTCCACTTCTTGTTTCCCAATTAGATACAATGTCGGACCGCTTTAGATGTAAGGCTGCTGCAATTTCTTTAGGTTGTGGGTCTTTTTTTAAATTAGTGAAAGGTGTTTGATCAAGAACATGTATTCCCAGTAGCTTAGAGAATTCTTCCATTGTGGGTACCAGCTAATAATCTGGAAAGGTGAAATAGTGATGTGCAGGATCAAAGGACTAGAATAAAACACTCATCATGTCTTCTTCAAAACCCAAAGTAACCAAACTGAGTAGATGACCATGCCTTTTGGTGAATTGGGAGCTTTCAGAAACTTTTGAGACTAGCTCCTTAAGTTGAGAAGGTGTCCTCACAAGACTCATCTGGATATTGTTTCTGCGAGCGGAGGCCATAACATACAAAACAAAACAAAGATAAATCCCTAGGTCCTTGAAATAGTTAGTGAAAATGATATGGTATGATGTCATGATTTCATGTTCGAACAATTTAATCAAACAAAAACAAGACACACCAGGCCTTAGGTTCAGGCTTGCATGGAGTTTATAGATAAGTACCCTCTTGAGTTTAGTTTGCTCAACCTGTCTTAAAAGAAGTAAGCGGGTTCTAAGAATCTCATATCATTGATTTTTCTCTCAGGCATTGTTTTAGCTCAAGCATCTGCATTGTGGCCAAAATATCCCAAGAGTCTAATCTCATTGAGTGTAGCATCGAGTATCAACTAACTTCAGTCTGCACCAAAGCCGACCATCTCACTACTTTCTAATAGCTAAGTTGTGTCAACTAAGGTTCTAAGGTCAGTTAGTGCTTATGACACCACGCGGCATCCCATCATTCTCCTTGACCGACTCAAGGGACACCAACACTAACCAATGTGTCACACTAACGTAGCCATCATTTCAACCATATCGGTCTATGCCGTATAGTTTTCACGATCTATTGCTACTTAATTTAAATTCCCCCAGATCTGGGTATAGGATCTATACAAGAAATAAACTCAAGCATATCCTGAAATATAAAGTAAACAAGGAAAACAATTAAAGAAATTAAGGTGAACTAGCTCTAAAGGTAACCGCACTTTTAGTATTTCCCCAACAGAGTCGCCAGTTCTGTAATACGGCGGGAGAACTGACTTTTGGGTTTTTGCGTTTTATCGCAAATGTTGCGAATAACAAGAATCTCCACTGACTTTTCTTTTATCCAATTATGGAAAGGGTGAAAAAAACAGGAAAGACCCTTTGAGAATTTTTTGAGTAAGTGGGGTAGGTTATGAAAAGGGAAGGTGTTAGCACCCTTTTCATCCATAGTTTTCTACGGGCTCTTAATTGCTAGCTCACTTTGAAAATGCTTTGTGTTTGTGTATGTTTGCAAATATTTTGGAAATGCCTAAGTACGACAATTTTATAATGATTCTCGTATCGTTGAGAATGTATATAAAATGTTTGTTTTGAAAATATTTATCGAAAGAAAGCATTGTTTTTGAAAGTGTTTTTGAAAATAAAAATGTAAGGCAATTTGCTTTATAATAACCCTTGTAAAAGTCCTCAAGAGTGTTTATAAAGTGTTTTTTGAAGGTGGTTGTTTTTGAAAGTGTGTGGTGTGAAAATTGTTTTAGTTTGTGATCAAGCGATTACGAGCAATCTACCTACTCAAAAAGTCTTTGTTCTTTTCCTTCTCCTTTAGATAATGATATCCTATCATTAGTTAGTAGGAAGCCCTATCATTGGATGTGAGGGACAGGCGCGGGTCATTGTACATTCATAGAAGGCAACTTGTAGGATGCTTTAGCAATTGTTGTAAGGGACTAAGATCGTTTACCGAAGGCATCATCAAAGGGACATCGAGGGACTACGATCTTTTAATCGAGGAGGGTCTTTGCTAAAGCGTTCCACATTCGAGGGACATGATTGTTTTATCTGAAGGAAACAAGCGAGGTTACCCTAGAGGTGCGTGTGTGAATAATGTTTTTATTTGAGTTAATTTGTCTTGTATTTATAGTTATCTAGAGTTTTGTTTTATATCTTGCCATACAATCCTAATAAACTATCAGTAATAAGGAAAGTAGTAAATTGCGGAAATTAAATGTCCTGCGCTATTACCATGCTTCGGGAATGGGGATACAAATTTATAAATGGGGATGAAAAGTAAAGTAAACCTAATTTTATCTATTAAAGACCATTAGCAGTTACAATATTGGAAAATACTAATGCGAAAATAAAGTGCGCGAAGGTGGTGAAAAGGGAAAGATATTTAAAACCTAAAGAATTTTAAGTATTTAGAAAATATATTTGGTGTTTTATTTAGAAAAGATATTTTATAGTGAAAAATAATAACAAAACCTAATTCTAATTATTTTACAAATTAATTAATAAAATAAAAAAAACTGATTAAATTAAATTAATTTTTATTTATGAAAATTAAATTAATTAATTAAAAACTAAATCTAAATTTTTTTGTGATTTTATTTTATATTTTCTGATTAAATAAATATGATTTAGAAAAGAAAAAGTTAGTTAAAACAAAAAAAAGAAATTAAAAATGGGCCTGGATGTAAACAAGTAAAAAGGGGGGGTGTGAAAACAACAATTTAACAAGCCCAAACTAGCCAAAGCTCAAAACTGTGCTGGATCTGATGAGGAAGGCTCTCTGAAGGCGCACAGTGGGGGTGTGTATTTGATGCGTTAGATCTGACTTTGAGGAAATCTGATGGTCAAGATGGGAGGTATACCGTGTGGAGATTAGGCTTGCTTGCACTGAATCTGCAAGGAAAATATGTGAAAAAAACAAAAGGGTACCACTGGGGCTCGAACCCAAGTCCCTAAGGTTAAAACGCACTTGTTTTACCACTAGGGTAGATGTTTCATCCGGTTATGAAACACCCCCAATAAATATATTATAAAGCGAGTTTTAAATTTTTTTAAATGTTATCTTCTTCTTCCTCGCGCGTGCAGACAACAATAACACCATTGATGATTTTCTAAAAGCTTCATTTCTCAACCTTTTTGAAAAGTGTAAACACCAAACCTGCTTGAAATTTAATCAAGAATTCAACCATATAACTTATTCAAGCTAAAACTCAAAGATTAAAGAGAATTTATGTTGGTGCCAAAAACAAACCCTAACGGTTCAGAGTCAAAATTCTCATCGCACAATTAAATTAAATGAGAACTAAGGACATGGTCAGCTTTAGAAGCATGATATCTACATTTTTGCTTTAGAATGTATTTGAAAATGATGCTTGTATCAAGATATCACAGTTTGGAAAACTTACCTCTTAAAGTGAAAACTCATAACGTGTATGAATGCTTCCAGGTGTAAATAAATTATGTCAAAAGCTTCCTTGGACCTTGGTGAGTGTGTTGTAACCTTTACTTTGCTTTGAGGATGGTTGAAATGTTTTACTCAAGTCAAGTTGCAAGGTTAGATTTTGAAAATGGTGGATGATGATGGAGTGATTACAGAAATGAAACAAGTGTTTGGATCACTTATATATGGTGTATAGATGATGTTTGAATGACAAAAAGGGAAAACACACGAGTGGATTGAGAGTTGGCTTCTTAAGGCTCAAGATATGCACTAATGGAATTTTCTTGGTGATTCTGAATTTTAGAGTGTGTGAGAGGTTTGAGAGCTTGTCAGTGGGTCCTACGCAGTGTGTTATGCTCTCTATTTTATAGGAAAAGTTTCAGAGGATGAGAGGACTTGGTTTACAAGTTATTAAGTTTTTGCTTGGTTGAGATGTAACTTGTGATTTCTTGAGAAATCAAAGTTAAAATGCATAGTACCATGGCTCATAGAGTGGTTAGACACTTTAAACATGTTTTGTGATCTTTTAGGTTGAGTGTATATGGAGGAAACAAGTGAGAGGCTCAAGGAGAGTTGACAATTGCATAAAGCGTGCTTTATGGGAATGGAAGTGTGATCTTTTTTCCTTTAATGGAAAAATGCATTAGATAATGCTTGAATCAAATGGACCATAACTCAAAAGATTGTGTATTCTTTTGATTAGAGATAGATTTAGGGGTTTAGAGGCTTGGAAAGTGAGATTGCAAGGCATGGCTATGAGATTTGATTATGAGTTCATCACAAAAATGACTTATAATTCAAGAATGGAATGCCAACTTCAACTCTTCGAAACTCTCAATTCAAGCATGATCTTTTTATGCTCCTTGACATTTTGGAAATCTTGAAACATGATTTTCAACTTTCATGTTAACCATTTTGGCTAAATCGACATGGATATTAGTGAAAATTGGCCAAGTAGTTGAGATGAAAAACTGATCAAAACTTGTTGAAATTTTTTCTAAGTGTTAGATAAAAATATCACAACTTCATGGGCTCGTATCTCTTAATCCAAGAACTTTTTGAGGATCATACCACAATAACAAAGTTGTAGAATTCATTAATCCCTAAAACTTTCATGTTGAAATTTTTCCTTGAATCAGCTTGTATCTTGAGGAAACTTGCTTGTGAAGTTATAGTTTTTTAGGCACAAAATACTTGAATTTTTCTAAGTGTTTGAAAATCTTCAATTTTGACTTTTGTTGACTTTCTTGATTCTCTTGATTCTTGATGACAAAGTTTGATGTTTTGAATGTTTCGATGATTCTTGATTTTTGAATTCCAATGTTGACCAAAAAAGTCAAAGTTTGACTTTTGTGTGACTGTTGACTTTTCATCAAGTGATTCAATTCTTCAACTATCAATCACTTGCATCTTTGAAAATGTCTTGAGCGATGTAATTAGGTAAAGATGTTGTATTTGAGACTTTGAGATCATGCTTTAAGTCATTAGGTCATGCACTAGGCCAAAAGTCAATGATCAGGCATCTTCAATCAAAACCCTAATTTGGCAGTTTTTGACCTTTGATGATTTGAGGGCTTTCCTTGAGGAATTATGATCAACCCTTGATAAAATGATGAATATCACCTCAAAATTTTGATGTTGAAAAAAATCTTGAAGTTTGACTGTATGTTGATCATAGTTGACTTTTTACCTAATATAGTTGACTTTTAATCTTCTGAGCCATTGACTGAGCAAACATGTATTGCAAGACTTGAAACTTGACATAAGAATTATTGAGGACTTATGATAAACCATGAAAGTCATTTTAAACCATTTCAACCCAATCTTCTTTTAGAAGCACCAAACCCTAATTGAAGACCCTTGCTTAGGAGGAGGTTTGACCAGTCAACTCTTGAGTGGCTTTGAGTATTTGAGACCTTTTGTGAGCATGCTTTGAAGAAAATGGGAGGGGAAATTTTGGGGTACAATAGTGAGGAAGATCGTGAAATACCTGGTGAGCTTGATCGACTATTAATGCAAGAGGAAAAGGCTATACAACCGCATGAAGAGCCAGTCGAGGTTGTAAACTTGGCTACTGAAGCAAACAGGAAAGAAGTCAAGATATGTGTCAATCTAGAGAACAATGTCAAGAATAGGTTAATATAGATGTTGCATGAATATGTTGAGATCTTTTCTTGGTCGTACGAGGACATGCCAGGGCTCGATGCTGATATTGTGGTTCACCGTCTAACGATGAAAGAGGGTTGTTCTCCAATGAAAGATGTTGATATTGTGGTTCACCGTTCCCGAGATGTTAGAGAAGATCAAGGTCGAGGTTATAAAGCAATTTAACGCATGTTTCTTAGTAGTTACATCATATTTCTCAAGGTGTGGAAAGTGTGTTGCCAGTACCTAAGAAGGATGGAAAAGTGTGTATGTGTGTAGACTACAAGGATCTGAACAGGGCGAGCCCCAAAGATGACTTCCCACTTCCATATATAGATGTTTTGATTGACAACACCGCTAAACACAAGGTACTCTCCTTCATGGACAGTTTCTAGGGTTATAATCAGATCAATACGACACTTGAAGACATGGATAAAACTACCTTCGTCACACAGTGGGGAACTTTCTGTTACAAAGTTATGCCTTTTGGCTTGAAGAACGCCGGTGCGAGTATCAGCGTGCTATGGTAGCTTTGTTTTATGACATGATCCATCACGAGATATAGGTTTATGTTTATGACATGATAGCTAGACCTTAGACTGAAGAGGAATATCTTGACCATCTACACAAGTTATTTGATAGGTTAAAGAAGTACAAGCTGAGGTTGAATATGAACAAGTGCACCTTTGGGGTGAGATTCGGTAAGCTCCTGGGTATCGTTGTCAGTGGTAAAGGTACTGAAGTTGATCCTACCAAGGTCAAAGCCATTCAAGAAATGTTTTCTCCCCACACCGAGAAGGAAGTCAGAGGTTTCTTAGGGAAACTGAATTACATTACCCGATTTATCTCTCATTTGGCTGCTACTTGTGAGTCGATCTTCAAGTAGCTGAAGAAAGATCAGGTAGTAAAGTGGAACAACGATTGTCAGATAGCCTTTGATAAAATCAAGGAGTACCTCCAAGAATCTCTGATTCTGATGCCACCAGTTAAAGGAAGACCTATGATCATGTACCTAACAGTGTTAGAGAACTCAATGGGGTGTGTATTGGGCCAACATGACGAGTCTGGTCGAAAAGAGCATGCAATATACTATATTATCAAAAAATTTACTGACTGTGAAACAAGATAATCACTACTTGAGAAAAATTGTTGCGCTTTGGCATGAGCTGCTCGCCGACTAAGATAATATATGTTGACCCATACTACTTTGTTGATCTCTAAGATGGATCCTATAAAGTATATATTCGAGAAGCCCGCTCTCTCCAGAAGGATAGCCAGATGGCAAATGGTCTTAATAGAATACGAAATTTAGTACACCACTCATAGGGCTATCAAAGGAATTATATTGGCAGATCATTTGGCTCATTAAGCTGTAGACAACTACCAGTCTATGAATTTTGAGTTCCTGGACGAGAATATCATGCTAGTTATACATTGTGAAGAACCTGGACCGTATGAAGGACCTGAGCCAAGATCCCGATGGACTATGGTTTTTGATAGAGCTTCTAACGCACTTGGTAATGGAATTGGTGCTGTGATTATCTCCCTCAAGGGTTTCCATATGCCCTTCACCTCCAGACTTTGCTTTGATTACACCAACAACATGGCCGAATACGAAGCGTGCATCATGGGTTTCAATGCTGCTATTGATATGAGGATCAAGTTCTTAGATGTGTACGGGGACTCAGCCCTAGTAATCAGTCAGATTAAGTGGGAATGGGATACGAAGCATCAGAATCTTATTCCTTATTGTTAGCATGTGTTAACATTAATCTCGTACTTCGAGGAAATCACTTTTGGACATATCCCACGAGCAGAGAATCAGTTGGCATACTCATTAATTACCATGTCATCTATGTTCAAAGTCATATGGGACAATGAAGCTCCTCAAGTTACTAATGAAAGACTATATGAACCAGAACATTGCTACGAAGTTGACACTAATGAAGTAGAAGAGAAGCCTTAATTTGATGAAGTGAAGAGGTACATCAAAGCTCAAGAATACCCTGAGGGAGCATCTATCAACGATAACAAATTTCTACAGAGGTTCTCTGCCAAGTTCTTTCTAAGCAACAAAATTTTGTACAAGCGCAACCATGATTCGACTTTGCTTCGTTGTATGGACAAGAAGGAAGCTAAGAAAATTATGGAGGACATTCACGAAGGTGTCTTTGGTACTCACTCCAGCGAACAGACGATGGCTAAGAAGATTCTGAGAGCAGATTACTATTGGTGAACTATGGAAACTGATTTCCATCATTACTCTAGAACTTGTCACAAATGCCAAATCTACCCTGACAAAGTACACGTACCTCCAGTTCCTCTGAATGTCTTGACTGCTCTTTGGCCATTTGCAATGTGGGGCATTGATATGATTGGAGAAATTAAGCCTACTTCCTCTAACAGACATTGTTTCATCCTCGTTTCCATTGATTACTTCACGAAGCGGGTTGAAGCAGCCTCATTTGCCTCCGTTACTAAAAATGATGTGGCTCGATTCATTAAGCATAATCTTATATGTCGGTATGGCATCACCTAAAGGATTATCAGGGACAATGGTACTAATCTAAACAATACTATGATCACTGAACTCTGCATGCAGTTTAATATCAAGCACCACAACTCTTCTTCGTATCGACCAAAGATGAATGGCAAAGTGGAAGCCGCCAATAAGGACATTAAGAAGATTATACAGAAGATGTCAGTGAGATATAAAGATTGGCATGAGATGTTACCATTTTCTCTTCATGGCTATCGTACCTCAATCCATACATAAACTGGGGCAACCCCATTCTCTCTAGTCTACGTTATAGAAGTTATCCTACATGTCGAAGTCTATATTCCTTCGCTAAGGATTATGAAAGATTCAGACTTAAACAAAGATGAGTGGATTCAAACTAGGTTAGACCAAATAAGTTTGATCGATGAGAAAAGGCTTGTGGATGTTTGCCATGGTCAGATGCACCAGAAGCACATGATCAAAGCCTTCAACAAAAAGGTCAAGCATCGAGTATATCAGGCTGGTGACTTGGTAATAAAGTGCATCATCCTACCGCAACGTGATCCCAAGGGAAAATGGACTCCCATATACGAAGGGCCATTTTTAGTCAAGAAGATATTTTCTGGCAGTGCTATGATACTTACCACCATGGACGATGAAGACTTTCTGCACCCTGTTAATGCGGACAAAGTTAAAATATACTACACATGAAAGAGACCCACTAGGTTGACTGACCTAGGAAAAAATAAGGGCATCTCGGTGAACCAAAAGGGTTCAGGAAAAAATTAGGGATATATAAAAAGATTGTACACTCGACAACTCGAAAACCTGAAAAGGAGGCTTGGGCAAAAAAGGGTATCCCAGACGACTGAAAACCCGAAAGGGTGGTCCAGGAAAAAGTTAGGGATTAAAGTGTGCGACTATGTCTCGTTGGATCATCTACTTACCACAAAATTTATTACCAACATCGACTTTAAATGGTATAGATCAATTCAGTCAACTTCTTCTGACATTGAGGGATGAGTTGCTTGAAGACATAAAGGCAATAACAGAGTTGAAACCCAATGAGATCATTTCCACGTAGCTGTTTTACCTGTGGTTTACTTTGTACTCTTTTCATTTTATGACAATTTCCTCTTACTAGGATTTCTGTCTCTATGTACAAAAACTCTCTGTTTATAGGAGAATTATCAATACAAATACAATTTCAAAATTCAAATTTTGTTTTACTTACTCTGTTTTGTTCGCCAAAACGTCCAATGACTAAATTGAATGAACATATGCATAAGAATATGATTACCGTTAACAAATATATGCATAAAAACAGGAATAAGAATTTACTCAAGACTCTAGGAATTGGGATAACATTCACGTCGTCCACAAGTCTCCATAGGAAAATTCCCACAGAATAGCCTCCACGGGATTATCCCTACATAAATACCTACACGAGCTCATCCCAAACGAAGATACATTCCCCCTGCAATCCTAATATGCCTCCAGGCAGGAATTGGGGAATCTTCCAGAAGTTCACACAATCATACTCCCCAGTAAATCCCCCTAGCGGATAAAGGAATTTGATCATTTCTCCAGCATATAGTGGAAACATCCTCAGTACAGTTCACAAGAATTTAATTCCCCGACTGAGTTTATTTCTCCAACATTGCAAAATCCCCTGCAGATTTCTCTCCTCCAGCAGGGCTCAATTCCTCAGCAGAACATATTTCTTCAGCAAAGTTTGTTTCCCCAGTAGGGTTTATTTTCCCACCGGAATTTAGTTTCCCAAACAAAGTTCATTCCTCCAATTATTGCAAATCCCCGACAATTTCTATTCTCCAACAAAATGTAGTCCAGGTTGCTATCCCCAGAAAGTTGCTACGAAATCTGAAATCGAGCTAGATATCATTTAACTTTGTCCTTCCCCAGAAGAGCTAACGTCCATATCGGAAACTCGGTCATACGACACCTCGCAAGGTTATTCATCTATTTCATCCCCAGTCAGGATATATAAGAACTAAATTCCCCAGTTGAGCGATGAAAGATCGAGGTTCCTGAAATCTTCTATCCCCAAGCAGAAGTCAAACATTCCCAGTAGAGTATCCTCAAACAGAAAATAGGAATCCCCAGTGGGGACATTCTAAACAAGATGGAAGATTCATTTTCCATATCCCCAACAATGGTCAGGGATTTATTTTCCCCAGCCAAAGATGCTATATGAAGCTACTGATATAGTTCAACGACATCTTGCATCCATACATCATTTACAAGTATCATAGCATATGCGTACGAAACACATATAGCACACTCTCATTTACTCTTAGAATATCATTACGTAATGCATTAAATATATCATGACATTGCCCAAAACTAACTTTGTTTATTTCAGGTTAGTTCACAAACAGATGAATATCATCAACAATTCTGAAACAGGTCGCAGATTAATTCCCGAACAAGACGGGCAACTATCCACAACCAGGCGGTATGAATTCCCGAAACAGGATGTGTTTACCAATAAAAAGCAGGTCAAAGATTAAATTCCCGAAATAGGATGGGGAAAATATCTAGATGACCAGGTCCAAGATTAATTCCCGAAACAAGACGGGGCAACTATTTGTACGACCAGGGAGTAAGAATTCTCGAAACAGGACGGGTTCGCCAACAGAAAGCATGTCAAAGATTAATTCCCGAAACAGGACGGGGCAAATATCTATATGACTAGGGAAAGATTAACTCCAGGGAAACTTACTTTATAACCATGCAAAGATTAACTCCCAAAACAGGATGGGGAAAATGTCAACATGACTAGGTGGTATGAATTCCCGGAACAGGACAGGTTTACCAATAGAAACAGATTGTGGATCCATTCCTGAAACTAGACAGAGAGATTATCTACATGACAAGCATTTACCTTAGAGACTGAAATTTGACAAGCATTTCCCGCAGAGACTAAAATCTGACAAGCAGCTACTTAAGCACCTTCCCTAGAGGTTCATTCTGGAAAGCACTCCTCAGATATCTGTCGAGTGTAGACTCATTATGATACTCCTATCAATAGCTATTTTGGTGGCATCTATAAGCCCATCTCCAACGACATTCTATCACCTCTCTGAATGGCATCTTTAAGCCCATTCAAGCAATATTATCAACCAACAGCATTACCTCCTACACATGCGAGTGCAAATTTCTAGGAACTTAAGTGTTCAATCCTCTTCTACCTTCAGATCAAGAATGGAGAACATGCCAATCTAACTCCTCAGGTTTAATAAGATTAAACAAGGGCATATGTTGTACCCCAAGATTTGGCCTCCCTTTTTATTCAATTCCTAGGGTTCCCAAGGTTGCTCAAGAATTGATCAGACAAATTCTCCTCCTAAGCAATTGACTTACAACAAGGGTTTCAATTTTCTCAATTAAGATTGGGTTTCTAAGGCCTCAAGTGGTTTTCATGGTTTCTTATAGGTCTCCAATAATTCTCATACCAAGTTTCATGCCTTGTATCATAAGTTTTCTCAGTCAATTATATTGAACAAAAAGTCAACTATGGTCAACATACAGTCAAACTCCAAGATTTTTGTCCAACATCAAGATTTTGAATTCATATTCATCATTTAATAAATGGTTGATCATGATTCATCAAGAAAAATTCTCAAATCATCAAAAGTCAAAAGTTGCCAAATTAGGGGTTTCCGTAGAAGAATTCAACTGAACTTTGACCAAGCATAACTTTCACATGCTTCATCATATATTCCCCAACCAAAGCTCATTTTAAAGAAATTCAATTCTCTACAACTTTGCCTCTCTAAGCTCAAATCCAAAAATGCTTCATTTGAGAGATATGGGCCAATACATTATAGGTCATTTCAAAAGTCAACAAAAAGACACTTTTTGACAAGGCAACTTACATCAAGATAAATTCTTCAAATGCAAAAATTATCCACATAGAGATTGTAGGGACAATCTTGAGCTTTCCTAAAAGTCAAAGATCACCTTCAAATGGTAAATATTGAGAGAGTTATGACTAGTGCAAGTTGGAAAATTTTGAGTAAATCCATGAAGTTCAAATTGAGCAAACTTGAATATTTGGGCTGTTGGGCTATTAATTCAAAATCCAAACGTGTTCAACACTCTATATGCACCTCAAGACTTATTTATACACCTCCCTTTGGTTTATTATATTTATTTTTTATATTTATTTATTTACAATTCAAAATAAAATAAAATAAGACAAGGCTTTTTTTACAAGTCCAAGCCCATGTTATTTGACCTAAAAAGCAAGCTATATATATATATTCTTCCTAATTTAGACAAACAAGACACGAAAAAATCTTATCCAAGAAGCCTCCAAAAAATCACAAAATTTTCAAACCTAGGGCAACTTGCAAAATAAAGTTTCCACCGTTTTCAATACATACTCACCATCCTATTCATTCCTATGAAGATCGGAGGGTAAGATGAGATTATTTGCAATGATCTAAAGGGCTCGAAACACCCTTGCATGCAGCACCATCTTATCGTAATTTCATACATTTATATTTTTATTTTCTTACTGTTTTGATTGAAGCTAACATTATTGATGTGTTCCTGAGGTTCATTAGTGCAGGATTGGACCCTCGCAGACGTCCCATGTTGATCGAATCATGAAACACCATAACTACATTGATTCCATGTGTTTTTTCCATATCTCGCAAACCAGACGGTTTTATCCCACAATAACCTCTCCATTGGATTCGTAGGGCTTGATTTAGGGGGGTAGGGTCCCCCTGGTTTACTAATATCTCTTATTTTGCAGGTTGAATAAAAAGTGCTACTGGATAAGACGATTGGAGATAGGGCTCTGACGTCTGTGTGGTCTAGGAGTTGTTGTTTGATATTTGTTTCATTCATTTCATATAAATTAACTGATGTATTACCGCCCCAGCGGTTGAAGCACGCACGATAAGATGCTACTATGCCAAGGCAAGGGTTTGATCCCATCCTTTTGGCATTTTGACATTCTTTGTGACATTTCGTCCCATGTAAAACGCGTTGATGCCATTCCGTATCACCAAGGCACGCTTGTCCTAGTGGTGAACGTGTTGGTTGGAATTGCTGAGGGTGTGGGTTCAACATCCACCCCAGCCAAAAACACCTTGTACGTATTCTCAAGGACAAATACAAGAATCATTACAAAGTTCACCTTACAATTGGAACTTTCAAAATATTTTTAGACAAACATTCACAAAGCAATTTTCAAAATAATGTGAGCTAGAAATTAAGAGCTTGTAGATAACTACAAATGAAAAGGGTGCTAACACCTTCCCTTTTCATAACCTACCCCCTGAACTCAATAATCTCAAGGTTTTTCATGTTCTTTTCACTCTTTCCTTATTGGATAAAAGAAAATCCAGTGGCAACTCTTACTATCCGCATATTTGTGATAAAACACAAAAATAAGTCAGTTATCCCACCATATTACAATGACATTCTATTTTATTCACAGACCATGGAAGAGCACATGGAACACCTTAGGATCATGTCATTTTTTCTTTGTGAGAAACAAATTTTTGCAAAGTTTAGCAAGTGCGAGTTCTGGATGTCAGATGTTAAGTTTCTCGGACATGTTATTTATAGTGGCGGGGTTGCCGTAGACCCATCTAAAGTGGAAGTTGTGATAAATTAGGAACGAACTAAGAATGCAATTGAAGTTCGAAGTTTCCTAGGCTTGGCAGGTTACTATCGAAGGTTCATTATGGGATTTTCGAAATTGGCATTACCCATGATGAGGCTTACGAGAAAAGAAATTTCTTTCAGTTGGAATTCCGCATATGAGCAAATTTTTCAAAAGTTGAAGGAGAAATTAACTACCACTCTGTTGTTAGTAATTCCCGATCCGGAAAGATCCTATGAAGTTTTCTGTGATGTTTCTAAGAAGGTATTAGGTGGTGTTTTGATGTGTGATACGGTGGGAGAGAACTGGCTGTTTTTTGGAATGCTGGTTTACGTTTTGCGTTTGTTTTCGCAAAATGTCGCGGTAAGCAAGAGTCGCCACCGTCTTTTATTTTATCCAACAAGGAAAGGAAAAAAGCACAGAAAAATTCCTTTTTCGAGATGTTTCTCGGGTCCAGGGGGTAGATTATAGAAAGGGAAGGTGTTAGCACCCTTTCTATCTGTGGTTATCCACGGGCTCTTAGGTACTTGCTCAAAGTGTTTTCAAAATTTCTTTTCTTTGTGTTTGTGGGTTTGAAGAAGTTTTTGTTTGAAAGGTGTAAGTGTGAAAAGTTTTTGTTTTTGAAAGAGCAAGTATCTAAGAACCATCTACCTACTCGAAAAAGGAATCAATATGTGCTAATGTTCTTTAGACAGTGTTATCCCACTATGAATGAGTAGGTAGCACCGTCATTGGAGTTTAAGGGTCAATTCAATTTTAGGGACGTGCGGTCACTAAAACAATGTTTAGGACGCCTTAGCGGTAACCCTAATGTCTTAGATCATTTTTCTGAGGCAACCGTTTCGAGGCAACTTATGATCTTTGGACAAGAGGGCGACCTCTATAGTCACCTATCCTCAATGACCGCGTACGAAGGCAACCAAGCGGGGTGTACCCTAAGAGTGCGCATGTGCGAGTGTGTTTTTTTCAGTTTATTTTATCTTTGTACATGTTATTGGTTATCTATGTTGATTTTAGGTTTAAACATTCGATCTTGTCATGCATTCCCTATTACCAAACATCTAACAGTTTATAAGTTGCGGAAATTAAATTGCGGAAATTAAATTACAATTACAAGGCGTCGGGTATTTACATCGCCAAAAGCAACCCTTGAAATTAAAATGCAGAAAATAAATAAAGCGATAAAGATAATCCTAATTATCTATTACATTCCGGAAGCCAATACAATATTGAAATAAAATGGATCGCATGCGGGAAATTAAATCGGGCGAGTTATAGGGTTTTGACCCTTTAATATTCAAGAAAAGATTTTGTTTTGGTTATTTTTGAATTAAGAAAGAAATCAAATTAAATTAATTATTAAATTAATAAATAAATTAATTAATAAAAATATTTTTGGGTTTTTGGTATTTAAAGAAATAAAAATAAATTTGATCAATGCTAATAAAACCTAATTGTCTAAGTTAATTTTAATTATTGCAAAATATATTAAAATGAGCTTTGGATGGATCATTTCTCATAAAGTATGAGAAAGTTATGCTTGGTCAAAGTTGAGTTGACTTTTCCTACAAAACCCTAATTTAGCAACTTTTGAGTCTTGATGAATTTTGAGCAATCCTTGATGAATCATGATCAAACCTTGATAAAATGATGAAATATCCTTCAAAATGAGAATGTTGACAAAAAATCTTGAAGTTTGACTGTATATAGGTCACAGTTGACTTTTGCCCTAACATAGTCGATTTTTGGACCCCTTGAGTAATTGACTGAGCAAACTTCCTCTGCAAGGCTTGAAATTTGGCATGGATGATCTTGAGAGCATATTAGGACATTGGGGAGCACTTGAGTTAATTTGGATGCAAGGACCTTGATGCAACACAAAACCCTAATTTGAGGTTGACTGCCTTAGGAGATAGCTTGACTGTCAAACTCTTGAGCAATCTTGAGCCACTTGGAGATTTTTCTTGCAATGTTTTGAGAAATATGAGAGGGAAAATTTTGGGGTACAACATGATGAAAGATGGTCAGGTGGTGCCGTATGCGTCTAGACAAGTGAGACCGCACAAAGAGAACTATCCTACTCATGATCTTGAGCTTGCCGCAATT
This sequence comes from Vicia faba, assembly GCA_948472305.1. NCBI lineage: Eukaryota > Viridiplantae > Streptophyta > Magnoliopsida > Fabales > Fabaceae > Vicia > Vicia faba. The sequence continues at coordinate 494,796,348 of OX451736.1, forward strand.
GTCTTTGTGCTTAAGGTGTGGCGGCATTATTTATATGGAGTCTACTTTGATATGTTTAATGATTATAAGATCTTGAAGTATCTCTTCGATCAGAAAGAGCTCAACATGCTCCAGAGAAAGGTGGATGTAATACTTTAAGGATTATGACTTTGATTTAAGGTATCACCCCGAAAAAGCTAACAATGTTACAAATGCTCTAAGTAGGAAAGAGATTGAGTTGCATAGCTAATGGTGTTAGATTTTGATCTCTTGGAGAAATTTAAGAAACTTGATTTATAATTTGACTAGGCACCAACCAGCGTATTAATCATTAATCTGAATATGGAAAATATTTTGTGGGAAATAATCCGTCAAGAACATTGCAATGATGCAGAGTTACAATCTAAGGAAAGTCTTTCGAATTTCTTCTGAGCATCTGATGGAGTCATTATTTTTAGACAAAGGATATGTGTACATGTAACACGGTGGGATAACTGAATTATTTTTGCATTTTATTGCAAATGTTGCGGATAGTAAGAGTCACCACCGACTTTTCTTTTATCCTATACTTAGGAAAGGTGAAAAGAACAGGAAAGACCTTTTAAGATTTTGAGTTCGGGGGGTAATTTATGAAAAGGGAAGGTGTTAGTACCCTTTTCATTCGTAGTTATCTACGGGCTCTTAATTGCTTAGCTCGCTTTAATTTGCTTTGTGTGTGCTTTGAATATGTTTTGAAAAGGCCAATTTACTACTTAATAATAACCCTTGTATCAGTCCTCAATAGTGTTTATAAAGCGTTTGAAAGTAGTTGTATTGAAAGTGTAAGGTGTGAAAATTATTTTAGGTTCTGAGCAATCAATTAAGGGTATCTTACCCGCTGAAAGGTCTTTTGTTATCCTTTTCCTTCTCCATTAGGGATGGTACTATCCATACCACTAGTTGGTAAGTAGCCCCATCCATTGGATGTGAAGGGACATACGTAGGGTCGTTGTTATGGTCATTGAAGGCAACATATAGGGATGCCTTAGCAATTCGAAGGGAATGTCATCATATATTAATAGGCAACATTGAGGGACAATATCATTTCTAGTAGGCAACTTCGAGGGACATTTCAAAACTATGATCTTTATGATGACTTTAATCGAGGGTCTTTGCTAATGGTATCCATATGTTCAAGGGACATGACCATTGTTTTTTTCTTCCGAAGGAAATAGAGAGAGAGGCTACCTTAGAGGTATACATGTGCATAGTGATTCAATTCAGATACATTATCTTGATTATGGTTTTCTACATTTTGGTTTTAGATCTTACCATACATGCCTATTACTAACAGTTAAATATATACAGACAAGCAAGCATAATATAGGTGCAGATAGTAAAGTGCGGAAAAGTAAACCCTAATTAAGCTATTACAAGGCTTTTGGGAAGATACAATAGTCTAAATTAGCGAGAAATAAAACTACATCTATTACAAAAAAAACTGTGCGACCTATACAATGTCTCTAAGAAAGTAAAGGGGCAAATAAATAAGAAAATGTTAGAAAAGATGTTTTGAAGTCCTAAAATCTAAAATGTCAGAATTTTTTTTTTGTGTATTTTAGTAGAAAATAATTTAATTTAATAATTAATAAAAACCTAATTGTTCTAATTAATTTTACAAATTAAAAATAAGACCTAAAATCTAATTAAATTAAAAAATTTAATTAAGAAAACCTAAAAGACTATTTTTTTTGATTTTATGTAATATTCTGATTTTTATATGTTTTGATTTTAATTGTAAAAAAGAAATAAATTAGTGGAAATGGAGTTTCAAAGAGAGAATCTAATCGTGCCTTATTCATGGTAACTCACCATTCATGCGTTAAAGCTTGCAATTTCTTATTCAAACCTATTCTAAACACCATGATAAACTCATTTGTGCACGCGAAATTAGTTAAATATGCATAGATTAAAAGCTTTGAATTCAAGAAAATTACCAAAATCGGTGGGCTTGTGTAAGCTATTCCAGACGTGAATAGATTTGTTTCTGGACTTGGTGAGATTCCTGGGAGCTTTAGGAACACGATTTGAGGTTTGGTTTTGATTGAGAGTGGCTGGAAATTTTGATACGAGTTTGCACATTTCTTTGAAAAATTATGATTTTGAAAACTTACTTCTATGGAAGCCCCTTTGTGTGTTTTTCACTTGAGTGTTGCATGTATTTATATAGGAATGTAATGGATCAAAACAAAGCAAGGATCTTGTATCATTATGTCACAATTCATTGCAAAGAAAACACATTGAAATCTTTCCAAAATTGTTTTAAAAACATTCCAAACTTGAAGATTCGTGTTCCCAATATGTTTTCATGGTTTTGGAAAGCTCTTATGAGGTCTTGGGCCTTCTAGAAGATATCCAAATGAAGCCCACACCCCCTTTGGTCCATCAACTCATATTTTATTTAATTTATTTTGACTTAATTTGAATAAAATAAAAATAAATAAAATAAAAAATCAAAGTAATGTATAAATGGACTCAGAGGTCCTCTAACATGTTATAAACATTTTTAAACCTCAAAAGTTAGGCCCATTAGTCCAAAAGTTCAAGATTGCTCAAATAAAGTTTCATGCATTTTTCTCAAAATTTTCGAACTTGCACCAATCATAACTCTCTCGGTGTTTATCATTTGAAGGTGATCTTTAACTTTTTGGAAAGCTCAAGATGTCCCCTACAATCTCTGCATTGATCATTTCTTCATTTGAAGATTACATCTTGATGTAAGTTGCCTTGATAAAAATTGTCTTTTTGTTGACTTTTGAAATGACCTATAATGTATTGGACCATATCTCTCAAATGAAACATTTATTGAATTTGAGCTTTGAGAGACAAAGATGGAGAGAATTGGATTTCCTTCAAAATGAGCTTTTGTTGATGAAAATCTGATGAAGAACGTGAAAGTTATGCTTGGTCAAAGTTTAGTTGACTTCCCCTAGAGGAATGATCAAAACCCTAATTTAGAAACTTTTGACTTTTGATGGTATGATGATTTTTATTGAGGAATAATGATCTACACTTGACCAAATGATGAATGTGACTTTAAAATCTTGGTGTTGACCAAAAATCTTGAAGTTTGACTGTATGTTGACCATAGTTGACTTTTTTTATCCAATATAGTTGATTTTCCATCGTCTGAGCAATTGACTAAGCAAACTTGTGATAAAAGGCTTGAAATATGACATGAGGATTATTTGAAGCATATGAGGAGTCATGAAAACTATTTGAGGAATTATAGGTCCAATTTCCTTTGAGAAAAGCAAAACCCTAGTTGTAGGCTAATTGCTTAGGAGAAGACTTGTCTGATCAATTCCTTGAGTAATCTTGAGCAATTGAGAATCCTAGGAAGATGAGGAGACCTGTTGAAATAATTTGATTTGAAAATAAGAGGGAAAATTTTGGTGTACAACAGTACCCAATGATACAGTGTTAAAGAGAGTGATTCTGGACGAAGCCCACGAGAGTAAGTTTACCATTCATCCCAGATCAACCAGGATGTACCAAGACTTAAAGAAGAGTTTTTGGTGGCCCAGTATAAAAATGGATGTTTCTAGTTATGTGGAGCAGTGTGTGATTTGTCAACAAGTGATAATAGAGGACTAGAGGGCCTGTGGTATGTTGCCACCACTCCACGTTCCTATATGGATATGGGACAACATATCGATGAATTTTATCGTGGGATTACCTAGTACCTTAGGTGGTTATGACTCTATTTGTGTGATTGTGGATCGTTTGACAAAGTCCACACATTCCGTTCCGTTTAAAACGACTCATAAGGTTGTACACCTCGTGAGGCTTTTTGTGTCAAAATAGGTAGATTACATGGTGTGCCGTCTAATATTGTATCAGATAGAGATCCGAAGTTTATCACGGTTTTGGAAAGAGTTTCACCATGAGATGGGAACAGGTTTAAATTTGAGCACTTCTAACCATTCTGAAACCGATGGACAAACAGAAAGAACTATTCAAACAATAGAGGATATGTTAAGAGCTTGTATTCTTGAAAGTGGTGGAAATTGGAAAGATCATTTACTGTAAGTTCTCTATTTTTAGGATTGACATTAATTTTAGTAAAACAAATATAGCAGCAATATGTTAAATAGGATGTGATAACTTGCTAATAAGAACAGTTTAAGCAAGAAGTCCTATTTTATGTTGGGATATGTTGAGATGATAATTTCTCATCATCTGGAGTAACATGTCGGATAAGATGTCCTATGCAGGGTCATACGACATCGCGCCTAAGCTGAGGAAAACAGTTGGATTCTGATATGATTTAACAGATGTAGAATATTTTGGGAATATTATGCAATATTATGTGATGCTGATTTGTAGGTCAAGAAGAATCAAGAAGAATATTGAAGAATATTGACTTTCTAAATAAGGAGACTTTTTAGGAAAGATTTGATTGAAGACCTATTTTGTAGAAGAAGTTTCTGCTGAGTTGTAATAGTTGATGAGCTGTGATTTGAAGCCCAAATCCAGTTGAGAAAAGGTTATAAATAGAATAATCATAACCTAGAAGAATGTACCAGCCGTGAATTAGAAAGATGTAATCATTAGGGATGAATCTATAATCCAATCTCTAGGAGAGTTGGTATGTGTGATCCACTCGACATGTGAGTTGGATTGTGTTCCTTGGATTTCAAGGTGTTGTTCTCACTCAGAAGGCTGTAGGTAATGATTTGAGTATTTTTCTTGGAGGAATATTTTAAGAAAATCTAATTATTATTCTCAGTCAAGAGTCTTGGCTAGGTATTATCACGGAAGTGTGTCTTCTAGTTTGTTGTCATGGAAGTGTGTCTTCCTGTTTCTCCAATCGTTGTCTGTGATTGATGAAGGATTGAGGAGGGTCTCATATCTAGGTGAGTCTTAGATAGAAAGTTAGAACAGGTAGTGATTAAGTGAGAATATATAAACTTGGGACAAGTTTAGCTTCGAATTAATACTATTATAGTGGACTTTATCCCTGGCTTGGTATGCCCCCAGAGTAGGTGTTGTAGTCACTGAACTGGGTTAACAATTTGGTGTGTTGTTTACTTTTCAGTAATATTTTGATATGTTTATATCTTGTCTGTGTTTTTCAAGCCAGATCAGATGTCCCAATATGTCATAGGACATCTGAAGTTTGATATATAAGAATTTCAATTGGTATCAGAGCAGACATCCTGTTCTATTTCTGGGTGAGATCCTGGGATGATACTTTCTGGTCATGGACAAGGAAGAAGGTTTTAATAAAAAGTTGTTTGAACTTGGATAGATCATATTATTTGTTTGAACGGTCCCTATAAATGGAGGATTGATTGTTCATGATAGGGTAAGAATTGGACCCGTCTGATGTTGTAGCTTGAGCTACTGTGTTAGGTTTGATTTATTTTCAAACCGATGTTGTTTTTCGTGTGACCTGGTCTATGGTGCTTGTTTACTAGTACTGTTATGTGTCGCTTGAAGGATGTTGAGGAGGTTTGTTATTTGTTCCCCTGCATGGTATCTAATGTAACCCTGGTTGCTTATTGGAAGGGCATTAGGGTTTGGTCTCCTCAAGAGGTTTGTCCTATGGTTATGGGATATGTGCAAGACTGTTTCAACCATTTTTATAAATTTGCCAAAGATACTTGAGTTTTATTTCTCAAGTCCACTCATAAAGGAACTTTAGTGTGTGGTTGATGTATTTTCAAGAAACTTGTCATTTAATTGACAGACTATTGAAGAAAGGATATGACTAATTATTTTGGTTTCTAAAAGATTCTTCCTAATTCTTGGACCTAATTAGGAAAGTGACTTTGAATCTTGTTGTTGTTGGTGTAGATGGAGCTTGGACTAATTTTGAAGACCTTGAAAGTGATCAAAGGATGTTTTGATTTTCTGAAAGTAATAATGGATTCAGAACCAAGCTCAGTTTTCTATTCTAGAAGAAGGGAAACGATGTCCTACCAGATGTTGGGACATCATGTCAACAGGTGTGAAGATTCTTGTTGAAAAGTAGATGCTCTGGGTGCTAAATAAGTGTGTGATCACATATATTTGGAACCTACTCTTGATTTGGAAGAGGAGGCATATGTGTTGTGTATCTAAGATGTTTTATCTAGAAAACATGTCTTAGATTGGTGGGCTGGTTGAATGTTGATCAACCATTTGGTTACTTCTTGGTTTAGTTTATTTCTGATCCAAGTTAGTAGATATGCAAAGGCTGAGCTCTAGTGCCTAGTAGAGTTGTGTTATCTCAGCCAGGTTCCTTGTACATAAAGATAAAATGTCAAGGACATTCTCTATACCATCTGGAAGATCCTTCTGATCAAAGGAGCCAGAATCATGGAATCTTGATCTTGGGCATGAAACAAATTCTGTGTGAAGAGAGTAATGTTGGTTGCACTGACCATATATTGTGCTGCTATTTAGGGGGAGAATGTATAATTCTCTAAGTGGTTCCTAGCACCTATTGAAGGTGAATCCCAAATGTGGAGTGGGAAGACTCTGAAGAAATGTCAGACATAATGTCTGGACATCTCTGTGTTGAGAATTTATTTTTCTTAATATGTATGGTGATGGTTCTCTTAAACAATATATAGGTTGTTTACTATAACTTAATATCACTTATCAAGTCTATGAGAGTATGAGAATCTTGTTCTGGTGTAGTGAAAGATAACTTCAAGGGATTGTGAGCATTGGGGATGTATCAACTTGAGATAAATGGTTGATTTTTGTATGCACTTTTGGAGTGTCATCTAAGCCACCTAGGATGAGCATTTAGGGGAGGTGTTGTTTTTGGTCCGGGACCAAATGATTATGATTCCCTGGTGTCTGCATGAGAAGGTTCTCCTCATGCATGGGTTGAGTTATGTGGTATCCTCACATGATGGAACATGTGAAGGACATTCCTGTATTTTGAAGAATTGGGAGAAGTAGATTTGTTTTGAACATTCTATGTGTGGAATGATGCCAAGTTTATTGAAGCCTGATCTAGATACCTATTGTCGTACCCCAAATTTGCCATATCTCAATAATCAGACTTTCAAGATTAAGAATAGAAGGAATGTTTAATTAAATATGGTACATCAGTATTTGATGGCCATCCTTTATCCAAGACAATCAGGGGGTGTATTTTAATTCAGAGGAGTGGGGCTTTCTAAATCAGAAAGACCCATGTATCGGTAGGCCCATTTACGAAGCATGTTGGCCAATGGCCCATGCGATTCGAAAATGGAAAAGTATTTCAAAATTATTAAAATTCTTAAAGCCCATTTACGGATTATTGTTGTTGGTAATTAGCAAAGGGGGGGTATATTTCAAGTTACATGCCCAAAGAAATTGAAAACATTGAAGTAGCCCATTCGATCTATTTTTGAAAATCATCCTATTATGCTTAAACATTATTTTGCTGTTTATTTAGTAAAGTTGGGCCCATTTGTCTTCTTGGATTTTACTGTCTCATGTCAAAAGGAAGCATTAATACTAAATTTGTTTTAATAAAAAATAAACAAAATATTTTTTTCTTTGTTAAAAACGCAATATATTTTTTTAGTACGAACAAACTTTTTACAAGAATGCTATTGTTAAATATTATTTTTAGTTATTAAATTTTTTGTTGTTTCAAATTTTTTTTTCTGTTATAAGATATTAAACATTTTTTTGAAAATAAAAAGAAGTAGCATATATTTCTTAAAAATAAATGTGACATGTTTTTTTACTGTTGTTAAACTTTTTAAATAATGTCTCATTAGTCATTAAATAAAATTTGTTTATTTATTAAAAGCTTTTACTTAAATAATTAGCATTGGATTAGAGGCCAATTGGGCCTAGCAATGTTAAAGAACGTTTTTTTGCTATAAAAAAATGCAATGTAGCTGAATCAAATTAATTTAGCTGGGCTGATAATAATTAAAATAACGCTGGCCTAATTAAACCAAAAAACAGCAATTGTTCCAATTTAACCAAATTTAGCACACGTTTTCCTCCTCCAACAGCTACTATTGAAATCAAATTTTCAACTAAATCAAATCTCCAAAACTAAAATTGAATCAAATCTTATCCAAGGCCAGAATCCTTGTTACAATACAAATCATTCGAATCAAATATTGTAGTAGAGACAATCAACTTACAGAAGATCAATTACAAATCGCAAATCAATTCTGAATCCCTAAAATTATTTCTAACAGCAAATCTAATCCATAATCTGTGCTAACAATTGTAACAACAAATTTCACACAAACCCTAAATCAACCTATAAATAAAGTGAGGAGATACAAAATGGGGGGGGGGGGGGCTGAGAGATCGATATATAGAGACGGGGATCCGAATACGGAAGGAGGACAAGAAGAATACAGACAAAGAATAGACCTGGGGCGCCGTTGAAAAAATAAGGTTGGTGCGATTGGGGTTTCGATATCTGGAACCCTAATCGCTAGTCGTTGATCCGCTGTCTACCACCATCTTCAATCGCTCACCACCATCAATCCTCATACCGCTACCTGCAAAAACGGAGAAGAAGGAAGGGATTAAACCCAGAACAAGCAAAGTCAGATAAAGCTCATCGCGATAGAGGGGTAAGATTACTAGATTTTTGTTTTGGGGTTTGGGGTTGGAGTTACGGTAGAGGGTAGGGTGGTTTCTAGCACTGCTGCCGCGGATGGGTAATTAGGGTTAAGAAGGGTGAGAGAAACAAACACGAGAGAGGGAAAGGGAAGTGTTACTGTAACAACAAAAACAATAAAAATGAATTAAAACACAATGTATTTTCTCATTCTGATCCAATGTGCACGCGTCCACTTTAGTTATCATGCTCCCTCTTTAGTATCCCTTAAATCATGATCAAACGGTCGATAGGCCAAGTCCTATGATTAATTCGTACCCCCTTGCAACACTCGATCCAACCGGCCTCCCAAACATACAATAGGCCTGAGCCCAATTGATTTCTACACCCCACTCGCCTGGGTTACTGAAACATAGAAAAATATACATCACCATGTCCAGAAAGAATAGTGGGCCTAACCCAGATTACTAATTAGCCCCCCTTATTTTTACTTGTCAACAGAAATCGCACCCCCTAGTTTAATTTATTTATTATTTATTATTTTCTTTCATATTATTTTCTATATTATATTCTTATTAATTATTTATTTCTTTTTATTTATAATAATAACAATTATTGTTGATATTAATTTTTATTATCACGCTTTATCTGTTATTATTATTTACTATATAAATATTACTATATTAACATCTAAATCATTTTTATTTAAATCTCATGTATATTATTTTCTTCTATATATTTGCACTAAATATCTTTAATCATGCATTAATCAAGAGTTTTTGCAATCTATACGATTAAAAAACACTAATAAACGTCAAACTATTTTTTCAACAAATTAATCTAAACAAACTTGTTTTTGCAAAAGGGTTTCAAACGGATTTTGACTAACCACGGATTTAGCCAAAATCTCCGCAATCATTACAACCGGCCAAAATGCGAGGTGGTTAAAAATAAATTTGCAATCCCTAAAAAACACCAACCCCATACGAACTATGAATTGAGACTCTGATTCATCATAAGAGGATACATAGGCATACGATCAAAAATCGTGGCGAGTCCTCCTAATTAAAATTTAAAACCCTGTTTAACCCAAACCTAAACCTGAAACCTAGTATCCTTGTGAACTAGGTAGATGAAAGGTTCCTAACACCTTCCTTTCGTTTAATAAAGTTTGAAACCTAGAATCTCTGTCTGTGAATTAGGGTTACCTATTAGATGCTCTTCCCTAGGATAAAAACTAATAGTGGCAACTCTTGATTTAAGAACCAGTCGCAACAGCTGGCAACTCTGCTGGGGACCTCAACTTTAAGTTTTAGGTTTTATTTTGGGTTTTACCTGTATTTATTTAGTTGCTTTATTTATTTATTTATTGCAGTTATTCATTGCATTTATTTATTGCATTTATTTATTTCTTGTCTATTTTTCTTATCATTATATATTTACTGCATGGCGGGAATTTTTATCTCAAAAACTATTTTCAATAACCCTTAGAAAGAAGGTTCGTATATTAGCTTAGGGGATACATCATACCTGCGAGTTTATGTGACGACTTTGCATAGAGTCGGTGAACTTTCGAAAAAGGAATACTTATCGAGAGATACCCTCTTGACGAGTAGGACTTTGGAAGGCCACCCATGACTCTTTGTAACGACCTTAACCTAAAATCTCATGACGAGACCTTTCACGACTTTGAGAGGAAAGTCTCGGTCTATAAAGAGGCTCCACCTAAGGTAGGCCCTTGTGCCTTTTCCCTCTGGTGTTATTCATGATACCCTTAAGGAAACCACCTTTTGGAAGGGTAGGTTAATTGTAGGTCAAAATTAAGGAGCCTACCTTCTAAGGGTATTTACCACAAAATCCTGTCACTCAACCCTACACCTATGCATTCATCCATTTCATCTATTCGTCATACATTGCATATATTCATCATCTGTCCCTGTTATTTGTCTTATTCACAGGGTAAAAGAAAGCAATAAAATCAAGATTTTGGTGATTATTTTTTAAAATGGATACCAAAGCAAACAACTTATCCACGTCAATGCGCCAAACATGTCTGAAATCAAAGCCACAAAAGGGAAATAATGTACTGAAGACTTTCTCAAGCTTTGTTAAGCAAAGGTGGATGATTTCAAAGCAGACATCCGCAAGCACTCCTAGAAGACTTATTTCCCTTTGCTTAATTTCATGCAAACAAGTTTTGGTTTAAGATTGTAATATTCTTCAATATTTGGATTATGTTACCTTCAATAAAGACATTTTGTTTCCACATCTCGTATTCGTATCTATTCTTTAAGCTGGTCAACGAATAAAAAGAAGAAAACGATAAATATATACCCAAGTGAATAAGACATTTAACCTCTTTCATATTCATACGTATTCACTCGCATGCATGCATAAACACCTGCATATCATATCAAAACTCATCCCGATTTTTCAAAAATAAATCTCTCCAGTTAAGCCATAGGTAGAAGAAGATCACCACCTCCTTGGCCTCCATATCAATCAAGGGCCTATCATCAAAGAGCAATGGATCAAATCGAGGAAACTCAGGCTGCATTTAAAGAGGACCTCGACCAAGTAAAGGGTGGTGTAAGTTCAATGAAGGGAGGTCTGATTCAAGTTCTCCTAGCTTTGAAGAATATCATTGACCGACAAGATCAGATTCCCAGAGTAGCTTTCGAAGAAGTATTCACTAACTTTGGGGCAACCAGACAAGCCAAAACCCCAATCAACTTGTTGAAGGAATATCTGTTCGAATGTGGATTCCTGTTGGTATATAATGAAGCCTTCGAAAGAACTCTATAAGAACTAGTGGACCAGGGGATAGTCCAGTTTGGTTAATACCCTGAAGAAAAATATAAAGCTACATTGAAGGGAGAAGCACATTTTCCTCCTATCCAAGAGACCTTTGTCAACAAGGGAGCAGAGCATGGTGGACATGTGGCGATGGTATCCAACAAAGTGAACACCAAAAAGGTGGCTGACTTCATTAGAGAATGCGCCCCAGGAGAAGGACTCAAAAGATGGACTGTCGTGGAGACTCACGAGATATTTTTCTTTCCTAAGTAATTTTTCTTGTTTTTGAAAGAACCTACGTCAAGCCCGAGGCATAGGGGTTACTTGTAAGGGTTTCCCCCGTTTTGTTTTAGACTATTTATAATTAATAAAAGTTATATTTTGTTTTCAATTAAGATCCTTGTCTTTCTTTTCCATTTATCTCTTAAATTTAAAAATGGCATTACTTTCTCTGCATATGAATTTTCAAAAGTTCATATACTAAAATCTGCACCAAAACCTGATAAAGATGCAGACCCATGCCCAAAACCACCAATAATGTTACTGTTGTGACCCAATATAATTTTGATGCTCCCATCAACCAAGTTGAAGAGGAAGGTGACGAGGATCTTGAACTCTATGAGGAAATGACAAGGGAAATAGAATGAAAGGCTGATAACATAGAACTATATCAATAGGCTATTATGATCATTAATCTAGGCATAAAGGAAGATCTGAATGAAATCAAGCTAGGGGCAATGTTAGAGCAGAGCGTCAAAGAAAGGCCAACCAAGCTATTATATAGCTCACTAACCTCTGTCGGAATATCAACCTATGAAGTTCGACTTTCCAAACGAAGATGTCATAGGTGACTACGAGATACCAGGAACTAATGAAAGAAATTAAGCCAGGGGAACGTCGGACAGTCATGTTCGATGAGGCTTCAAACGCACTGGGGCACGATATAGGGGATATTTTGACTTCGCCAAAGAATTATCATAAGCCCTATACTAAAAGGTTGTGTTTCGAATGCACCAATAACATTGAAGCATGTATACTGGGACTGGAAGCTTCCATGGATCTGAGAATAAAACACCTCGAAGTATTTGGAGACTCCGCATTAGTCATATACCAAGTCAACAGCGAATGGGATACTAAACATCCAAAACTGATTCCATATCGGGATCATGTTTTAAAATTAGCTGCGGAATTCAGGGAGATCACTTTTAGCCATATCCCACGAGAAGAAAGTCAAACGACAGGCGCTCTGGCAACTATATCAGCTATGTTCAAAGTAACTTGGTCAAACCACGAACCACGCATCATAACCAAACGCTTCGAAGAGCCCGCACATTGTCTTGCTATCAAAGAAAGACCGAATGACAAGCCTTGGTTTTACGACATCAAGAAGTACCTTGGAAAGCAAGGATATCCAGAAAATGCCTCTAGCATCGACAAACAAACTCTACGGAAGCTAGCCTCGAAATTCTCATAGAAGAGAAATGCTTGAAAGCTCTATATCACAATTAACTACACCAGAAGCGAATCAAGAGGGCCTTCGACAAGAAATTCCGTCCTAAAAAGTTCAAAGAAGAGGATTTAGTGCTCAAGAAGATTCTGCTACCTCGCCTCGATTTAAGTGGTAAATGGACACCCAACTACGAAGGTCCATGCGTAGTCAAAACAACATTCTCCAGTGGTGGTCTCATCCTCACAACAATGGATGGGGAAGAACTACCACATTCGACAAACTCAGATGCAGTCAAAGAATACTATGTATAAAAATCTCGCTAAGCTCGAACCCTAAACGGGCGACTTAGGCAAAACGGAGCGTCCCGGTGGATCAAAAACCCTAAAAGGCGATCTAGGCAAAAATTAGGGGCATATAAACAAAAAAATTATCCTGGTGGATTGAAAACCCGAATGGGAGGTCCAGGCAAAAATTAGGGATTTTACTCAAGAAGAAATAAATAACAAAAAGATTGCGGTCTATGAACTACGACTACGAACCACGATGGGAGAGATGGATTTGAATCATACAAATCAGAAGCAAAGGAGATAGGAGCCATTAAAAGGATATTGGGAAAACAACAGTAACAATTATCATTTTCATTGCTATTTACAGTTTTAAAAATTTCTGTAATTACCTCTTTCTAGGAATTGCATCATGTACATTCACCTACTCAGAGGCATAATCAATAAAACATTCACTTTTCTTTTAACCTTTCAAATTGTATTTTTCCTTTTTCAGACTTGTTTACAAAATACTATGATTATTGCTTATGAATATTGTCTTGAAATCAATTCTGGGAAATTAACAGATAAAAGCATTTGGCGAAACATCGAAAAAACATTTTGGTTAGCAAAACATCAAAGAGAAAATCCACGTCTACGTCCATACACATGTCTACGCCTACACCTGCACTTACAACACAAAAATCTATACACATGTCTACTCCTAGTTCTACACCAGCAACACAAAGTCTACACATACGTTTACACCTACGCTTGCGCATACAATACAAAAGATCAATGTTCAAAATCTTGCTAACACTTTTTTGCCACGTTTAAATAAAATTCAACGATGCCACGACAATACAACATACAACACCAGGGATTGGTAATTCAAAACCAATGGTTTAAAGGAGAAAATGCCAGAAACGATCTTTATAACATTTCAAGGCATATACGCATTTCACACACACATTTTGCATATCCAAAGCATACATACCCTATACATTTTGCATACATACATACATTCAACATGCACACTCCCAGGGCTCTATATCAATATCAAACATCATACATATACAAGCATTCAATACACATACACTTAGGGTTCCATCTCGATTTCAGACATCATACGCATGTATCAATCAGCAAAAAAATGATCTCGCCCTCGATTTAGCTTTCTAAGGGTCAATCATCAAAACACTTCTCCTACGATTCAACCCGTCACCTAAGTCTCCATGTCGTGACATATTCAACCCATCACCTAAGTCTCCACACAGTGATGTGTTCAGTCCATTACCTAAGTCTCTATGCAGTAATGTGCGAAGCTCGGTACATTGCCTAAGACTCTATGCAGCAATGTATTCTCCTCATCTAACCCACTGCCTAAGACATCGTGCAACATTGTGGTTCCTTGTTCGGTAATATAGACCATTGCCTAAGATGTTGTGCAACAATGTTCTTATTTATTTTGTAACCCAGACATCGCCTAAGACGACATGTAGCGATGTTCGGAAATAAAACTTAGCCTATCGCCTAAGACGACATGCAGCGATTCGCGAACCTAATCCACTGCCTAAGACGTCATGCAGCAGTGCGGTTCCTTACTACGTAATAAAGACCATTGCCTAAGACATCGTGCATCAACGTTTTTCTTTATTTTGTAACACCGAGCATCTCCTAAGACGACATGCAGTAATGTTCGAAAACCAAAGTTAGCTTATCACCTAAGACGACATGCAACGATTCACGAAACTAACCCACTGCCTAAGACATCATGCAGCAGTGTGGTTCCTTGTTCCATAATAAAGACCATTTTCTAAGATATCGTGCAACAATGTGTTTCTTTATTTTGTAACACAGATCATCACCTAAGACAACATGCAGCGATGTTCAAAAACCAAAACCTAGTTCATTGCCTAAGACCTCGGGCAGCAGTGCAACCTAACCCATTTCCTAAGACATCATGCAGCAGTGCGGTTCCTTGCTCCGTAATAAAGACCATTGCCTAAGACATCATGCAAAAATGTGTTTCTTTATTCTGCAACACAGACCATCGCCTAAGACGACAAGCATCAATGTCCTAAAAACCAAAGTTTAGCCTATCACCTAAGACGACATGCAGTGATTCGTGAGCTTAACCCACTGCCTAAGACATCGTGTAGCCGTGAAGTTCCTTGTTCCGTAATAAAGACCGTTGCCTAACACTTTGTGCAGCAATATGTTTCTTTATTCTGTAACTCCGACCATCGCCTAAGATGACATGCAACAATGCGCGAAAGAAACCAAAATCTAGCATATCACCTCAGACATCATGCAACGATTCACGAGCATAACCCATGGCCCCAGTCTTCAAGCAGCCATGCACCATCAAGTGTTGTTTTATTCATCCCCATAAATGGATGAACAAGATTGATGTCAAGATCAAGACCATCTGCCTCATCATCAAACTCTGGTAAGCGATATATCATCAGCTTTGCCTACTTCCTCAAGACTCGTAAGGGTATGCTATATCAGCATAACCTTATGTTCGTCAGACAAATTTTGGGTATTCCAAGTATTCAATAATCTCCCAATCAAAATGCACAAGACTCGTGTATTCTCACGCTATTCGATTGGAAGATAATTGAATAGGGGCAGCTGTCGTACCCCAAATTTGTCCTATCTCGATAATCACATTTTCAAGATCAAGAATAGAAGGAATGTTTAATTAAAGATGATACAACAATATCTGATGACTCATTTTTATCTAAGACAATCAGGGGGTGTACTTTAATTCAGGGGAGTGGGGCTTTCTAAATCAGAAAGACCCATGTATTTGTAAGCCCATTTACGAAGCATGTTGGCCAATGGGCCATACGATTTGAAAATGGAAAAGTATTTCAAAATTATTAAAATTATTAAAGCCTATTTAAGGATTATTGTTGTTAGTAATTAGCAAAGGGGGGTATAATTTCCAGTTACAGGCCCAAAGAAATTGAAAACATTGAAGTAGCCCATTCCATCTATTTTTAAAAATCATCCTATTGTGCTTAAACATTATTTTGTTGTTTATTTAGTAAATTTGGGCCCATTTGTCTTCTTGGATTTTACCGTCTCATGTCAAAAGGAAGCATTAATACAAAAATTGTTTTAATAAAAAATAAACAAAATATTTTTTTCTTTGTTAAAAATGCAGTATATTTATTTAGTACGAACAAACTTTTTACAAGAATGTTGTTGTTAAATATTATTTTTAGTTATTAATGTTTTTGTTGTTTCAAAAAAAAATTATTTTCTGTTATAAGATATTAAACCTTTTTTTTGAAAAAAAAAAGAAGTAGCATATATTTCTTAAAAAAAAAATGTGACATGATTTTTTTACTGTTGTTAAACTTTTTTAATAATGTTTCATTAGTCATTAAATAAATTTTGTTTATTTATTAAAAGTTTTTAGTTAAATAATTAGCAGGTTAGAGGCCAATTGGACCTAGCAATGTTAAAGAATGTTTTTTTTGCTATAAAAAATGCAATGTAGCTGAATCAAATTAATTTAGCTGGGCTGATAATAATTAAAATAACGCTGGCCCAATTAAACCAAAAAACAACAACTGTTCCAATTTAACCAAATTTAGCACACGTTTTCCTCCTCCAACAGCTACTATTGAAATCAAATTTTCAACTAAATCAAATCTCCAAAACTAAAACTGAATCAAATCTTATCCAAGGCCAGAATCCTTGTTACAATACAAATCAGTCCAATCAAATATTGCAGTAGAGACAATCAACTTACAGAAGATCAATTACAAATTGCAAATCAGTTCTGAATCCCTAAAATTATTTCTAACAGTAAATCTAATCCATAATCTGTGCTAACAATTGTAACAACAAATTTCACACAAACCCTAAATCAACCTATAAATACAGTGAGGAGATACAAAAAGGGGGGGGGGGGGGGGGGGCTGAGAGATCGATATATAGAGACGGGGATCCGAATACGGAAGGATGACAAGAAGAATACAGACGAAGAACAGACCCGGGCGCTATTGAAAAAAGAAGGTTGGTGCGATTGGGATTTCGACATCCGAAACCCTGATCGCTAGCCGTTGATCCACCGTCTACCATCATCTTCAATCGCTCACCACCATCAATCCTCATACGGCTACCTACAAAAACGTAGAAGAAGAAAGGGATTAAATCCAGAACAAGCAAAATCAGGGAATGCTCATTGCGATATAGGGGTAGGATTATTAGCTTTTTGTTTTAGGGTTAGGGGTTAGAATTACAATAGAGGGTAGGGTGGTTTCTAGCAGCGCCTCCGTGGATGGGTAATTAGCGTTAAGAAGGGTGAGAGGAACAAACGCGAGAGAAGGAAAGGGAAGTGTTACTGTAACAACAAAAACAATAAAAATGAATTAAAACACAATGTATTCTCTCCGTCTGATCCAATGCACATGCGTCCACTTTAGTTATCATGCTCCCTTATTAGTATCCCTTAAATCATGATCGGAAGGCCGGTAGGCCAAGTCCTATGGTAAATCCATACTCTCTCGCAACACTCGATCCAACCGGCCTCCCAAACATATAATGGGCCTGAGCCCAATTGATTTCCGCACCCCACTCGCCTGGATTACTGAAACATAGAACAATATACACCCCCATGTCTAGAATGAATAGTGGGCCTAACCCAGATTACTAATTAGCCCCCCTTATTTTTACTTGTCAACAGAAATCGCACCCCCTGGTTTTATTTAATTATTGGTTTTTATTTTCTTTTATATTATTTTCTATACTATATTCTTATTAATTATTTATTTATTTTTTATTAATAATAATAATTATTGTTGATATTAATTTTTATTATCACGCTTTATCTGTTATTATTATTTATTATATAAATATAACTATATTAACATGTAAGTTATTTTTATTTAACTCTCATGTATATTATTTTCTTCTATATATTTGCACTAAATATCTTTAATCATGCATTAATCAAGAGTTTTTGCAATCTATACGATTAAAAAACACTAACAAACGTCAAATTATTTTTCGCAACAAATTAATCTAAACAAACTTGTTTTTGCAAAAGGGTTTCAAACGGATTTTGACTAATCGCGCATTTAGCCAAAATCTCCGCAATCACTACAATCGGTCAAAATGTGAGGTGGTTCAAAATACATTTGCAACCTCTAAAAAACACCAATCCCATACAAACTACGAATTGGGACTCTGATTCCTCATAAGAGGATACGTAGGCATACGATCAAAAATCGTGGCGAGTCCTCCTAATTAAAATTTAAAACCCTGTTTAACCCAAACCTAAACCTAAAACCTAGTATCCTTGTGAAGAAGGTAGATGAAAGGTTCCTAACACCTTCCTTTCATCTAATGAAGTCCGAAACCTAGAATCTCTGTCTGCGAATTAGGGTTTCTTATTAGATGCCCTTCCCTAGGATAAAAACTAATAGTGGCGACTCTTGATTTAAAAACCAGTCGCAACACCTGTTAGAGGGAATATCCTTTGTAGGTATAGAAGGTTGTCTTCCAACATCTCAAAGTCAGACAGGAGGTCTAAACATTAGAAGAAGATCCTTAAGATGTATAATATGCAGGTTCCTGCATGTCTGCATATGGTGATGATCTGGGCATGAAGGTTGATTAGCTATTGATGGTTGATCCTCTTGTTTCCCTTGCAAATAGTTGTGTATGGTTCCAGGCTGATGTATGAACTGATGTTGGAACATCGTTTCAGTTCCTTGTCCCCTTGGCCAAGAAAGTCGGTTCCAACTGATGGTTGAAGTGTAAGGTCAAATCACTGAGCTAATCTAACATTGTTTATAGATGCTTAGCATAACTGTTTATCGTGATTAAGTATGTTCATAAGAAGGATCCAGATCATATGTTCTACCATTTGTGAGGAGGTAGTCTTACTAGTAGGGTATATCTCTCAAAAAATCTGTGAAGATTGGAACATGAAGAAATGTTCCTTTGATGAAGGTGTGCATGTGATTGATTGCAAATACGCATACGAGAGCTAGGTATTGGTCTTATGTGTTCATGAAGTATTATGTTTTGAATATTATGATTCAAAAGGTTATTGAGAGTTTTATTTCTCTTCATGGTTCTCTAGTGTGTCGTAGCTGTTGAAGATGTGCTCTATGAGGATCTTCTTGAGGGACTTATATGCAAGATAAGTCATCTGTATGGTGTTTTGTTTAAGAACTAAGGAGATTGGGTTCTATGATGAGGAGTTACTGTCTTAAATGATGTTGTAACATCATGTTGGGTTGTGTTTGGAAGATGCTTGGTTTTTGGAATATGGAGTTGGATGCTCAAGCATTATTGTTAGAAGTGGCAATACTGACTATATGGATTAGAATGTAAAAATTCAGACTTTGTCTACAGTAGTATGCCAGGTGATTGCATGACTACTTTGTTGAAGACTTCACATGTATTAGCAAGTGCTTATGAATGTAAAGGCAGAAGAATGTTGTCAGATAGGGTGATCTGATCAGAATTCTTGTTGAGGTGGTGGGTTCTTCTACTACAAGTAAAAGATGGTGGCAATCTGGAACTTGTGTAGCAAGCAAGCTAAGAGAACTTGTTCTGGAATATGTGAGAAATTCCAAATCAAGTGTGTCTTGTGTGGATCTGTGAGGACATTTATCAGTTGTGTCTTTGTTGTGTGAATAGCTTAGGGGGCTTGGTGGTACCCTCAAGGTGCTAGAGGATATGGTGTGTTTTTACAAGGATGTGAATATGTTCAGCAGATATGTGAAGCTATAGTCCCACATTATGATCATGTGATAATCTTCATGTGTTTTTATCTATTGCTGAAGTGGTGCTGATCAATAGGAGTACACTTGGAGTCCAGGTAAAGGCAACATGCTTGGACTGGTTGGTCAAGTTTTTTTTATTCGCATAAGATATTATCTGACTAGATGTTAGGACTTTGTTCAAGACATTTTGTTTGGAGACCAACAAAAGAATTTATGGATGATGGTTTCAAGTACACGTTAGAGAGGTGCATAACACATGTGTTTGAACAGGCATGTGCATGTATTGGGGCTAATCATGTTCAGAAGAAGCAGTCCAGAGATAATAAGGGAATTTAAAGTTATTTTGGATGGTGTGCATTGGTTATGGTGGCAGTTTTTCTCCTTAAATAACATTATCTTTGACAAATAACTTTGTCACATTCAAAGATCGTTAATTCTAAAGTAACTGCTCGACTATTTATAGAGGTTACTCCTTCCTCTTTCAATCCATGAGTGTTGATGTTCTCATAATTCTTATGACCTTTATCATTATATGGGTGAGTTTTGTCTGGGTTTGGTTTTGTGAAGGATTTCTTTGCCAATTTTTGGCTAAAAAGGGGGAGAAAGGGTTTGCGCAGATGGCAAGTCTAGAGGTTGTGTTTTCAGGTTATGTTTTTATATTCAGATGTTGTACAAACATGTCGAATAAGATGTTCTATCCTATTTCTATTTAGGGTTGTTTTATGACTTGTGATTTGAGTTATGAACACGGTTGTGACATGTGTTCTGAGTTACCCAGGGTGGTATTTGGATACTTCTTAAGTTTCCTCTTATGCCACTGGTTGACTGGTGGTGGCTTCATGGTTCTCTTATGCCACCATTGGAAAGATAACTTATTCATTTGTGACAAGAATAGGTTCCTAGGTTGACGGGGAGTGCATACTATCTTCTTCCTCGTGTGCATCATGTGCATCAAATTACTTTAAGACTTTCCTTCCTTTTATCCTGAGGTTGTTGTTCTTTGATGCTGAAGTTTTTTCTACAACGGGACTCATTCAAAATGCTGGAAAGAAGATGTCAAACAAAGATGTCCTGACATCTTGACTGAAGACTGAGTCCATGTGGCTGTATTCAGTAGGTTCTGTAGACTACTGTTAATGTTTGGTTTGTTTATTGCTATAATCTGAGTTATAATATGTATATTTGTTTTAGCCAAAAATTTCCAAAGGGGAAATTTATAAGTTCTCTATTTTTAGGATTAGCATTAATTTTAGTATAACAAATATAGCAACAATATGTTAAATAGGATGTGATTACTTGCTAAGAAGAACATGTTAAGCAAGAAGTCCTATTTTATGTTGGGACATGTTGAGATGAGAAGTTATCATCATCTGAAGCAACATGTCGCATAAGATGTCCCATGTAGGGTCATACGACTTCGCGCCTGAGCTGAGTTGAACATGTGGGTTTTGTTATGATTTAACATATGCATAATATTTTGGGAATATTATGCTATATTATGTGGAGCTGATTTGTAGGTCAAGAAGAATATTGAAGAATATTGAATTTCTAAATAAGGAGACTTTTTAGGAAATGTTTGATTAAAGACCTATTTTATAGCAGACGTCTCTGCTGAGTTGTAACAGATGATGAGTTGTGATTTGAAGCTCAAATCTAGTTGAAAAAGGTTATAAAAGAAGCATTATAACCTAGAAGAATGTACCCTCCGTGAATTAGAAATATATAATTGTTAGGGCTGAGTCTGTAAGTCACTCTCTAGGAGAGTTGGTATGCATGATCCACTCGACATGTGAGTTGGATTGTGTTCCTTGGATTTCAAGGTTATGTCCTCACTCAGAAGCCTGTAGGTAATGATTTGAGTATTGTTTTTGGAGGAAGCTTTTAAGCAACTCTAAGTATTGTTCTTAGTCAAGAGTCTTGGCTAGGTATTGTCATGGAAGTGTGTCTTCTAGTTTGTTGTCATTAAAGTGTGTCTTCCTGTTTGTTCAATAGCTATGTGTGATTGATGAGGGATTGAGAAGGGCCTCATATCTAGGTGAGTCTTAGATAGAAAGTTAGCATGAGTAGTGATTAAGTGGGAAGTTATAAACTTAGGACAAGTTTAGCTTCAAATTGATACTATTATAGTGGACTTTATCCCTGGCTTGGCATGCCCCCAAAGTTGGTGTTGTTGTCACTGAACTGGGTTAACAACTTTGTTGTTTACTTTTCATTACTGTTTGAATATGTTTATACCTTTTTTATGTTGTTCAAGTCAGTTCAGATTTCTTAACATGTCATAGGACATCTGAAGTCTGATATACCAGAATTTCATTTACCTTTGGTGGAATTTGCATACAACAATAGTTATCACTCGAGTATTAGGATGGCACTATATGAAGCGTTATATGGGAGGAAATGCTGATCACCATTGTGTTGGTCGGAAGTTGGTGAAAAAGGAATTCTTGGACCATAAATAACTCAGGAGACCACGGAAAAGATTAAGACGATCCAAGAAAAGATGAAGAAGGCGCAAGACCTCCAGAAGAGTTATGCAAATAAGTGGTGAAGAACTTTGAAATTTGATGAAGGTGAGCATGTGTTTTTGAAATTTATTTCGAGGCTAAAGTTATAAGAACCATTTAAGATGAGGAAACTTAGTCTGAGATATGTGGGGCCTTATTAGATCATGGGAAGAGTGTGTGAAGTTGCATATCAGTTAGCATTGTCTCCTTCATTATCCAGGCTACATGATATATTCCACATATCTCAACTTCGGAAGTTCGTGCTAGATTCGTTTCATCCTATTCTCTCAAAAATGATAGAGATAGAGTCAGATCTTTCCTATCAATCGCGACCCGTTTGTATATTGGAATATGCTAGAAAACCTTGAGGAGTGAGGAGATACCTCTTGTGAAAGTGTTGTGAAAAGCGTCTCGTCCTGAGGAAGCCACTTGGGAGCTCGAGTCAGAGGTGCGAGAGCTTTACCCTCATTTGTTATGGTAAGTTTTCGAATTCGAGGATAAATTCTAATTTAAGGGGGGAGAATGTAATATCCTATTTCTCTAAACCAATTATAATGACAATAATCTATTTAGTTGGATTTTAACTAGAGGGCTTATTACTCATTATTGCTTAGTTAGGGGTTAAAGTGGACATTTCACTAATTTAATGAAGCATAGGGGTTTGTTTGGCTTATCTCTTTTTCATTTGGAAACAAAAATCAGATTTTGTAGAGAGAAAGAGAGAGGAAGTGTAGAAGAGAGGAAGGGAGGAAAAAGAAGAAAGTCCACTTTGAGCTCATCTTCATCATCTCATCTTGCATGTTTCAAACTCTTGTTTCATCGTCATCTTCAATCTGTTGTAACCTCTTCTACTTCTAATCTAAGGTGAGTCTCATTAGATAGATAATTGGGTCTTGGGGGAATGATATGAAATTAGGGATTAAGGGTTTAGTTGAGTAAATCCTTGTTGCATGTGTATTATAATGATGTGTGAGTTGTATAATACTCCGATTTCGTGTTTTATTATGTTGGGTACTGATGTTGGAGGGTGGAAATTAGGGTTTGGGACCCCGAGACCAAACTATGCAAGTTTTGAATTTTTGCAGGAATCGCATACTGCACTTAGCGCATGTGGTCGCACTTATCACGCTCCTTCAGAAATTAAAAAAATAAAAGCTCCAGGTCGCACTTAGTGCGAGACTGTCCGCGCTTAGCGCGAAAACTACTGCCCCTAGATTTTGAACTCACTCATGGAATGCAGTACCACCCTGTAATGATAATCGGACGCATCCTTAGTATTCTATGACATCTATGATCGTGATATAAGGCAAAAGTGGCTTCATAGAAATCACTTATTTATAACACTAAGTATGAGTGTTATGTTGGAATTACATGAAGTGATTAATCCCCTTGAGCGAAATTCTATTCTATATGTGAAACAGACTCCTCCGTAACTTCTCACGAAGTAAGGAATACACATGATGATATGAATTCCACTTATTTGCTTGATTGTTGATTACATATTATTAATACATGTATATGATGAAAATGTATTATGTGATAAATGATATTGTATGAACAATTATGGTTGCCCATTGTTTTGGTTGAACGTTCAAATGTATTTTTCGTGTGGCTTGATGCACTGTGTGATTGTTTATACCACACTGTGTGATCTGGGTGAAAGTATGCTTGAATAAAAGTAGACCTACTATTAGGCGGTAAACCAAATACGATGGAAAAATACCATTGCGATGTGGTTGTATGGGCCAAATGTAAAAAGGTGTTTCCACCAACCATTAACAGCGTCAACGTTCTCAGTATGTCGTAAACACCTGAGCTACCATTGTGATGATGAAAGTGAGGGTCTTTAAAGAGTTACCACTTGGATTACTTATCGGTGTGCTTGGTATGGTGAGGTAGTGATACCATATAGAATACACTTCTCGGTCCACTCACTTCTAGTGGTTCCATGTAGGCAATACCACTAGGATTTCACCCGTTGGGCTTGTGCGTTCAAGAAGGTGTTTTACACTTGGTAACTCATATGCATTTGGATGATTGATGGGATAGTGGTGCCACATAGGCAATGTCATTGCAGTAACTCATCACAGGTGGGATGGTGTAGCCAAGTAGGCGTCAAAGCACTGGATACTCATTTGAATTCATCATGTGGTGTGCATGTGCAAGTATCTTGACGAATATGCACAGGGGACCCATTGAGGGTGTTGTAGGGTAGCCCAAGCAGGTAAGTAATGTACCTGGGTTCCTCGTATGCGGGTACGGGTCTACTTATTGTTTGTGGCCTTGTGCCGATTATGTTTTTCTTGCTACCTCATTAGCTGTTATGAGACTTCTAATGGTGGTGTTACCTTAATTGTTTATGTGCACCCAGCCGTGAGGAAACCTGGATTCAATGAATTTGTTTGATGCATACACTCTATAGAACGAGCAAACCCTTAAGATTGGGAGACTCACTAAGATTTAGTAATCTCACCCCATTCCACTTATTATTTTTCATGGCGATGTTTTGTTTCTCTTTTGTATCCTTCTGCTTTTGTATTCTAGATTTGTATTAGTACTTATGGGATTGTATCTTTTGACCATGGTTTAGTTCACCTTTTGTAGCTTGCACTGCTACTTATCTATATTTTGCTGCTTATGTATGAATTTTTTACGTACTATATTAATGCCAAATTCATATATCCTAGGTAATGTAAGTGCGGGGTGTTACAAAAAAGATATTCTATACATAGAAAAAAAATAGTAAAAATAATACTTGAATGTATCAAATTTTTACCTATATGTTTTTAAATTATTTTTTATTTTAAATATTTTTATGTTATACATAATTTAAAAGAAAGATACATTTTATTTATTTATTGTGTTTCCCTTAACTAGAGGCCTGAATTTTAAATTAAAATTGGACTACCAAATCGTTTGAGGTGGTCCTGATCATCTTCATACACCTTCATCTAAAATCCATAAATTTGTTTTCTTTATCATTTTTATTAGAAATTCAAGCACAATCACCCTAATAATAACATAGTCATTTTATAATTTTAGCCATTGAATTTGTGTTCTTTCAATTTCGTCATTTTCATTACCATAAGAACTAATAAATAGGGAAAATACACCCAACAATGAAAAGATGAATACATTATTTTTTAGCTTTTTAATTTAATTTCTTCTTTACAATAAAGTACAAAATTTATTTGCATGTTCATTACTACCTTAATCAAATCAACCAAGTTAAAAATTAATTAGATAAAATCAACCAAATCATCAATCTTTATTAAAAGTCAGTTTTTTTTTATATAAAAAAGTATTAAAAAAAATCCAAAATAGAGGTTTAATCTACACCCACACTCATAATACGCTTTATTTCATATCCATACTCTCAAATTCATATTTTTTAAAATAAAAAATACTAAAAAATTTCACACTTTAGGTTTAAACTTTACCTCTATCGATAATATATCCTCCTAATAAAATTAAAAAAAGACTAGATTAGTCGATAATTTTCAATTGCATAATATTGATTAAATTATGTTTTTTTGGAAGATACGGATGGATGCGCTGAGTTGATTGAGTTTTAGTTGAGTTATATCTAACATTAAGGTTAAGTTTGGATTGATGGAACATAATGGTATGCGCCAAAGCAAAATGGTATACATGTATATTCTATTGTTTGGATTATTTAAAAAAAGGATGGAATGGAGATAAATGACAAATTTGTTATATTTCATCATTTAATATAAAAAAATAAAATAAAATATGTATTCCACTTCATTATGCTATGCCCCACTCCACTCAGCTCCATTTATATTGATTATGTTTGTTTTATAATATTGTGGTAGAAAGAATATATACATGTATACATTCACAATATTTGATTAGCTTTTATTTGATACACTTATTTTTCATATTTTTTAAATAATAAAAATAGGCCACACCCCATATTTAGAATCTCAAAATTTTAGCTAGTTATTTTTAATGAAACTGATTCGTTGGAGTGATTATTTTGGGCTTAATGATTTTTTGCTTTATAGATATTCCATTAAAAATAGTTTATCCATGACTACTTACTATTTGAAAGAGGATGCACAAAGATACTACATGTGGGTGTTTTAAAATCAATAACTAACTAATTGTAATACTTTCTTAAAAGACTTAGAGCTATCGATGACACATTGTGTCTGTTTACTTTGAGGACACCGATATTTGAAAGACTTATTTTGATCCTCGTTATGATTTTTTAGTATGTCATATCCTGTAGTATCAAGTCTCACGAAAAAAGCATCTTCTTCATAACATGCAGTATTAATTCTCAATAACTTAGGTAACTATGTCTCGATATATTAAAGGGATTAATTATCAACATGCTCCCTAGTAGGTCAAAGTCACAATGCACATAACCACCACTATATGAGGAAGACTCGAGGTTCTTTAAGGCTCTTTATGGGAAGACTAGATATATATATATATATATATATATATATATATATATATATATATATATATATATATATATATATATATATATATATATATATATATATATATATATATATATATATATATATATATATATTAACTTAGAGGGTTTGGTCAGACCATCACTTTTCACAAATGAGAATCCTAAAGATCTTTTCCTTTGCTTATCACAGGTAGAAAACAAATAAAATTGGAATGATACATAAAGTTTTAACATGACAACTTCATACAAATTACACTTAAAGTTTTAAAAATGGTCAAAAATTTCACAACAAGTTGAGATGGCCGAGTTGGTCTAAGGTGCCAGATTAAAGTTCTAATCAGAAAGGACGTGGATTCAAATCTCAATCTCAACAAATTAACATTTTTAAAATATCATTGGTTAGTTAGTATCAATTAAATATTTTTTTTACATATAGATTCAATTTATTTTTTATTATTAAACATATATATGAATAATCATACTATCAAGTCATAAAACTTAACACTTTCCAAATTATCATTTATAAAATAATTCAATTTTTGATGAATATTTTTAGTTCTTATCTTACTTTATTTCTATAAATATATTTCTAATAATAAATTTTGTTTCAGTTTAAGTCAAACTCCAACCTATTAGTGATTTTTGAAAAGAGTTCATCAAATCCATCTAACAGACTCTTTAGCATCTCCTAAAAGATCTATATTCCATAATGTCTCAGTGGATCTAATTTCTATTAATGACCCTTTCCTAATGACGAACAAGGCCAAATTTGATAAAAGTTTTAAGGATTGTAAGACAAAAACAACTAATACTTACAAATGACACCACTGACGTTAGACCGTTGACATGAGATGCCATCTTAAATTTGACATAACCTTTTGAACATTCCCTTATAATAAAACAAAGGTCATCTTCAATGTCTCTCCACATTCTATAACTTTTGAGGAATGTTACTATAAGTATTATGGTATATGTTGTGCAAGTGTAACCAAATCTTAGTTTAATGTATTAAAATTTTAAAGGTTTTGATCTTACCGGTTGATCATAACCTACAAGGTTGTCGAATGATGATCTTCAGACAGGTTAGAAAGTCGACGAGGAAAAAGGAGGGTTGTACATACAAGGCACTCCGACGATTAAGTAAGTGTGGGAGAAAAAGACATAAAAGCAAAGTATTAGGGTTTTAGTGATGAATAGTCGATATTTGATACCGGTTGTAATACGGTGGGAGAACTGGATTGGGTGTTTTTGTGTTTATTGCAATTGTTGCGGATAGCAAGAGTCGCCACCGACCTTTCTTTTATTCAATAAAGGAAAGGGTGAAAAGAACAGGAAAGACCTTTTGAGATTTTTCTTGAGTTCAGGGGGTAGGTTATGAAAAGGGAAGGTGTTAGCACCTTTTTCATCCGTAGTTATCTATGGGCTCTTAGTTGCTAACTCACTTTAATATGCTTTGTAAATAATTTTGTGTTTGGTGTAAGTTTGAAAATATTTTGGAAACGCCTTTGTTTTGGCAAACTTTGTAATAATTCTCGTTTCAGCGAGAATGTATACAAAGTGTTAATTTTGAAAAATAGTTCAAAGAGATTTTTGTTTTTGGAAAGATTTTTTGAAAGTGTGAGTGTGTTGAAAGATGTTTTGTTTTTAAGCAAGCAACTACGAGCATTTTACCTACTCAAAAAGGAAGTCTTTGTTCTTTTCCTCCTCCTTTAGATAGTGTTGTCTTGCCATTAGTTTGTAAGAAACCTTATCATTAGATGTGAATGGACAGGCGTGGGTTGTCGTACAATCATAGAAGGCAATATTGTAGGATACCTTAGCAATTTGTCGTAAGGGTCTAAGATCGTTTACCAAAGGCAACATCAAAGGATCAACGAGGGACTACGATCTTGTAATAGAGGGTCTTTGCCAAAGTATCCCACGTTCGAGGGACATGACTATTTTTATTCTAAGGTAACAAGTGTGGGTTAACCCTAGAGGTGCAAGTGTGCAAAGTGATTTATTTTCTTGCATTTGTCTTGAGTTATGGTTATCTACTTGTTGATTTTATGTCTTGCCATACAAACCATAATTACTAGCAATAATATGAAAATCGATAAATTGCGGAAATTAAAAGTTCTATGCTATTACATCATTTTAGGGGATGGGGATTATAAATTACAAATGGGGATGATAAATGAAAATAAACCCTAACTATTACAAAGCTTTGACAATTACATTATAATGTGCAAAATAATAAAACATACAAAGAAATGTAAAGTGAAAAGAAATTGAAAAGAGAATTGTTTTTATGGTTTTTATGTAAGATTTTTAACCTAAATAAACTAATAAGAGAAAGAAGTTAATTAATTATAGTCTAGGTTGATTTAATTTAAAAGAGAAAATTAAAATAAGAAACCTAAGTCTAGATTTATTTTAATTAATTTTAAGAAAGAAAATATTTTTTAGGGTTTTATATAATAGAAATAAAATAAT
Organism: Vicia faba; assembly: GCA_948472305.1. Lineage (NCBI taxonomy): Eukaryota > Viridiplantae > Streptophyta > Magnoliopsida > Fabales > Fabaceae > Vicia > Vicia faba. The sequence continues at coordinate 494,825,592 of OX451736.1, forward strand.
AATTTTAGTCTAAGTATTTAATAAAAATATATTTTTGTATTTTAAATAAAATAATAATAAAAATAAAAATAATAAAAGAAAGAAAAGAAGATAAAATAAAAATATAAAAAGGTCAGGGGTTAGAAAAGAAATTAGGAGGTTAATAAGTAAAACAATTTTCTTTTGTTTGGTTTAGGCCCAAACTGATTTTTGTATAATCAGAAATAACAAAAATAAAAATGTTATGTTTGGTTTAGGCCCATGATGAAGAAGCCCAATGCACGCTACAAACAAAAAAACAATGAAACAAGGAAAATATGAAAAGGACAAAAGGTCTCACTGGGGATCAAACTCAGGACCTCCTATAATAATTCTTTACGCATGCGCTCTCTATCGCTGGGGTGGTTATACATCCGTTTATTTATACAAAACCATCACATTATATTATAAAACAAGTTCTAGTGACAACTTCATCTTCTTCCTCGCGCCATAACCATAGCTCTGTAACCTTCTCATCTCTCAACCATTTCAGAAATTATAAACATAAAACTTGTTATAAATTTCACCATGATTTCAAATATGTAAATAACTTAATCAATGGATCAAAGATGAGCACGAATTTTAAATGGTACCAAATTTAACCTAATTTTTTCATAATACTCAGGCAACATAAATGAATTCTAAGGACATGGTTAGTTTCAGGTCTATGATGTCTACATTTTATCTTTTAAAATGGAAACCAAATGATGCTTGTATGAAGAGTTGGAATTTCAGAAAACTTACCTTGCAGATGGAGATCGTGTTTTGAGTTAGAGCTCACTTCAAGGTGCTGCAATGATCTGGTTAGCTTCCTTGAACTTCCAGGAAGCTATTCCGATAATCACTTTGAGCTGAGAGTGTTTGAAATGTTCTAGAGAAGTCAAGGTGCAAAGAGCTATTTTTGAAAATGGAGGATGATGAAGATGGAGTTACAGAAGGGATTCAGGTGTTTGAATCACTTCTATATAGTGTATAGATGATGTTTGAAGAGTTATCTCTCTTTGGCTTATTTTTGAAGCAAGCTTGATGCATATTTTCCCAATGCATAGTACAAGGGTTTGTAGAGTAGTTAAGGGTTTTAAGCATGCTTGTTTTGACTTTATAAATGAAGCTTGTGCAGAAGAAACAAGTTAGAGGCTCAATGGATTGACTTTTTTCAATAAAGCTTGCTTTTCCAAAATGAAACTGGTACCTTTCTTCCTAAAATGGATTAATCACTTGGATAATGGCTTAAATGCTTGGATCAAAGCTCTAACAGTTGTGTAAACATTTAATTATGGATTGAAATGCAAGTTAGAAGCCTGCAAAGTGAGATTATGCAACATAGGTTTGAGATTTGGTTGAATGTTCATCATCAAAATGACCTAAAAATCAAGAATGAAACCTCAACTTCTTCTCTTCGATTCTCTTTGCTCAAGCATGATATCTTCAAGTTCTTGGACATTTTAGAAAGCTTGAAACATTGTCTACAACCATTTTGATAGAATTATCTTGGATCTTGGTGAAAATTGGAAAAAGAAGTTACGACAAAAATCTGTCTAAACTAGGTCTAAATTTCACTAAGTGTTTAAGAAAAAGTGCATGACTTTATGGGCCTATAACTTAAAATCTAAGCATTTTTGGGACATGAACCCTCAAATAAAAAGTTATAGATTTCATCAATATCTACAACTTTCATGTTAAAAGTTTTCTTTGAATCATCTCTCATCTTGGTGAAAAATGGGCACGAAGTAGTGAAATTATCATGTACAAAAACACTTAGAAAAATTTCCAAATCTTGAAAAGTTTGACTTTTTAAATTGACTTTTGACTTTCATGATTTCTTGATGATCAAGCTTCATATTTTTGAATTTCTTGATAAATTATGATATTTGAAACTCAATTTTGACCAAAAAAACAAAGTTTTACTTTTGGTGTATCAATTGACTTTTTTTCCAGCAGTTGACTAAATTTCATCTATCAGTTGTTTGATCTTGAGGGATGAATTGAATCATACAATTAGTTCAAAATGATCTAATTGAATCCTTGAAATCATGTTTCAAACCAATAAGTATGTATTAGGTCAAAAGTCAAAAAACATTCATTCTAATCGAAAACCCTAATTTTGACCATTTTACCCTTTTGATGAATTGAATATTTTCCTTGAGGAATTGTGATACAAACTTGATCAATTGATGAATATGACTTTAAAATGTTGATATTGGTCAAAAATCTTGAATTTTGACTGTAAGTTGACTACAATTGACTTTTTAACCAATATAGTTGATTTTTCAATCATCTGATCAATTGATTGAGCAAAATTGTGATTCAAGACTTGAAACTTGACATGAGAATTCTTGGAGGTCTATAATGATCCATGAAAGCCAGTTTAGGAATTAAAAGTCCATTTTTCCTTGTGACAATCAAAACCCTAATTTGGGGCATTATTGTTAAGGAGGTGGTTTGACCTAGTCAACACTTAGCAAACTTGAGCCATTGAAGATCTTGTGAGAAATGTATTGAGAAAAGAGAGGGGGGATTTTGGGGTACAACAACTTCCCCTGTTTAATTTTCTTAAACCTGAAGAGTTATATTGGCGGGTCCACCATTTGTAACTTAAAGGTGGAAGATGATTGAACACTAGAGTTCCCAAAAATTTGCACTCGCACGAAATAATGTTATTGGTTGATTGTGTAGGGAATGGGCTTATAAATTCTATTTGGAGAGGTGAAAAAGTGTTATCAGAGATGGGTTTATATATTCCATCCAAAGTGACTGCTGGTAAGTATAAATCTTGACTGTGACTATTATTTTAATGTATACTGGAAGGAATCATGTGGCAACTACTCTTTCAGTAGGTAATGAAGGAATCTCTGACGACTACTACTTCAACAAGTAATGAAGGAATCTATGACGACTACTACTTTAACATGTATTAAAGGAATCTCTGACGACTACTACTTCAACTAGTGATGAAGGAATCTATAACGACTACTACTTTAACATGTAATAAAGGAATCGCTGACGACTACTACTTCAACAGGTAATGAAGGAATCTCTGACGACTACTATTTCAATAGGTAATAAAGGAATCTCTGACGACTACTACTTTAACAGGTAATGAAGGAATCTTTGACGACTACTACTTCAACAGGTAATGAAGGAATCTCTTACGACTACTACTTCAATAGGCAATGAAGGAATCTATGATGATTATTACTTCAACAAGTAATGAAGGACTCTCTGACGACTACTACTTTAAAAGCTAATGAAGGAATCTCTGACGAATACTACTTCAACAGGTAATGAAGGAATCTCTGATGATTACTACCTCAATAGGTACCATAAAGAATCCAAGCTTGATTTTTTCTCGGAGAATTTTACAGATAGTTAATAATATCCATCCGTAGACTGATCTTTTCCTGAAAAGGTAAAGAGTTAGTTGTATGCAATGCCATTATGTATAAATTTCATTACTTAATGATGTTCTCAAAACAAATGAGATTATGCTATATGTTTCATATGCATATGTCATGATGCATGAATGTTATAGAAATGTATCTTAGTCTGGAAAATAAATCCCTGACTACCTATAATACGGTGGCAGAATCGACTGTTATACTGGTTTTGCATATGTATTCGCAAATATTGCGGTAAGCAAGAGTCGCCACCGACTTTTATTTTATCCAACAAAGGAAAGGGTGAAAATAACAAAAAAAGACCTTTCGAGAATTTTCTGAGTAAGGGGGTAGATTATGGAAAGGGAAGGTGTTAGCACCCTTTCTATCTGTAGTTATCTACGGGCTCTTAGATGCTTAGCTCATTTGAAATGCTTTGTGTTTTGTGTGTTTTGAAAGAGTATTTTTGAAATGCCAATAGTAAGGCGATTTGATTTATGATAACTCTTGTATCAGTCCTCAAGAGCGTTGATAAAGCGTTTTGAAAAGGTTTTTGAAAGTTGTTTTGTGTAAGTGTAAAAAATTTGTTTGAGCAAGCATATAACAACTATCTACTTTACTCTGAAGGATTGTTCTTTTCCTCTTTTCCTTTAGACAGTGTTATCCTACTATTAGTGAGTAGGTAGCCCTAGTCGTTGGATGTATGAGGGACATTCAAAGGGACGTTTATAGTCACAAAGGCAACTGGGCAAGAAATTTTAGTAATTACCCTAGGGTTTTAAGATCATTTTTACTGAGGCAACGTCGAGAGGGTCATCGAGGGACTTATGATCTTTAAACCGTAGGGTAGCCACTAAAGTCTCTCACGTTTCGAGAGTTGTGACTGTTTTTCTGAAGGCAACCAAAGTGGGAGTACCCTAAAGGTGCACATGTGCAATTGTATTGTGTTTCAGTTATTTATCTTGATGTTAGGTTTGCTAACATTTTATTTTTAATTTCTTGCCATGCAATCCTATTAATCATACATCTAAGCAGTTCAATATCTGTATAGAAAATATAAAGTGCGAAAATTAAATCTTATGCTATTATATCCTATGGGCAGTTACATAATAGAAAAACACAGAAAAATAAACTAAACTATTACAAAATTTCCCATGCAACCTATACATTCTTTCTACAATTTAAATGTCAAACAAATAAAAAATTATAAGACGAAATGCAAAAAATGTCCTGAAACCCTAAGTATTAAGAAAACGATTTTTTTGGTATTTTTGTGATTTGATTTTAACAATAACACCTAAATCTAGATTAATTACAATTAATTATAAAATAAACATTAAACATGATTAAATTAAATTAAATTCATTTGTCAAAAATTAATCAAAACCTAAAATCTATTTTTTAATGATTTTATTGATTTTTTTAAAGAAAAAAACTCATTTATACAAAAAGGGTTAGTTAATTAAAAGAAAAGAATAAAAATGAAATAATAAATAAACAAACAAGAAGAGGGGCTTTGCTGAAGCAAAAAGGGGGGTGCTAAGAAGCAGATTCATTAAGCCTAAAGGGAAGAGGCCCAAGGCATGCGCTGGATTTTGTGAGGCTGGCCCCTTGAGGGTTCATCATGGGGGAGTGCTTCTGGAGGGCAGGATCTGGATCCATAATGATTGGGTGGCTGAGAGTGAGAACGTATGTTAGGAATGCTACGTTGGATCTGAAAAGAAAGAATGAGAAAAAAATGCAAAACCTGGGGATCGAACCCAGGATCTCCAAGCTTTACACACACATCATTCACCACTGGGTCATCTTTTCATTCATTAATACAAACAAACAGAAAACAAAATATTTCAAATATCATAAAATACTGAGGTGTTAAAACCATGGCATTGATTTGGGCTGAAGGTGTTTGTACAGGGAGATACGACCAGAACGTCGCAGGCTGACCTAACAATGGTGTTTCTTGATTCATGCCTTAAACCTTACATGTGCCATGTCAAAACAAATATAAACAACAATATGAATATGGATCTATGCATCAAATCTATTTAAATTGTATACTATTTTTGTATAATTTCCATTCTTATGACGATATTATCTTACTAAGATGTCCGTCTCCTTGTACAAAAATGCTTATTTCAAGTTAATACAAAACTATTCCTTTGAAAGTGTAAAACTTATGTTTTTATTTTTTCTGTTTTGTGTGCAAAAACATCCAATGATTATTTTTTGAACATATGCATTTGAATGTGATTACTGCTTACAAATACACGCATAAAAATAGAAAGACAAGTGCTAATGACTTTAAGAAATAAGACAATATCTAAGGGCCATCCACGAGATCCCCGCAGAGGTGTTCCCCGGCAAATATTTTGTCCAGTAGGTACAGAGGAAGAGATATCCTACTACAAGGTCACAGCCATATTCTCAGCATGCTTCCTAATGATTCCGGGTTCTCATATCCCCGACAAAGAAAAAATCTCCAATTACTGCTCTAAAATCCCCCTGTGGAGTCGCCAAGCTTCTCAAGATTCCCCTACAGGATTTCAACAAAATCCCAAAGCAGTTTATGGAGTTCACCTTCCGCAACAGAGTTTTATAAATCTCAAGTAATTTATAAAGCCTTATCCCCAATAGAGTTTATTTCTCTAGCTACGGAAGTTCATCCCCCAGCGGAGTTTATTTCTCTAAATTGGTGAAATCTTCCAACAAAACTCTTCCCCTCGGTAAAATCATTCTCAAACAGAAGTCGAAGATCCTCGACAGAGAAAGGGAATCACCAACAAAACTATCTCCATTCATTATCCCTAGCGGAAATTGAAGAATCACTTTCTTCACTCACCAAGAGCAGTCCTGGATTCAGCTTCCCGGTACTCTTCAGCAGCAATCAGGGATTTATTTTCCTAGACGAAGATACTGCACCATAACATTACATGTTCATACATCATGGCATGTGCATACAAATACATATATCACAATCTCATTTATTTTGGGAGCATCATGTAATTCATACATCATGACATCGCATGAAACTGACTTTACCTTTTCAGGTTAAATTAGCAGACATCCAAACACTATCAACTTTTACAGCAGGTCAAAGATTAATGCTCGAAACCAGACGGAGAAACTATCTACACGACCAAGTGGTATGAACTCCCGAAACAAGACGGGGTTACCAAAAAATACAGCAGGCCACAGATTAATGCCCGAAACCAGAATGGGAAACTATCTATGTCACCAACAAAACAAGTTCGAGATTAGTACCTGTAACAAGCCAGGAGAACTATCTGTGGACGATCGACTATGGATTAATACCTGTAACAAGCCAGGAGAACTATCTACATGAAGAGATTTAAGGTTAATACCTGTAACAAGCAAGGAAAACTATCTTTCTTTCTCAAGTCAGAGATTAATACCGGTAACAAGCCAGAACAACTATCTCAACGACCTACAATTTTCAAATTCCAGATTAATACCTAAAACTAGACAGGATAACTATCTGTGAACAAGATGATTATAGATTAACATCTGAAACCAGACAAGAAAGCTGTCTATATGACTAGACGAAGAAATATTACACGGGTTCCTTCTCAGCATCCAGATGCAGTCTAACACGGACTCATCCTGAAACAGCCCTACACAGGCTCTTTCTAGTACATTTCCAGATAACGGTTAATTCCATTATCCCCGGAAAATCACTGGAAACCTGGACTTCAACCAGAATACAACAAATTGTCATCTCTCCAGAGATAACTCTTCAGCAGAGCCATGGACAACTGAAGTTCCTAGACTCTATTCCCCACGGAGTTTTCCTCAAACAGGAGAACAACAGAAACCCACATTCCCCAACGGACTCCTCCTCAGACAGCAGGAACAGGAACCCCCAAAGGGACCATGTGTGAAATTAGCATCTACTTTGGTGACATCTTTAAGCCCATCTTCAATGAGTTTCTGTCATCTCCTCCAAATGGCATCTATAAGCCCATTCCCGACATGGTAAACCATCAGTGTTATTTCATGCGAGTGCAAATTTCTGGGCACTCTAGTGTTTAATCATCTTGCACCTTCAGATCACGAAAGGTGGAAAAGTCAATCTAAATCCTCAGGTTTAAGAAGATTGAACAGCGACAGCTGTTGTACCCCAAAATTTGCCCTCTCATATTTTTCCAAGATTTTTCTCTTACGTAGGTGATTACAAACACTTTATTAAAGAAAAAATAATTTTTTTGAAGATAAACAAGGTCTTTTGATTGGCATGTCAAAGGGTCTTTTGATTGGCATCTTAACAAGCTTCGATTGAGCACCTAACTTCCTCCAAGATTGCTTCAGACTTCCAAGCTTCGATTGAAGCCTTGGCCTTTTGCTTGTTTGATGTATACAAGTTTCAACTGGGCATGTGTTTCCTTTGAAACAACCTCTTTGGATTCAAAAGGGAAAGGCCTTCTCTATGCTTGCCTTAAATTCACAAGGCAGGAACTTCCTTCATGCCAGCAAGCAAAAAGCAATGGCCTCCTGCATACATCCTTCAATTTCACCATTGGCTTTACATGCTTGCTTGATTCATAATGCAATGGCTACATGCATGAAAGCTTAATTCTTGCTTCGATTGGGCATTTGATTTCTTTGGAGCAAGCTTGATTCCTGCTTCGACTAGGAAAATTCTCCCTCTGTGCGTGCCTTCAGTGCACAAAGCAAGAATCCCCTGCAAGCTCCATTCAATCCACCATCAATAGCCTCCTGCATGATTACTTTGATCCACAAAACAGTGGGTTCCTACATGCCAACTTCGTTCAAGGTAAAAGGTACCCTCTTCATGACTGCTTTCGTTTCACAAGCACAAGATTGCCACATTATGAACACACAAATGGTGCCTTCGAAGGACATACATTTGGTATGCTCGAAAGACACACATTTGTTGGAAACAAACTTGTTTTGCCTTTTGATGAGGTTTGGTTCAAGCTGCTTGGTGGGCAAGAGGTCATATGCTGCCCAGCCATAGCCTCATGCACCATTACATTCATGACAAAGGAGGCTTCGATTATCCAGAAGGAAGTCCTTACTTGGGCTATTGGAATCAAGCAGCTAAGGAAAATAGATGATCCATTCGAAGAAGCATTTAAAGGCCCATTCGAAGGACACATAGTGTTGTCTAAAAAGAAAAAGGGATTTGGTCAAAAGTTGGATCTAATTGGTCAAAACGAAAGAGAAATATTCAAGGAAGCTTCGACTGACCAAGATGAAGTCTTTACTTTGGTTTAGTTAGGTAGTGTCAGCACCACTCAAAGAACAAGGCAAATAGGGACTCAATCGAAAGCCACGATGATAAGGCCTAAGGAAATTCGAAAGAAAGTGAGGAGGCTTCTACAAAGCCTTTGATTGATAAAGAACTGAAGCAACATTCGACCAGTCAAGGAGAGTTGATGTTTCAATTTGTTTGAGTTGAAAGAAAGCCATTCGAAGGAATTAACACTAGTCCAATCGAAGAGCAACACTAGAGGGCATTCGAAGGAGCCAAAATTTCCAGGTTCATTCAAATTAAAAAAAAAGACAAGATTCCATGTCTTTGTCAAAGTTACAATATTTTTTATGGCTCTTAAAGAACATAATCATGGTTGTTTACCCCTTTGCCTTCTTGTCCCCTCCATCCCCTCTATATAAAGAGACCACACGTGTTGCATCACACACATACATATTGCCTATAAAAAAAGAACACTCACACCGCCATAGAAAACATATTAAAATTCTAACTAGTTTTGCAGGCACCCTTAATCCAGACGAAGACCATACTTGTGTTCCTGAGACTCCCAAGAGTCTTCTCCAAGGCAAGCCATGCCTAGATATAAAGATCGAAGCATTTCCAGTTGGTAAGGATTCACCCAAGTCAAAATTGTATTTCTAGGCCCTTTAAATACATGTTATTGGTATCTATGTGTTGCTAATGTCATTTGTGTTTATATGAACATATCATACGCAAGGTAAGATGCAGGAATAAAATTATACCATCGAAAGGCATGATCTGGGTTTGCCTTTCAAAACTCATGGTATAGCCAGTTCCAAGCCAAAATAAGCTTAGGCCTGAGGACAGAAGACTCGAATTAGGGAGAAAGACCTGAGTTCAATACCCATGTCATGCATTTTTATTTTTTCCAACATTTGTCTTGTATGTCCAGATCGAAAGACAACTCCCTCATTGGATCGAAAAATCACACCCCTCCCTAGATCGAAGAACCACATTGCTCACTGGATCCAAGGAAAAACTTGGGCTGTCTTCAACATTGGGCCTAGCGAAAATTCAATCTCGCACCCCCCCTATTTTCTTTTGTTATCAGGCTCATTTTTGTATTCATTTTATTTGTTTTAGTTTTTCTCTATTAATTATTTAATTAACTAAATAGTCATAAAAATCATAAAATATAAAGTTAATACTTTTTTAATTAAACTAATTTTGTAAATAAATTAAATAAATAATTTAACTATTTTCTTTAATTTAAAATGGGTTAGAATTTAGGATATAATTTATGTTTTAATCATTTTCTTTTCATAATAAAAACCAAAAAGAACTTAGACTATTTTTCTTAATTTAATTTATTTTCTAAATAGATTTTAGGACTAATTAATTATTTTTCTTAAATAAAAAAAAAAGGATTTTTATTTCTTAGGATGTTTTTAGACGTTATTTTCAATTTCACGCGCGTTTATTTAATTTCACATTTTTATTATTAATGTACTTGCTCGTGGTCTGTAATAGTAATTAGGACTTTATTTTCTGCATTTCTCCAATGTACCTCTCACAAAGCCTTGTAATAGCGTAGATTTAATTTTCACATTTAAATTCATGTCTATATATTAACTGTTAGATGTATGTTAATAGGAATGCATGACAAGAGCTTAATAATTAAACGATTAGCAAACTTAACACAAGATAAATACTTGAACTAAACACAATTACGCATATGCATCTCTAGGCTATCCCACTTCGGTTGCCTTTTGAAAATGGTCACAATTATCGAAACGTGAGAAGTTTTAGTGGTGTCCTCTAGTTTGAAAGATCACAAGTCCCTCGATGAACCTTTCGACGTTGCCTCGGTTAAAAGTGATCTTAAAACTTTAGGACATTTACTAAAATTTCTTGCCAAGTTGCCTTTATGACCGTGTCGTCCGTTCGATGTCCCTCATACATCCAACGATAGGGCTACCTACTCACTAATAGTAGGATAGCACTGTTTAAAGGTTTGGAGGAAAAGAAATACCATTTCGAGTAAAAGAAGATAGCTTTTAGAAGTTTGTTCGAAATATTTTGCACTTACACAAATACTACTTTTCAAAAAAAAAAACATTTTCCAAAACACTTTGTATACTTTGTCAACTATCCCGAGAAACATTTCAAAGTTCTCCGAACTAAGGGATTCTCAAAACATTTTCAAACACACAAAGCACAAAGGTATTTCAAAATGATCAAACCTCTAAAAGCCCATAGATAACTACGGATGGAAAGGGTGCTAACACCTTCCCTTTCCGTAATCTACCCCCTTACTCAGAAAATTCTCGAAAAGGTCATTTTCTGTTCTTTTCACCCTTTCCTTAATTTGGATAAAAGAAAAGTCGGTAGAGATTCTTGCTTACCGCAACATTTGCAAACACAAACACAAAACCAGTAATATAACAGTCGGTTCTGCCACCGTATCATAGAACTGGCGACTCTGCTGGGGAAAATATGAAAAGTTGGGTTACCTTAGAGTTTAGTTCATCATTTTAAATTCTTTATTATGTGTTTGCTTGCTTTATCTTTAAGGGTTTGTTGGGGTATTCTTGTAAAGATCCTACATTCGGATCTGGGAGCATCTTTTTAGGTAAAAAGCAATAGATCGTGAAGATTGTACGGCGTAGACCGATATGGTTGAAGCAATAGCTGTGTTGGTTTGACACTTTGGTTGGTACCGGTATTCCTTGTGTTGAATCGAGGAGAATACGGGGCCGCCGCATCGTGTCGTGAAGCACTAACGGACCTTAGAACCTTAGTTGAACAAGCTTGGCCATTATAAAGTAGTGAGATAGCTGGCCTCGATGTAAAGCTGGGGATTGGTTGATACTTGATGCTACACTCATTGAGATTGGACTTTCGAGATATTTCAGCCGCGAGAAAAGATTTATAAGCTGAAATAATGCTCGATAAAGAAAGATCAATGATATTGAGACTCCTTATAACCCGGTTACTATTTCTAGGACAAATTGAACCAACTAAACTTCAAGAGGGTATTTACCTATAAACTTCATGCAAGCCTAAACCTAAGGTCTTGTGTGTTTTGCTTGTGTATGATTAGTTTGCTTAAACATGACATCATGCATCATAAGATCCATTTTTCATTACACTGGCCATTTCAAGGACCAAGGGAATTTATCTTTGTTCTATTTTGCAGATCTTGGCTTCCGTTCATAGAAATACTATCTGAATCAGCTTTGTAAGAATACCTCTTCAACTCAAAGAGCTAATATCAAGGGTTCCCGAGACTTCCTCTTTCACCAAGAAATATGGTCGGCTTCTCAATCTGGTTACCTCAGGTTTTGATGAGAAGATGATGAGTATACTCTTTCAATTCTTTGACCATAATCACCATTGCTTCACATTTCCAGATTATCAGTTGGTGCCCACCATGGAAGAGTTCTCTTAAATTTTGGGTATACCTATTCTTGATCAGATACCCTTCACCGGTGTAAAAGAAGCTCCAAAGTCGGAAGTCATCGCAATAGCTTTCCATCTGAAATGGTCCGACATTGTATCAAACTGGGAAACAAGAAGTGGTGTTAAGGGTTTTCTAGCGAAGTTTCTGTACGAGAAGGCTCACCAATTTTGGGATGATTTCAAATTACAAGCTTTTGAGGAGGTTCTGGCCCTTCTAATATATGGTTTAGTGTTGTTCCTAATCCAGACTTTCTCATAGATGTGAATGCTATCAAGGTTTTTCTCTCTCGTAACCCTGTGCCTACTCTACTCGGAGACATCTTGCATACCCTCCACACTCGCACCATAAAGAGAAAAGGGATTCTTATGTGTTGCGTGCCATTACTGTCAAGGTGGTTTATTTCTCACCTCCCTAAATCAGTATTGAAGAATGAAGAAGGTTTGGGTTGGTCACGAAGGGTAATGTCACTTTCTCACTCAGATATTCTCTGGTATTCCCGATCTATGGGAGATATTTCTATTACTGACCGCTGCGGGGAATTCCCTAATGTCCCACTACTTGGCATTAGGGGATGCATAACTTATAATCCTTCTCTGGGTCTGCGACAATTTGGCTATGCCCGAAGAGATGGTCCCCACGATATGCTTATCCAGGGCATTGTGTTTAACTATGAGGATGATGTTGAAGGGTATCGTCAGAGGTTCATACGAGCTTCAGGCATGGTAAACAAATTTGATACCAAGGCTTTGGGGCCTAAGACTTCCATCCCTATGGAACCTTATCTCAAATGGATACGAGCTCGCGCTCGAAACCTTATAATGCCATATATAGCCATCTTACCAGTGGTTGTGGATCCCATTGCCGAAGGGGATATTCCTTATACAGATCTCCATCCTGACATGCCCACTGATCTTGAAGAGTTGCAGAGATCCTGGATTCAGTTGAAGAAAGAATGAGATACCTTTAGATATCATTTATATGTCAATGAGAAGGAAGTGTGGAAGCTTACGAAGCAACTTCACGAAGAAAAAAGTCTTAATATCTATCTCGACACAAAGAGGAAGCGCCCATGGGAAACCTTATTTCTTGGATTTTAGAATTTTTCAATTGTAAGCCTAAAAGGCAATTGTATTTTGAATTCTACTAATAAAATCTTTGTTTCATTTTGGTTCACAAATTTAAATTTCCCGGAGTCCTTGAAAACATTGCATACATATGCCATACATATCATTGCATAAATAGGTTTCAGGACAGGTTTCTTATCCTCTTCACTGTTTATTTTAGCAATGGCTCTTGAGCAAACAGGTAAGGAGCTTCAGGCACAGAATGCCCAATTCCAAGAAATGTTCCTGAATCTGGCTAAGAGACAAGAAGATTTGAAAGCTCTGATCCTTAAGGACAAGAAGAATAAAAAGAAGCCAGTGGGTGTTGTGAATTTGGGAAGAATTTTCAGAGCTCGTAACTCTGTCAAGAGAGAGAGAGACAATCAAGAAGGAGAGCCAAGAGAAGAAGACCATAGTACAAGGGAGTCTGAAGAAGATGAACCTGACTATTCTGAGGAGCAGTGTCCTCCTGTTGATGATAAATACAAACAACTGGAGGATCAGCTCAATGCCATGGAGATCCAAAGGGTACCCGTGTTAGATTTTAAAGAGCTAGGACTGGTCTCATGGGTGGTCATCCCGCGGAAGTTTAAGGTCCCTACATTTTCTAAGTACGACGGTATCTCCTACCCTAAGCTGCATTTAAGGCCGTATGTTACGAAAATTCAACCCCACACTACTGATAGGGATCTGATGGTACACTACTTCTAGGAAAGTTTGGCAGGGACTCAGCTGGAATGGTTCTATCAACTAGAAAGGACCAATGTGCGTAATTGGGAAGATCTGGCTGCTGCTTTCTACAAGCAGTACCAATATAATGCTGACCTCGCCCTGACTCATACACAGTTGCAAAGCATGTATATGGGTTCCGAGGAAAGTTTTAAAGATTATGCCCAGAAATGGAGATACCTTGCGGGAAGAGTCCATCCTCTTGTCTGATAGGGAGCTGGTGGACATGTTCTTGGGCACATTATCTGGGCCATTCTTTAACCATCTGATTGGAAGTTCCTCCGCTGGATTTACTGAATTGATCTTGACTAGCGAATGGGTAGAAGGTGGTATTAAAAGTGGTAAGATACAGAGAGATGCATCCTCCAGCACAACAAAGAAACCATTCACATGAAAGAAGGAGGTTAGTGCTGCTTACAGCCAGAGAAGTTAGGGAAGAACCGAACACCGTCCAATGGTAGGGGCTGTTATGGTTTCCAATCCTGCATCAAACCAACAACAGAATAAGCAGTCCAGAACAGGTAAGCCAAGGAGACAGTTTACCCGGATCAACATGACCCTATCTCAGGTTTTACCACACCTGTTGGAGTCCAATTTGGTGACCCTAAAGGAGGCTCCAAAGAATCCCAACACTACATCTCCTCACTACAATTCAAATGCTCGGTGTGCTTACCATTCTGAAAGTCCAGGCCATGATACAAACAACGGTTGGGCTTTGAAGAACAAAGTGCAAGATTTGATTGAAGCAAAGGAGATTGAATTTGATGCTCCTGAGACTCCTAAGGTTATAATTTCCCCTATTCCCAAGCACAGTCGTGGTATTAATGCTATTGATGATGACATGTTTGTCGTTTCTGTTGATGAACTAGCTACTTCACTCCTGACTATTAAAAAGGATCTTTTGTAAGCCGGTTTATTTCTGGGTTGTGGTAGGTTGCCACGTATGTTTTTCTCTACCTAATGGTTGTCATTTGTTGAAGGAAGGCGTTCAGCGCCTGATGGATGATAAAGAAATTCTATTTGAGAAGACTCCAATTACAAGTGCTCCGTGTGAAGATGTTTCTATCATTACCATTTCCTCCAATCCTCCCGAGGTCTCATCCAAAATACCTGTCAGGATTATATCTGTTCCGAAATTTGCTCCATTGATAATTACTTTCCCTGGACCTATACCATATTCCTCGGATAAAGCTATTCCCTGGGACTATGGGGTTGACGTCTATTACCATGGCGTCAAGCAAGACTTGTTGGTTGTTAAAGACAAATATGTTGAAGACTATGATCCTGACATTAGCAATATTGTCGGGACCAGTAAGATAACAAGAAGCGAAAGAGTTTTCACTCCCGAGATCTCTCCTCCTAAAACTGTTGCTACTCCTGTGATCATCCATGTTGCTTCTCTTGTTAATACTCCCATTACTACTCCTGTGATTGTTCTTGATGCTGCTCCTGTAAATGTTCCCATAACTACTCCTTCTATTAGTCCTATCGTTATCCCTGCTAACGAGTCGACCGAGACTCAGGGAAAAGAGGTATTGGTTGATCCTGTCCGGACGAAGGTACATCCAGAAGCCATCCCTGAGGCTTCTTAAAAGGAGATGGAAGAGATATTGAAAATAATCAAGAAGAGTGACTACAATATGGTTGAACAACTGGGGCAGACCCCTTCCAAATCTCAATGCTGGCCCTATTATTATGCTCTAAATCCCATGCTAAGTCTTTAGTGAAATTCCTCAAGACTGCTCATGTGCCACAAGAAACCTCCGCTGATCAATTCGAAGACTATGTTTCCAGTTTAACTGTTTATAATGGGCTAGGTTTCTCTGATGTTGATTTAACACCCAGAGGAAGGAAACATAATGATACTCTGCATGTCTCTATCAAGTGTAGGGGAACTACTTTGGCCCATGTTCTAGTGGATACAGGTTCATCGCTGAATGTTCTGCCCAAGAAGGACCTTGACAGATTGGATTATGAAGGATTGAATCTGAAGCCCAGTAACATTATGGTGGGGGCTTTCGATGGTTCCAAAATAATGGTGCATGGGGAGGTAGACATCCCTATCAAAGTGGGTACTCGTAATTTTAATTCCACTTTTTATGTGATGGACATCCGCCCATCTTACTCCTGTTTATTGGGTCAACCCTTGATCCATGGGGCTGGTGCTATGACTTCCACCCCACATCAGATGCTAAAGTACCCAGTTAATGGGAAAATTATCTCAGTCCATGGGGAGGAGTAGTATATGGTGATCCACCTGAACTCTTTCAGGTACGTTGAAATGGACGGTGAGTTCATTGAGACCCCCTGTCAGAACTTTGAGGAGGTTCCACAAACAGTTGCTACAACCAAGACTGCTGCTAGTGTTCCAAAAAATACCAGACCTCCATTGAAGATGGCTTCTCTAAAGGATGCCAGGGCAGTAGTCGAAGAAGGTGGGTGTATAATTTAAGGCCAACTTCCGGATATTCCCTACAAACCTGAAAATTTTGGTTTAGGTTTTACTTCAGGGGCCAAGAGAGCTGTTTGTTGTGCTCGCACCGAGGGACCACCTTTACGGATCAGCAACCATGCACTCAATGCTTTGGAAGACAGTGATAGTGATTATGACCTGGACAAGTGGATTTTCCCAACCATCGACGGTGGACTCAGCAATTGGGAGGCTAAAGATTTTATGCCTGTTACTTTTATTCAAGAGTAATTTGTCTTTTTATTTTTGAGGAAATGTAATATTTGAACAATTGAAACATTAAAACCTTGTGTCTTACCCGAGGCACAATGGTCTATTTGTGAGGGTTATTACTTCATTTTCATATGTCTTTAATAAAACATTAGACGTTTCACATACAAATTTTACGCTCTTTGTTTTTCTTTTCTGCTCTTTACTTTATCAAAAATATACAAATATGCTCTTACACAGACTCACATATCAAACTGCAGATCCACATCCACTATGGATCCCATTGATAACGGTTCTTCTATTTCTCATTATGACTTTGAAAATCTGATCAACCAAGCCGAGGACGAAGGTGAGGAAGATTGTGAGGTACCAGGAGAGCTTGCCAGACTGTTATAACAGGGAGAAAGGGCAATATAGCCTCATGAGGAGCCAATTGAGACAATGAACTTTGGTACTGAAGAGGACAGAAAAGAAGTCAAGGTAAGTGCTAACTTAGAGCCCAGTGTCAAACTGCGGTTAACACAGATGCTACATGACTATGTTGAGGTTTTTTTCATGGTCGTACAAAGACATGCTGGGACTTGACACCAATATTGTGGTTCATCGCCTACCTACAAAAGAGGACTTCCCTCCAGTGAAACAGAAGGTTCGTCGTATGCAGCCGGATATGTCAGAAAATATCAAGGCTGAAGTCATGAAACAATTCAATGCCATTTTCTTAGTTGTCACGTCTTACCCATAATGGGTCGCTAATGTTGTTCCAGTACCTAAGAAGGACAGTAAGGTACGTGTGTGTATGGATTACAGAGACTTGAACAGGGCAAGCCCCAAGGATAACTTTCCGCTTCCCCATATTAATGTTCTGGTTGATAACACCATACAACATAAGGTATTCTCCTTCATGGATGGTTTCTCTGGATACAATCAGATCAAAATGGAACTTGAGGACATGGAGGAGACGACCTTTGTCACACAATAGGGCACTTTCTATTACAAAGTTATGCCATTTGGACTAAAGAACAACGGGGCAACCTATCAACGGGCCATGGTAGCTTCGTTTCATGATATGATCCATCACGAGATAGAGGTCTATGTTGATGACATGATAGCCAGGTCTCAGACTGAAGAGGAGTACCTTGATCACCTACAGAAGTTATTTGACAGGCTGAAGAAATACAAAATGAGGCTGAATCCGAATAAGTGCACCTTCAGAGTAAGATTAGGTAAGCTCTTAGGTTTCATTGTTAGCGGAAAAGGTATTGAGGTAGACCCTGCAAAGGTCAAAGCTATACAATAAATTCCAACTCCTTGCACTGAGAAGGAAGTTAGAGGATTCTTGGGATGCCTAAACTACATTGCCAGGTTCATTTCCCATCTGACCGCTACTTGTGAGCCAATCTTCAAATTACTGAAGAAAGATCAAGCAGTGAAGTGGAATGACGAATGCTCGTATGCTTTTGACAAAATTAAGGAATATCTCCAAGAGCCTCCAATTCTGATGCCACCAGTTGAAGGAAGACCTCTGATCATGTACTTAATGGTATTAGAGAACTCAATGGGGTGTGTGCTGGGAAGCATGACGAGTCTGCTCGAAAAGAGAATGCAATATACTACCTTAGCAAAAAGTTTACCAACTGTGAAACAAGATACTCACTGCTCGAGAAAACTTGATATGCTCTGGCATGGGCTGCTCGCCGACTAAGACAATATATGTTGACTCACACTACTTTGTTGATATCTAAAATGGATCCTATCGAGTACATCTTTGAAAATCCCGCTCTCTCCAGAAGAATAGCAAGATGGAAAATGATCCTGACCGAATACGACATTCAATATATAACCCATAAAGCAATTAAAGGAAGTGTATTAGCTGATCATTTGGCTCATCAAGTTGTGGATGACTACCAATCCATGAATTTTGAGTTCCTGGATGAGAACATCATGTTAGTAATTGATTATGAAGAACCTGGACCAGATGAAGGACCTGAAAAAGGATCCTGATGGACTATGGTTTTTTGACGGAGCTTCCAATGCTCTTGGCAATGGCATTGGCGCTGTGATCATATCTCCTGAGGGCTGTCATACTCCTTTCACTTCCAGGCTATATTTCAAATATACCAACAACATGGCTAAGTAAGAAGTGTGTATCATGGGTCTCAAAGTTGCAATCAATTTAAGGATCAAGTTCTTAAGTGTGTTTGGAGACTCGAATTTGGTAATCAGCCAGATCAAAGGAGAATGGGACACAGAGCATCCTAATCTCATCTTGTACAAAGAGCATGTGTTGACGTTAATCCCATACTTTGAAGAAATCACCTTTGGGAATTTTCCACGAGAGGAAAATCAACTACTGGACGCGCTAGCTACGATGTCATCCATGTTCAAGGTAATGAGGCTCCTCAGATCACCATTGAAAGGATGGATAAGCCAGCATACTATCATGAGATTGGTACTGAAGAAATAATGGATAAGCCTTGGTTCCATGAAGTCAAAAGATATCTCGAAGCTCAAGAATACCCTGAGGGAGCTTCGGTTAATGATAAGAAGTTCCTAAGAAGGTTCTCTGCTAAGTTTTTCCTCAGTAACAAGATCCTTTACAACCGCAATCACGACTCTACCTTGCTTCGGTGTGTAGACAAGAGTGAGGCAAAAAGGATTATGGTTGACTTACACGAAGGTACCTTTGGCACTCATTCCAGTGGACACTCAATGGCTAAAAAGATCTTACGGGAAGGATACTACTGGTCCACCATGGAGGCAGACTGTTATTAGCATTCACAGAGTTGTCAGAAATGTCAGATCTATGCTGACAAGGTGCATGTACCTCTGGTTCCTCTGAACTTCTTAACTGCACCATGGCCATTTGCAATAGAGCATCGACATGATTAGAGAAATCAAACCTATAGCTTCTAATGGGCACCGCTTCATCCTGGTTGCCATTGATTACTTCAAGAAGTGGGTCGAAGCAGCTTTATTTGCCTCTGTTACCAAGAACGTTGTGGCCCGATTCATCAAACACAATCTTATATGTCGCTACGGTATTCTAGAAAGAATCATTACAGATAATGGTACCAATCTCAACAACACTATGATCACCGAGCTTTGCACGCAATTCAAGATTTAAAATCATAACTCTTCTCCCTACTAGCTGAAGATGAATGGCGTTGTAGAATCTGCTAATAAAAACATCAAGAGAATCATACAGAAGATGACGGTGACATATAAAGATTGGCATGAGATGTTACCATTTTCTCTTCATGGTTACCGCACCACAATGTGAACATCAACCGGGGTAACTCCTTTCTCTTTGGTATACGGTATAGAAGTTGTCCTTCCCATTGAAGTCCATATCCCTTCCTTGAGAATCATGGAGGATGCAGGGCTGAGTGAAGACAAATGGGTCCAAACACGACTTGATAAATTAAACTTGATTGATGAGAAAAGGCTCGCGACTGTCTGCCATGGTCCGATGTACCAAAAACGTATGATCAAAGTTTTTAGCAAGAAGGTCATACGTTAGGTATATCAGGCTGGTGACTTGGTAATCAAACGCATCATACTGCCGCAAGGTGATCCCAGGGGAAAATGGACTCCCACATACGACGGGCCATTTGTAATCAAGAACATATTTTCTGGTGGAGCGATGATCTTAACCACTATGGACGGTGACGACCTTCCGCATCCTGTAAACGCGGACATAGTTAAAAGATACTACGCATAAATAAAGACCCGCTAGGTCGACTGGCCTAGGCAAAAATTAGGGTATCCCTGCGAACCAAGAGGGTTCGGGAAAAAATTAGGGATATACATGAAAATATCTATACACCCGACAAGTCGAAAACCTGAAAAGGCGGCTTGGGCAAAAAAGGGTATCCCGATGGACTGAAAACCCGAAAGGGTGGTCAAGACAAAAGTTAGGGATTTAAAGTGTATAACTATGTACCGTTGGATCACCTTATAGCCAATCTTCAGTATCAATTATCAAACTCAAGCGGTACTAATCCATCCAATCAGCTTCGGACAAGCAGCGAAAGGGATGAGACGCTCAAAGACATAAATGCAATAGCAGAATGGGAATCCAACGGGATTATTTCACATAGCTATTTTTCTTTGTATACTACTTTTTTATAATTTCCATTCTTATGACGACATTTACTTACTAGGATGTTTGTCTCCTTGTACAAAAATGCTTATTTCAAGTTAATACAAAACTATTCCTTTGAAAGTGTAAAACTTCTATTTTTATTTTTTGGTTTTGTATGCGAAACGTCCAATGATTATTTTTTGAACATATGCATTTGAATGTGATTACTGTTTAAAAATACACACATAAAAACCAGAAAGACAATTGCTAATGACTTTAAGAAACAAGACAATATCTAAGGGCCATCCACGAGATCCCCGCAGAGGTTTTCCCCGACAAATATTTTCTCCAGCAGGTACAGAGGTAGAGATATCCAACTACAAGGCCACAGCCATGTTCTCAGCATGCTGCCTAATGGTGTCGGGTTCTCATATCCTCGGCAGAGCGAAAATCTCCAATTACTGCTCCAAAATCCCCAGTGAAGTCGCCAAGCTTCTCAAGATTCCCCTACAGGATTTCAACAAAATTCCCAAGCAGTTTATGGAGTTCACCTTCTGCAACAGAGTTTTATAAATCTAAAGTAATTTATAAAGCCCTATCCCCAGCAGAGTTTATTTCTCTAGCTATGGAAGTTCATCCCCTAGTGGATTTTATTTCTCCAAATTGGTGAAATCTTCCGACAGAACTCTTTCCCTCGGTAAAATCATTCTCAAACAGAACTCTAAGATCGTCGGAAGAGAAAGGGAATCGCCAACAAAACTATCTCCATTCATTATCCCTAGCGTAAATTGAAGAATCATTTTCTTCACTCACCAATAGCAGTCCGAGATTCAGCTTCCCGGTACTCTTCAACAGCAGTCAGGGATTTATTTTCCCAGACGAAGATATTGCACAACAGCATTACTTGTTCATACATCATGGCATGTGCATACAAATACATATATCACAATCTCATTTATTTTGGGAGCATCATGCAATTCATACATCATGACATCGCATGAAACTGACTTTACCTTTTCAGGTTAAATTAGTAGACATCCAAACACTATCAACTTTTACAGCAGGTCAAAGATTAATGCTCGAAACCAGACGGAGAAACTATCTACACGACCAAGTGGTATGAACTCCCGAAACAAGACGGGGTTACCAACAAATACAACAGGCCACAGATTAATGCCCGAAACCAGAATGGGAAACTATCTATGTCACCAGCAAAACAAGTTCGAGATTAGTACCTGTAACAAGCCAGGAGAACTATCTGTGGACGATCGACTATGGATTAATACCTGTAACAAGCCAGGAGAACTATCTACATGAAGAGATTTAAGGTTAATACCTGTAACAAGAAAGGAAAACTATCTTTCTTTCTCAAGTCAGAGATTAATACCGGTAACAAGCCAGAACAACTATCTCAACGACCGAAAATTTTCAAATTCCAGATTAATACCTAAAACCAGACAGGATAACTATCTGTGAACAAGATGATTATAGATTAACACCTGAAACCAGACAAGAAAGCTGTCTATATGACCAGATGAAGAAATATTACACGGGTTCCTTCTCAGAATCCAGATGCAGTCTAACACGAACTCATCCTGAAACAGCCCTACACAAGCTCTTTCTAGTACATTTCCAAATACCGGTTAATTCCATTATCCCCGGAAAATCACTGGAAACCTGGACTTCAACCAGAATACAACAAATTGTCATCTCTCCAGAGATAACTCTTCAGCAGAGCCATGGACAACTGAAGTTCCTAGACTCTATTCCCCACGGAGTTTTCCTCAAACAGGAGAACAACAGAAACCCACATTCCCCAACGGACTCCTCCTCAGACAGCAGGAACAGGAACCCCCAAAGGGACCATGTGTGAAATTAGCATCTACTTTGGTGACATCTTTAAGCCCATCTTCAATGACTTTCTGTCATCTCCTCCAAATGGCATCTATAAGCTCATTCCCGACATGGTCAACCATCAATGTTATTTCATGCGAGTGCAAATTTCTGGGCACTCTAGTGTTCAATCATCTTGCACCTTCAGATCACGAAAGGTGGAAAAGTCAATCTAAACCCTCAGGTTTAAGAAGATTGAACAACGGCAGTTGTTGTACCCCAAAATTTGCCCTCTCATATTTTTCCAAGATGTTTCTCTTACGTAGGTGATTACAAACACTTTATTAAAGAAAAAATAATTTTTTTGAAGATAAACAAGGTCTTTCGATTGGCATGTCAAAGGGTCTTTTGATTGGCATCTTAACAGGCTTAGATTGGGCACCTAACTTCCTCCAAGAATGCTTCATATTTCCAAGCTTCGATTGAAGCCTTGGCCTTTTTCTTGTTTGATGTATACAAGTTTCAACTAGGTATGTGTTTCCTTTGAAACAACCTCCTTGGATTCAAAAGGGAAAGGCCTTCTCTATGCTTGCCTTCAATTCACAAGGCAGGAACTTCCTTCATGCCAGCAAGCACAAAGCAATGGCCTTCTGCATACATCCTTTGATTGCACCATTGGCTTTACATGCTGGCTTGACTCACAATGCAATGGCTACCTGCATGCAACCTTAATTCTTGCTTCGATTAGGCATTTGATTTCTTTGGAGCAAGCTTAATTCCTGCTTCGACTTGGAAAATTCTCCCTCTGTGCGTGCCTTCAGCGCATAAAGCAAGAATCCCGTGCAAGCTCCCTTCGATCTACCAGCAGTAACCTCCTGCATGCTTACTTTGATCCACAAAACAGTGGGTTCTTACATGCCAGCTTAGTTCAAGGAAAAAGGTTCCCTCTTCATTCCTTCTTTCGTTTCACAAGCATAAGATTTCCTCATTATGAATGCACAAATGATGCCTTCGAAGGACGTACATTTGGTCTGCTCGAAAGACACACATTTGTTGGAAATAAACTTTTTTTGCCTTTTGATGAGGTTTGGTTCAAGCTGCTTGCTGGGCAAGAGGTTATATGCTGCCCAACCCAAGCCTCATGCACCATTACATTCATGACAAAGGAGGTTTCGATTGGCCAGAAGTAAGACCTCACTTGGGCTATTAGAATCAAGAATATAAGGAAAATAGATGATCCATTCGAAGAAGCATTCAAAGGCCCATTCGAAGGACATATAGTGTTGTCTAAAAAGAAAAGGGGTTTGGTCAAAAGTTGGATCTAATTGGTCAAAACGAAAGAGAAATATTCGAGGAAGCTTCGATTGGCCAATATAAAGTCTTTTGTTTGGTTTAGTTAGGTAGTGTCAGCGCCAGTTGAATAACAAGGCATATTGGGACTCAATTGAAAGCCACGATGATGAGGCCTAGGGAAATTTGAAAGAAAGTGAGAAGGCTTCTACAAAGCCTTCAATTGATAAAGAACTGAAGCAACCTTCGACCAGTCTGGGATAATTGATGTTTCAATTGGTTTGAGTTGAAAGAAATCCATTCAAAGGAAGTAACACTAGGCCAATCGAAGAGCAACACTAGATGGAATTCGAAGGAGCCAGAATGTCCAAGTTCATTCAAATTAAAAAAAAAGACAAGGTTCCATGTCTATGGAAAAGTTACAATATTTTGTTTATCACTCTTAAAGAACATAATCATGGTTATTTACCCCTTTGCCTTCTTGTCCACTCCACCCCCTCTATATAAAGAGACACCATGTGTTGCATCACACACATACAGATTACCTATAAAAGAAAAAGAACACTCACACCGCTATAGAAAACATATCAAAATTTGAACCAGTTTTGCAGGCACCCTCAATCCAGACGAAGACCATACTTGTGTTCCTGAGACCCCCAAGAGTCTGCTCCAAACCAAGCCACACCCAGATTCATAGATCGAAGCATTTCAAGTTGGTAAGTATTCACCCAAGTCGAAACTGTATTTCTAGGCCCTTTAAATACGTGTTGTTGGTATCTTTGTGCTGCTAATGTCATTTGTGTTTATATGAACATATCATACACAAGGTAACATGCAGGAATAAAATCATGCCATCAAAAGGAATGATCTGCGTATGCCTTTCGATACTCATGGTATAGCCAGTTCCAAGCCAAAATAAGCTTAGGCTTGAGGACAGAAGACTCTAATTAGGGAGAAAGACCTGGGTTCGATACCCAGGTCCTGCATCTTTATTTTTGCCAACATTTGTCTTGCAGGTCTAGATCGAAAGACAACTCCCTCCTTGGATCGAAAAATCATACCCCTCCCTGGATCAAAGAACCACATTGCTCCTTGGATCCAAGGATAGACCTGGGCTCTCTTTAACATTGGGCCTAGCGAAAATTCAATCTCACACCCCCCCTATTTTCTTTTGTTATCAGGCCCATTTTTGTATTCCTTTTATTTGTTTTAGTTTTTCTCTATTAATTATTTAATTAACTAAATAGTCAAAAAAATCACAAGATATTAAGTTATTCCTTTTTTTAATTAAACTAATTTTGTAAATAAATTAAATAAATATTTTAACTATTTTCTTTAATTTAAAATAGGTTAGAATTTAGGATTTAATTTATATTTTAATCATTTTCTATTCATAATAAAAACCAAAAAGAACTTAGACTATTTTTCTTAATTTTATTTTATTTTCTAAATAGATTTTAGGATTAATTAATTATTTTATTAAATCAAAAAAATAACAAAAAATAAACAAAAGGATTTTCATTTCTTAGGATGTTTTTAGACGTTATTTTCAATTTCACGCGCGTTTATTTTATTTCACATTTTTATTATTAATGTACTTGCTCATGGTCTGTAATAGTAATTAGGACTTTATTTTCCGCATTTCTCCAATGTACCTCTCACAAAGCCTTGTAATAGCGTAGATTTAATTTCCGCATTTAAATTCCTGTACATATATTAACTGTTAGATGTATGTTAATAGGAATGCATGACAAGAGCTTAATAATTAAACGATTAGCAAACTTAACACAAGATAAATACTTGAACTAAACACAATTACACATATGCACCTCTAGGGTATCCCACTTTGATTGCCTTTGGAAAATGGTCATAATTCACGAAACGTGAGAAGTTTTAGTGGTCGTCCTCTAGTTTGAAAGATCACAAGTCCCTCGATGACCCTTTCGACGTTGCCCCGGTTAAAAGTGATCTTAAAACTTTAGGACAATTACTAAAATTTCTTTCCAAGTTGCCTTTGTGACTATAACTTCCCTTTGATGTCCCTCATACATCCAATAATAGGGCTACCTACTCACTAATAGTAGGATAGTACTGTCTAAAGGTTCAGAAGAAAAGAACTACCTTTTCAAGTACAAAGTATATAGCTGTTAGAAGTTTCCTCAAAACATTTTTCACTTACACAAATACTACTTTTCCAAAAAAACATTTTCCAATACACTTTGTATACTTTCTCCACTATCCCGAGAAACATTACAAAGTTCGCCATACTAAGGAATACTCAAAACATTTTCAAACACGCAAAGCACAAAGGTATTTCAAAATGAGCAAACATCTAAGAGCCCGTAGATAACTATGGGTGGAAAGGGTGCTAACACCTTTCCTTTCCATAATCTACCCCCTTACTTAGAAAATTCTCGAAAAGGTCTTTTTATGTTCTTTTCACCCTTTCCTTAATTTGGATAAAAGAAAAGTCGGTGGCGATTCTTGCTTACGGCAACATTTGCAAACACAAACGCAAAACCTATAACATAAAAGTTGGTTCTGCCACCGTATTAGCTCTTCCAATCAAAGACTTCTTAAAAGTCTTGTCACATTTCCCTTCGAATTAGCCTTCCTTCGATCCTTCAAATTAGCCTGCATACTGCTGTCGAAGCTGCTTCGACCCAAAAGCCCTCAGGCATATTTTCAGCCTTCGACCTACACTTTTTCATGCACAGTTCTTTTCTTCCAGCCATGCCATATGCTGAGGCATATAGGGTACCATGAAAACCATTTGAAGCCCTGAAACTCACACATCTTGGTGAAATGGGAAATTAGTTAAAAGGCCACTGCTTAGGAGGAGAATTTATCTGATCAATTCTTGGTCAACCTTGAGCAATTAGGGACCTTAATGAGCATGCTCTGAATAATATGGGAGGGAAAATTTTGGGTTGAAACACTACCACTGAGGAGTTTTGGAAAGCTAAGTCCCTAACTACCGCTGGAGACGAAGAGTATGTGTATCTTCAACCTTGTTTAGAATGCTTTCGCTGGGAATTCCTGTTTTTTATTTGAGGAAACTCTATAGGGAATGTTGGCTTCTACTTAGGGAGTAGAATTCAGGACCTTTAGTTGACCATTACTCTACTGGGGAATTTTATTCTTATATACCTTTAGTAAGAGGAATTCGTCAAAAAAATGAAAAGAATACAAAGTGAAAACAAAAATTGTATAGCCATGTGGAAGTGATCTCATTGGGTTCCAACTCCGCTATTTCCCATATGTCTTCGAACATAATCCCTTGCCGTCGAAAGAAGTTGATTAAATTGATCTTGTACCATTTGAACTTTGACCTTGGTAATAAAAATTGGTTGTAGTGATCCAACGGAACATAGTCGTACGCTTTAATCCTTAACTTTTTCCTGGACCACCCTTTCATATTTTCGGTCCACCAGGATACCCTTTTTTGCTCAAGCCACCCTTTTAGGTTTTTGACTTTCCGGGTGTACAATCTTTTGTATATATCCATAATTTTTGCCCAAACCTTTATGGTTTGCCGGGATGCCCTTATTTTTTCCTAGGTATGTCAACCTAACGGGTCATTTTTATTAGTGGTATTTTTTGACTATGTTCGCGTTCACAGGATGTAGGAAATCTTCACCGTTCATAGTGGTTAACATCATAGCACCGCCAGAGAATACTTTCTTGACAACAAATGGCCCTTCGTAAGTAGGAGTCCATTTTCCCCTAGGGTCACCTTGTGGTAAAATGATGTGCTTTATTACCAAGTCGCCGGCCTAGTATACTCGGGGTTTAATCTTCTTATTGAATGCCTTGATCATATGCTTTTGATACATTTGACCATGAGAAACAACATCCAGTCTCTTCTCGTCAATCAAGTTCAACTGATCCAATATTTTCTGAATCCATTCATCTTCACCTAAGTCTTCTTCTTTCATAATCCTCGGAGAAGTCAATTTGAACTTCAACAGGCAGGACAACTTCCATGCCATAGACTAAAGAGAATGAGGTTTCCCTAGTTGATGTTCGTGCCGAGTTTCGATAGCCGTGAAGAGAAAATGGTAGCATATCATGCCAGTCTTTATAACTCACCACCATCTTTTGCATAATATTCTTTACATTCTTATTGGCAGCTTCCACTACACCATTCATCTTAGGTATGTATGGAGAAGAATTGTGGTGTTTGATTTTGAATTGCGTGCAAAGTTCAATAATCATGGCATTGTTGAGCTTGGTTCCTTTGTCAGTGATAATCCTTTCTGGGATACCGTACCGACAAATGAGGTTATTCTTGATAAATTGGTGTTGTACCCCAAAATTTTCCCTCTCATTTTACTCAACAAATGTCAATGGAGGTCCCTAAGTTGCTCAAGGAAGCCCAAGAGTTGACCATACAAACTCTCTCCTAAGGCAGTATACCCCAAGTTAGGGTTTCTATTTTCATAAATATGAGAGGACCAAAAAGGTCTCCTATGCTCTCCATGGTATTAATATGTTCCCAAGATCATCCATGCCAAGTTTCAAGCCTTGCATAAGAAGTTTGCTCAGCCAACTGCTCAGATGCTTGAGAATCGACTATATTAGGTCAAAAGTCAACTATGGCCCACATACAGTCAAACTTCAAGATTTTTGGTCAACATCATCATTTTGAAGTGTTATCCATCATTTTATCAAGGGTTGATCGTGATTCCTCAAGGAATGCTCCAAATTCATCAAAACCCAAAATTGCTAAATTAGGGTTTCTTAGGAAAAGTCAACCCAACTTTGACCAAGCATAACTTTCACATGCTTTATCAGAAATTTTCCATCCAAAGCTCATTTTGAAGAGGATACAATTCAATAAAACTCATCTTCATCTCACAAGTTCAAAATATGCACTAATAAAAAGATATGAATTTTGACATTATAGGTCCTTTTGAAAAGTCAACAAGAACACCTTTTGGGTCAAAGCTTAATACATGAACATGGAAGACTCAATTGAGATGAGATCAAAAGGGATGCTTAGGGGACATCCCAAGCTTTCTAAAAAGTCTAAGAACACCTCTCTAGGGTAAAAAGTGGAGGAGATATGCCTTGTCAAAGTTGACCTTTTTTGCAAAATTGTCAAAAGTCAACATTGATCAAATTTGCATTTTTTCCAAAGGGGTCCATGTTTTCTTGCTTGAAACATGTTTCTAATAGGACCCACGTCCCCTGAGCTCATTCACCTCTTATTTTATTATTTTTATCAATTATTTTGATTTTTTATTCATTTAAATCAAAATAAATCAAATTAAATGGTCAAATAATGAAAACAAATCAAATCTTGAGATTTTATGCATATTCTGAGTCCATGTACAGCTAGCATGCCAGCCAAGTCGTGCAAGGTTCATTAGGGTTGAAATAGATTGGATTGAAGCAAGTTTTGGAAAGAAATCATACATGAAGCAAATCAAATCCAATTTTCATAATTCTGAAAGATTTGATACAAATTTGTTGACCTAATTCAGTCTACTATAAGTGCATAATAATTCCAGATCAAGAAAAAAGGGGATTGGAGGCGTGAAAGAGCAAGAAGAAAACTCAAAAATTTGGACAAAAGTGGGAGATCAAAATCCATCTTAGAGCCATCCTTAAGGAGTTTCAAGCCTAGAAATCGATTCCTGGACATCCCAGGAAGCTAACAGCATCATTTGCAAGCCTCAAAGCATCCAAAATTGTCCCTAAAAGCAGCACGGTTTGCCCTAAAACTAAAACTCGATTTCAATATTTTACGCATCTTAAATGCATTCAAACCATATATTTGTGTTTATCATCTTGTTTGCAAGCTACCTGTATCCTTTAATTGCATTTATCGCGCAGGAATCCATAGTTGCCATTGCTAGGTTTTATGAGATGTTTTTAGGGCTTTGTTATACAGGAACAATTAGGCCTAATGATGGATACCATGATGATTAGGGCTTCAAGCCCAGTTGATTCATGGTCACCAATTTAATTTATCTTTCCTTTACATGATTTTTGAGATGCACAGGGTTATAGCCATGGCCACAATCCATAGGTAAAAGTTGTTACCTAAGACAACAATCCCAGGGAAGAAGACAATGGCGTGGCAAGGCGTGACTGGTCCATTCAAACTTCGCGCGTTTTTTATGGAAGGACACTTGATTTGGCTTTTGTTTTTATTTTTTTATTATGTTTACAACTAATAATTCCAGCGCAGTTGGTCAGAGGAAGGAAGTATGAAGCTCATGTCCTGGGTTCGATCCCAGGTGTGAGCTTTTGGCATTTTCTCCATTATTTTTTCCAGATCCAGCACACCTCACCTTCTGAGGATCATCATCCTCTAGATCCATCTCCAGCCAGATCCAACACACCTCACCTTCTGAGGATCATCATCTTCTGGATCCATCTCCAGCCAGATCCAGCACACCTCACCTTTTGAGGATCATCACGCACCCTCTGATCATCATCCTTTGGATCCATCTCCAGCCAGATCCAGCACACCTCATCTTCTGAGGATCATCACGCTCCCTCTAATCATCATCCTCTGGATCCATCTCCAGCCAGATCCAGCATACCTCATCTTCTGAGGATCATCATGCGCCCTCTGATCTCATCCTCTGGATCCATCTCCAGCCAGATCCAACGCCAGCATATGCAGGTCCACCATGAGTCCCCAGAAGATGGTCTCATTGGACCAGGCGCTAGAATCTGGGCCATCCTTCTGGGTTTCAGAAGTTCAACATACACCCCCAGTTTGCTTCATCACTCCAGGCCCATTCTTTTTCTCTTCTTTATTTATTTCCTTTGATTTAATTATTTTTGTTTATTTATTTTTCAACAAAAAATTAATTGTTTTTTTAATTAATCATAAAACCAACAAATCACAAAAATACAAAAAAAAACATTTTTTTAATAGTAAATTAATTAATTAAATTAGGAAATTAGGTTAATTTAACTTCTTTCATAATTAAAAACAATTAGAAATTAGGTTTAATTAATTTGTGATTTAATTGTTTTCTCAAATGAAAATCCACAAAAATTTCTTTCTCTCAATTAGGGTTTTAAGTTATTAATTACTGCCCTCGTATTTAATTTTCCGCGCGCTTGTTAATTATTTTTTCCATTATTTTGTAACTGTTCAGGGTTTGTAATAGTTAAATTAGGGTTTTATTTCTTGCTTTAAATCTCCGATTTTTGGTTATGTAATTAATCCCCCTCCCCGAAGCCTTGTAATAACTAGGTTTTACTTCCTCACACTTTTAATTTCCGCAATCTTTAACTGTTAGATGTATGGCTAACAGGATTGTATGGCAAGAATGTATGGAAAATTAAAACAGTTAGAAAACCCTAATGTGCAAAGATTAAAATAACTGAAACAAATCACTCGCACATGTTCACTCCTAGGGTTTACCTCACTTTAGTTTCCTTCGGTAAACAATCATTAAGCATAGGAGATTTTAGTGGTTGCCCTCCAGTCTAAAGAGATCAAATTGTCCCATTCGAATGTTGCCTTGGAAATGTTGCCTCACAAATGTTGCCTCGGAAAGATCTTAAGACTCTAGGGTTATTACTAAAGTTTTCTAACTATTGATTTAGTGATTGTACTTGTCCCTTTTGAATGTCCCTTACAAACTCCAACGACGGTTCTACCTACTCCTTAATAGTGGGATAACGCTGTCTAAAGGAAATAGAACAGAAACGATCCTCTTTCGAGTAGGTAGATGCTAGTAGGTACTTGCTCAATGAAAACTTTTCACACTAACACCTTTCAAAACAAATTTTCAAAACAACTTCGTCACATCCTTGAGGACCGATACAAGGGTTATTACGAAGTAAAAACATTTTCAAGACAAACACACACACACAATTTGAAAAATGAGCAAGTACCTAAGAGCCTGTAGATAATTACGTATAGAAAGGGTGCTAACACCTCCCCTTTCTATAATCTACCCCCCGTACTCAGAATATCTCGAAAAAAGGTTTTTTCTTTTCTTTTTCCTTTTCCTGATTGGATAAAATAAAAGTCGGTGGCGACTCTTGCTTACCGCGACATTTTATGAACAAAAATGCAAAATGTAAACCAGTATTAAACAGTCGGTTCTGCCACCGTATCACAATTGGGCTACAACATTCTTAGTGACTGAGGCAAATGAAGCAGCTTCGACCCATTTGGTGAAGTAGTCAATGGCGACAAGGATGAAACAATGTCCATTGGAGGCAGTGAGCTTGATTTCTCCAATAATGTCAATGCCCCACATTGCAAATGGCCACGGATCAGTCATGACTTTCAAGGGTATCAGAGACACATGAACCTTGTCAGCATAGATCTGACACTTATGGAAAGTCCTTGAGTGGTGGTGACAATTAGTTTCCATAGTTGACCAATAGTATCCAGCTCTTAGAATCTTCTTGGCCATAGTGTGTCCACTAGAGTGAGTCCCTAAGATACCTTCATGCATGTCTTCCATGATCTTTTATGCTTCCTTCTTGTACATTCAACGGAGCAGAGTAGAGTCATGGTTGCGCTTGTACATGATCCATTGCTTAGGAAGAATTTGGCTGAGAACCTCTACAGGAATTTCTTGTTATTGATTGAGGCTTCCTCAGGATATTTTATGCTTCAAGGTACCTCCTCACTTCATGATACCAAGGCTTCTCGTCATCAATGTTGATCTCATGATAGTGCGCAGGTTCTTCAAATCTTTCGATGGTAATTCTGGGGACTTGTCCCAATTAACCTTGAACATAGACGACATAGTTGTTAAAGCATCTGCCAACTAATTTTCTTCCCTCGGGATATGTTCAAAGGTGACCTCCTCGAAGTATGGGATCAAGGTTAACACAAAATCTTTGCAAGGGATCAAGTTTGGATGCTTGGTATCCCATTCTCCTTTAACTTGAATTACCACCGGGGCTGAGTCTCCGTATACACTCAAGAATTTGATTCTTAGGTCAATGGCAGCCTTTAGACCCAATATGCATGATTCATACTCGGCCATGTTATTTGTACAGCCGAAGTAAAGTCTGGCATTGAAAGGTGTATGGAAACCTTCGGGAGAAATGATCAAAACACCAATTCCATTACACAATGCATTGGAAGCTCCAACAAAAACCATAGTCTAATGGGATCTTTGTTCAGGTCTTTCATACGGTCCAGGATTTTCACAGTCGATTATCAGCATGATATTCTCGTCCGGGAATTCAAAGTTCATGGATTAGTAGTTATCAACAGCTCGATGGGCCAAATGATCCGCCATCACACTTCCCTTGATTTCTTTTTGTGTAGTGTATTAGATGTCATATTCAGTCAAGATCATTTGCCATCTAGTTATTCGTCCGGAGAAAGCCGGTTTTTCAAAGATATACTTGATGAGGTCCATCTTAGAAATCAATAAAGTAGTATGAGTATACATATACTGTCTTAGCCGGCGAGCAGCCCATGCCAAAGCGCAACAAGTTTTCTCGAGCAGTGAATATCTGGTTTCACAGTCGGTAAACTTTTTGCTAAGGTAGTATATTGCATGCTCTTTTCGGCCAAACTAGTCATGTTGACCCAGCACACACCCTATTGAATTCTCTAATACAGTCAAGTACATAACCAGAGGTCTTCCAACTGGAGGCATCAGGATTGAAGGTTCTTGTAAATACTCCTTGATTTTATCAAAAGCTGCTTCACAGTCGTCATTCCATCTGACTACTTGATCTTTCTTCAACAGTTTAAAGATTGGCTCACATTTAGCAGTTAAGTGAGAGATGAATCAGACAATGTAGTTGAGTCGACCTGGAAACCCCTAACCTCCTTCTCGGTATAGGTAGTTGGCATCTCTTGTATGGATTTGACTTTTGTAGGGTCGACTTCAATTCCTTTTCCACTAACGACGTAGCCTAGGAGTTTTCCAGACCTTACTCCGAAAGTGCACTTGTTGGGATTCAGCCTCAACTTGTATTTCATCAACCTTTAAAATAGCTTGTGTAAATGATCAAGGTGCTCTTCCTCAGTTTACGACCTTGCAATCATATCATTAACGTACACTTCTATCTCATGATGGATCATGTCATAAAATAGAGCTACCATAGCTCATTGGTAGGTTACGCCTGCATTCTTCAAACTGAAAGGCATGACCTTATAACAAAAGGTGCCCCACTGTGTTACAAAAGTGATTTTCTCCAAGTCTTCGGGTGCCATTTTGATCTAGTTGTAATCGGAGAAGCCATCCATGAAGGAGAAAAATATGTTTTGAGCAATATTATCAACCAAGACGTCAATGTGTGGTAAGGGGAAATCGACTTTGGGGCTTGCCCTATTCAAATCCCTATAGTCTATGCACATACGAACTTTTTTGTCTTTCTTTGGAACCGGGAGCACATTTGCAACCCATTACGGATACGACGCCATCGCCAGGAAACCTGTATTGAGCTATTTCATTACCTCAGCTTTTATTTTCTCTGACATATTTGGCCGCATGCGACGAACTTTTTGTTTGACTGGAGGACAACCTTCCTTCATTGGTAGACGATGAACTACGATATCAATATCAAGCCTCAACATATCTTCATATGACCAAGAGAATGCCTCAACATAGTCGTGCAACATCTGTACCAATCTTCTCTTGACGATGTCTTCTAAATTGGCGCTGATTTTGACTTCTTTCTTGTCTGTCTCAATAGCCAGGTTTATTACTTAAATTGGCTCTTCGTGTGGTTGAATGGCCTTTTCCTCTTGTATCAGAAGTCTGGCGAGTTCCACAGGTATTTCAAAATCTTCTTCTCCTTCTCCTTCGGCTTGATAGATTGGATTTTCAAATTCATAGTTGGCAATAGCAGAGTTATTGTCAATGAGATCCATAGTGGATATGGATCTGCAAATGTGTGTGTGTGTGTGCATGTAAGGTCACATGGCTATTGAAAATGAAATAAAGTAAAGAAAGGCAAAGAGCGCAAAATTTGAATGCAAAATAGTCCAATGTTTTTCATTAAAATGAGCATATGGCATATGAAAATGACAAACCCTTAACAAATGGGACATTGTGCCCCGGGAAAGACACATGGCTTAAAGACATTATTTTAATGGAAATTACAGACAAATTTCTCAAAGTAATAAAAATAAGAAATGGTAGTTACTCCTGGATGAAGGAGATTGGGATGAAGTCCTTGGTCTTCTAGTTATTGAGTCCTCTATCAGCAGTCGGGTAGATCCATTCG
The DNA here is from genome assembly GCA_948472305.1 of Vicia faba. Taxonomy (NCBI): domain Eukaryota; kingdom Viridiplantae; phylum Streptophyta; class Magnoliopsida; order Fabales; family Fabaceae; genus Vicia; species Vicia faba. Next base: position 494,860,568 of record OX451736.1, read on the forward strand.
TCAAAGTCACAATCAGCATCAGAGTCTTCAAGAGCATTAACCTCATGGTTACTAATGTGAAGAGATGGTTTCCCTGCACGTCGAACTTCCTTTTGAGCCTTGGAAGTGAAGAAGGGATATCAGGGATTTGTCCCCAAATGGTGCAGCCTCCGTCTTCAATAATATCATGAGCATCTTTGAGAGAGGCCATCTTCGGTGTATCTTTAGCAGATTTGGGAATGTCAGCAGTGGCTTTGGCAACAACAACCATTGGAGAGACCACTTCAAAAGCTTGACAAGGAGTCTCTATGTACTAGCCATCCATTTCAACATACTTGAATGAATTCAGATAACTAATCATAAACTCTTCTTCTCCGCATACAATGATAATTTTCCCTTTGACCGGATATTTCAACTTTTGATGTAGTGTGGAAGTCACGGAACCTTCCCCATGTATCCATGGGCTTCTAAGCAGGCAAGAATAAGCAGGACAGATATCTATCACATAGAATGTTGGGTTGAAGACTTGAGACCCAACTTTGATAGGGAGACCAACCTCTCCATGGACCATTCTCTTTGATCCATCAAAAGCTCTCACCACGATGTCACTGGGTTTCAGCACCAAATCTTCACAATCCAACCTATCTAGAGCCCCTTTAGGTAAGTCATTCAGAGAGGACCCAATATCAACCAACACATGGGCTAAAGTGGTTCCCTTACACTCGATGGAAACATGTAGAGCTTTGTTGTGATTTTTCCTAGCTGGAGTCAAATCTGCATCTGAAAATCCCAAACCATTGTCAACCGTCAGGCTTGCTACACAGTTTTCAAATTGGTTGGCTGTATTTTCTTGAGGGTCATGTGAATTTTTCAAGAATCTTATCAATGCTTGAGCATGCGCCTCGGAGCATAGTAACAAAGACATCATGTAAACATTCGAGGGTGTTTGCCCCAACTGTTCCATTATCTTGTAATCAATTTTTCTAATGATTTTTAAAATCTCCTCCATCTCTTGTGTAGATGGATCCTTAATGGTAATATATTTTGTGGGCGCCTCCGTCCTGGAAGGCTCAGTCATTTTTCCCTTTCCTCGAGTATCAACAATAGGTTTAACAACAGCAATACGAATGGGTGTAGTCGTGGTTGTCGGAGGTGAAATCTCTGGAGAGAAGATCCTCCCCGTCCTAGTAACTTTACTTGATCCCACAATGTTTGTAATGTTAGCAGCTTTATCTTCATCGATCCAGGAATCTTGTTTGATACCATGTTAATACACTTCTACCCCATAATTCCAGGGCCCAGTCTTATTAGAAGAGTAGGGGACTGGCCCTGGTGTGGTGATAACTAGTGGAGCTATTCTTGGTTCAACGGGAATCCTAATAGGACCTTTGGAGGTGATCCTAATAGGTTTGTTTGATATAGTAATGATGGTAACGTCTTCAAGCTCTTGAGATACACTTTTGGTTAGACTTTTCACAGATGGAATTTTCTCAAATAGAATCTCATGGATATTCATCAAGTTGGACACCTTTCTTCAGCCATTCACAACCATTAATTTGTACAGCACAACAACAACAGTCTTCAAGGTAGCCAGGGAATAACCCAACTTTCAATAAATTCTCTTTAACAATCTTCAAAGGAGTGGTCAAGTCATTGACGGAGGAAACAAAAGAAGCTTCTTCAATAGCATTGACACACTTACCATGATTTGGCATGGGTGCAGTGATCACGTTGGGAGTTGGTGGAGGGTTGAATTCAATTTTCTTGTTATCAATTAGGTCTTGGATTTTGTTCTTTAGAGACTAACAATCATTTGTATCATGTCCGGGACTGTTTGAGTGGTAAGTGCATCTTGCATTGGTATTATATTTGGGAGAGGAGGTATCAGGGTTTTGGGGAGGATCCCTCAATGTTACCAGCTCTGATTTTAGTAAATGTTACAACTCTTGAGATAATGACATATTGATCTTAATTAGTATACTTCCTTTCTGGGAACTTTGTTCTACGCCTATTCCCTTGTTGTTGTTGAGTAGGTGTAGGATTGGAAATTAACACTTCCCTTACTGAAGGATGACAGTCATTCTTAGTACGACTCCTTGATCCATATACCGAATTAGTCTATTTTTTTCCAGCAAATGATTTTTTCACAACATCATCGGTGGAGGCCTTCGGTATCTTTCTGCTTTTAATCCTGCTTTCAACCCTTTCACCGGTCAAGATCAATTCAGTAAATCTGGATGATGAACTTCCAATCAGCAAGTTTAAAAATGGTCCAGTCAATGTCCCCATAAATATGTCTACCAAATCTTTATTAGTTAAAGGTGGTTGCACCCTTCCAGCCAGGTCTCTCCATTTTTTATTGTATTCTTTGAAGCCCTTGTTGGAACCCATGGTCATTCCTTGCAATTGCACCCTAGTTCGTGCAAGATCAGCGTTATATTGATATTGGCGGTAAAAGGCAGTGGCCAAATCCTCCCAAGTATGGATGTTAGTCCCTTCCAATTGGTAAAACCACTCCAACTGCGTCCCATATAGACTTTCTTGAAAAGAGTGCACCCAAAGTTTCTTATCAACGGTATGCGGATGAATTTTGCGGACGTAAGATCTTAGGTGGAGTTTTGGGCATGAAACACCATCGTACTTGGAAAAAACAGGGATCTTGAATTTGTGGGGAATGAGTACCCTAGGAACCAAACCCAATTCACCAAACTCCAAGCCAAGCACAACTTGGATTTCTACAGCCTTCAATTTGTCTTCTAGTTGTTATATTTGTTGCTGGCCGACAGATATTGCTCGTCAAAATAATCCTCGTCTTCGGAGATTTGATTGTTTCCACCCCCAACACGAGTGCTCCTATAATCTTTATCTTGATTCTCATCCTCCTCGGAGGAGACTTCTTCCACTTGAACATGTCAGACGGGGCCTTTGAATCTCTTCCCCATGTTCATTACAACTTTCTTTTTGGTCTTCTTCTTCGTGACAAGAAGTGTCATCATTTCTTGCTGCCCCTTTGCTAAGTTGAGAAGAGTCTCTTGAAACTGAAAGCTTTGTGTCTGCAAGTCCTTGACAGTTTGCTCGAGATCAATCTTATACTGAAATAAATAGTAAAAAGATAAGGAAACCTATGTCGGAAAACCTACTTATGATATGATGCATGTGATGTGTATGCAATGTATTCAAGGACCTTTAAGATTTAAATTTACTTAAACAAAAAGGAAACAAAACATTAATTGTACTAATAAGTTCAATGGTTACAAACTGCCTCTTATACTTACAATGAAGGAAAATCGACAAAATGAATTTATACAACAAAAGCCTCAGGTCTCCCATGGATGCTTCCTCTTTGGACTGATGTAGGAATTCAAGTTCCACTCCTCATGAAGTTGCCTTATGAGCTCCAACACTGTCTTCTCGCTTGTGTAGAATTTGGATTTAAAGGTGTCTCGCTCTCCCTTGAGTTGAATCCATGATCTTTGCAATTCCTCGAGAGTAGTAAGCATGTCAGGATGAAGAATGATATAAGGAACATCCCCTTTGGTGATAGGCTCCCCAATTATTGGTAAGATGGCCACATATGGCATCACGAGGTTTTGAGCGCGAGCTCGCACCAACTTGAGATAAGGCTCTAAGGGAATAGAGTTCTTATGATCCAAAGTCTTTCTACCAACCTTTTTTACCATGCCCCAAGCTCGTACAAATCTTTGACGATAACATTGGACATTATTCTCATAGTCAAATATAATATCTTGGATAAGTGCATCGTGAGGACTATCCCTCCGAGCATACCCAAAATTTTATAGAGCCAAGCAAGGATTATAAGTGATACCTCCCCTAATTCCAAGGAGTGGTACATTAGGGAATTCCCCACAACAATCAATAATGGTAACATCCTCCAAAGATCGAGAACACCAATGAATATCCGAATGCGAGAGTGTCATCAATCTTTGAGACTACCTCATGCCTTATTCATTCTTCAAAGCTGATCGAGGAAGGTGCAAAATAAACCACCTAGATAGCAATGAAGTGAAACACATAAGAATCCCCCTTCTCTTCATTGTACGGGCGTGAAGAGAATGCAAAATGACTCCAAGTAAGGTAGGCACCGAGTTAAAAGATAGGAAGATTTTGACTGCATTCACATCTATAAGTTGGTATGGGTTAGTGAACAATACAATCACATAAATTAGAAGAGCCAAAACTTCTTCAAAAGCTTGCAAATCTAGAGCATCTCAAAACTTTTGAGCCTTCTCAAATAGAAACTTGGCTAGAAAACCCTTAACATCACTTCTTGTTTCCCAATTAGCCACGATGTCGGACCGTTGCAAATGTAAGGATAAAGAAATCTCCTCAGGTCTTGGGTATTTCTCAATATCGGTGAAGGATATTTGATCAAGAATAGGTACTCTAAATAGTTGAGAGAACTCTTCCATGGTAGGCACCAATTGGTAATCAGGAAATGTGAAACAGTGATGTTTATGATCAAATAATTGAAAAAGCAAATGTACCATGTCTTCTTCAAAGTTTGAGGTAACCAAGTTAAGGAGTCGACCATACTTCTTGGTGAACGGAGAATTTTCAAGGACCCTTGATGGTAACTCTTTGAGTTGAGGAGGCACTTTCACAAGGTTGATTTAGATGGTATTTCTGCGAGTGGAAGCCATATCCTACAAAACAGAACAAAGATAAATCTCTAGGTCCTTGAAATGGTTAGTTCAAATGTTATGGTATGATTCATGATGTTATGTACAAATAATCATATACAAAGAAAACAAACATGTCCTTAGGTTTAGGCTTGCATGGAGTCCATAGGTAAGTAACCTCTTAAAGTTTAGTTGGTTTAACCTGTCCTATAAAGTAACCGGGTTCTAGGGAATCTCAATATCATTAATCTTTCTTCATCGGGCATTATTTCAGTGCAAGCCTCTGTTTTGGCGACCGAAATATCCCAAAACTCTGATCTCAATGAGCATAGTATCGAGTATCGACCAACTTCGGATTGCACCAAAGTCGGATATCTCACTACTTCCTAATGGCAAAGTTGTTTAACTAAAGGTTCTATGGTCATTTAGTGCTTCATGACTCCACATTGTAGCGGTAGAAATGTTCAAGACTAAGCCATTGGATTGACTAGACTTTATACAAATCAAAATCAAAATCGCCACTGCGCTTTATTGTTTCCAAAGGAATGGGAAAAGAGTGAATAACCCAAAAAAGGGGGAAAGATTCATGGTAAGGGGGTTGGTTATGCAAAGGGAAGGTGTTAGCACCCTAAAAATCTATGGTACTCCACAGGAACCTCTTTGTAAAATCTGTATATTTTGGCTATAAAAATGTGTTATATATAAAATGGATGGTGGAGGTGAGAAAAGAAATATATTTTTTATGATTTTTGCACCCGCCGCGGTTGCGAACCTTTAGTGCCTACGTACCACCTTTCGTGCAATAGGGGATCAGGGTATACGTAGTTCCTCTTTTAAAAGTTTGAAACACAAGTGTGTTGGTTGATTTTAAGAGATAAGACATCATTGTCATTGTCTGGGTGGAAAACATACTTACTACCCACAATCATGAGAAAGGAGAATTTGCATCATCTCAAAGTGGAGAATATGGTTTAGATTTTAAAATCAACAATGCCTCACTCAACACCCAAGTGGAAAATATCTCTCTTCACTACATATTGTAGAAGTATAGTTGTTTGCATCACTACAAGGATTGGCAAGAGTCTAACCTTTTGAGAAAAGTTTGAAGATAAAACCCAAAGTAGAAAAATGGTTTGAAATGAGATTAATTGACTTTTAGTCTTCTCACAAAAATGTCAAGGTATTATTAAATTGATTGGAGTTCATTTATGAAAATATTTTGAAAATGCATGGACCTAAGTCGAAGTTTATTATGAAAGTGGTTTAAGTTTCAAAACAAGAAGAGTTTTCAAAAGGAGGGAGAATATTTTTGAAATTAAAGAAGATGGGAGGATAAGAAGAGGCTATCCTAAAGCATAAGGTAAAAGCTAAGGATAAGAACCGTCTAACCAACAAGAGGCCCGAACTTGACATTATGAGCCAAGATAGAATTCCCATTCTTTGGATTGAAACCAAGCAAGCAAAGATACTAGACCTCTTGAGAGAACCAAACTTCAAGTGTATTTAGTCTTCACAAAAATTGGGCAGAGTAACAGTTGTATACGGGTGAATTCCAGATTACAAACAAAGGATGTAATCACAAAAACCTGCACACAAAAACAAACAAGCAACGCAATGTCTTGAGGTAAAACTCAAGAGCTCCAGACAAAATAATTAGATAGGATCACAAGGTCTCCAAGATAGGCCAAGCTTTCTAATCCTAAGTCCAAGAAAAAGTCCCATGCTCCATAATGCCAAGGATAGTAACCAAATAGTCCAAGTACCATTAAGAGTTTTTTAGGGTTTATGTTGATTATTAAGTATCTTAGGAAAAGAAAAAGAAATGCTCAAGTGAGCAAAATAAAAATGGCAAGAAGATAAATACTCAAATGAGCAAAGATGAAAATGGCATGAAATGAAAAATTCTAAAAAATAAATAGTACACAAAGCATAAAAATAATAAAAGAATAAGATAAAACAAGTCAATAATTAGTGATTAGTTGGATGACCATCTTGAAATTTGCATTTGGAACTCATTAGAGGATTGGTAGAACCAAAGCCTCCACACAACAAGTTGCATTTGCTTTTTGTCAAGTATATCATCCATTTGGAATTCTCATAAGTACCATTTAATGATCAACGATGTTTAAATGATCCGTGTTAACCAAAGGTGTTGTAGATCCATTAGAGGATTCGTAGAACCAAAGCCTCCACACAATGAATCTCAAGGTTATTGGATCAAAGTGATCAAATTAACATACCTGGGCTTGCAATCATAAGTTTGGGCCAAGAATGATCATTTATTCGAATCGGGACAAAATTTAGCGCTATGTTAAGCAATCGTAAGTGGACTTATATAGAAGTCGCACCTATTTTGAGGCCGGTCAATAGCAATTTGTGCACCATTTGTTTTGAGACATGATATAGAGATCATGCTCCAACAACATTTAGTACAATGAGAAGGGGATGAGATGAAGAGGATTAGGGAAAAAGATAAATAAACCAATTTTAAATTAAAAATTTAATAAAACTATTATTAAAATCATTCGTCCATTTTTTGTGGAGTTAAACTCAACACCATGTGTGATCGGTGGATCTGGAACTGACTGTTTAATGCCGGTTCGCGAAATGTCGCGGAAGCAAGAGTCGCCACCGTCTTTTATTTTCTCCAATATGGAAAGGACAAAAGCACAGAAAAATTCCTTATTTAGATTAGCTCTCGGTTCGGGAGGTAGATTTATAGAAAGGGAAGGTGTTAGCACCCTTTCTATCCATGGTTATCCATGGGCTCTTAGATACTTGCTCATTTGTGTTTTCAAAATGTTTGTTTGCTTTTCAGAGTGAGTGGGTTTGAAAAAAGTTTCTTTTAAAATTTCAGTTCGACTCTTGTATCAGTCCTCAAGAGTGTTTGAAAAGTTGTTTTTGAAAGCTTTTTGAAAAGTGTCGGTGTGAAAAGGAGTTTTTGATTTGTTTTGAATTAGAGCAAGTATCTACGAGTCATCTACCTACCCTAAGGAATTAGTCTGTGTAAATGTCCTTAAGGTAGTGCCATCCCACCATTGAGAGGTAGGTAGCACCACCGTTGGAGGTGTTCGGGTCAATTCGAGGATTAGGGACAGTGTGGTCACCAGAGCAATAGGAGGACACCTTAGAAGCTACCCCCATGCCATGTTCATGGACATGAGGACTTACTAAAACATCCTCTACTCGACGACCACGTTTCGAGGGGCAAGGCAACAATGAGGCGTACCCTAGGAGTGGTGTGTGAATTGTGTGTCATTTTCAGTTATTATTTGTCTTGTCATGCATCGGGTGTTCTACGCTTTGATTTTATTTGAGCATACATTCTTTCATGTGATTATTAGCAGTTAAAAGGTTCGGGAATTAAAATGCGGGAAATAAAGTCTAACGCTATTACAAGGCGCGGGTCTACAACGCCAAATTAAACCAAGACCCGATTTGAATGAAAATACGGAAAATAAATATCCTAATTGTCCATTACAAGGCTTTGGGGCAAATACATTACATTCGTAAAAGAAATAAAACATAAATGCGCGAAAAGAATTAAGAATCGAGTGCGAGGGCGTTGGACCCTTTAAAGAAATTAAATTGGAATTGAAAATTGATTTAATTATTAAATGAGAAAAAGAACTTATTTTTTATGTTTTTGGATTTATGAAATTAAAGAGAATTAATTGGAATTAAAAGTTAAATAAAACCCTAGTTCTAAATTGTTTTTAATTTATTAAAGAAAAATGTTTAAGTTTAACCTAATTTAACTTAATTAATTAATGACAAGTTTATTTATAAATTAATTAAGAATTAATAATAATGGTGATGAGGTAATTTAATTATTGGGAAAAAAAAGGTAAATGCTACAAAACCTAATTTTTATGTGTTTTAATTGATTTAAGAAAAAACATTAAAATTAAACCTAAAATTAAAACTAATTAATTATTAGAATTTTATTTACAAAAAACATTAATGCATTAAATAAAAAAATATATTTTATTTTTGACTTTTCTGATTTTTTTTGTATTTTGTATGGTGAAAATTATTTTGATGAATTAAAAGAAAGCAATTAAATTAAAACAAATAAAAAAAAGAAAAAAAGAAAAGAGAAAGAAATACAAACAAGAGGGGGGGATTCTGGCCCCTTTGGAGGTGTTTTGTGAGTAATTAGGCCCATTGAATGAGGCCTTTTTGACTTTTCCATGGTCACGTGTAGAATGATTGACTAGCGTCTAGGGTAGTCCTCCCATTCTGGCCCTTGGATTGGTTTTGTTGGACATGTGGCAAGCTTAAGCGTTGAGTGCATGGTAGATCACTGAAGGGCACGCTGCATAGGAATAGGTTAAAGAAAAAATTAAGAAATATGCAAGGGGACCTGGGAATCGAACCCAGGTCCCAGTGTTCACAAAGCAAGTCCTCTACCACTTGTACCAGGCAACGCATATGTATGTATCATAGAAAACAAAGATTATAATAAGAAAATGAAAGCTAGTGATATAAAACGCGCCAGATTTTAAATTGTCCAACCACATAGTGACACGCCAAGCTTCTTCTTTATTATCCCTGAAAATACCAAACAAGTAGCGGGGGTTTTAAACCCCCACTAAACAGCATAGCGAATAATAGCGATTAAGCAATGGGCAATGATAAATTGGGCGCGAGGTGTGGTTTTGAATCGTCTGGAGTTTCTGAGTTCAATGGTACTGGTTAGGATGGCCAATTTTTCCTCATGAAGAAGTCCCCAATTTCAAGCTTACGAAAACCTAGAAAACGTCAATGGCAACTTTCTATACAGGCAAGATTAATTCAATTCAATGGCACCATTAGCTTCAGTATGATCATGTTAGTGTAAAACAAGCATTAAAATGTATGGACAATGCGTGCAAATCAAAGTACGAATATGCAAAAATTCATGAACAGGACGACTTCATTCTACCAGTTCTTTGCGTGTGGAGGTCTGATTTTGATTGGGAAAGCTTCTTGGCAATCTCAGCAAGCCTTTGGAATGGTTTTGGGACCTTTAATCACACTCTAGCTATGAAATCAGTCTTGAAGTTTTTTTTGAAAAATGCAGATTTTGTTCTATATGTTTGGGCGCAGCTTCTGTGTTCTGTGCATTAGGGTTGCATTGTGTATATGTATGTGAATGCATTAGGTCAGAAATCCAAGCCAAAAACCTTTGCATTGATGATTTGGATCTTTTATTTTTTCAATATCTTTTTCAATCTTTTTGTCATGAACAACATGCCAATCATGGAAGATTTGCCTTTTTTGGACATGAAACGAATTGCCACCTTGCATTAGTTGGATTTGCTGCATCAAAAAGATTTAAAAGCATCATTTTTGTATTTTTCTCATATTTAATTTTAATTAAATGGATTAATAGATTTAAAAATTCAATTAATAAATTAAAAATAAGAAAATAACTCCCCTTTGGGTCAATGGGTCGTGCATAGCTTTTGGGTGATGATTCTTGGAAGAAATTGAGGCCCATTAGCAATTTTGAGGCATTTGAAGCAAAGTTGACTTTTCAAAATTACCAAACATTTCCCAACTTCCACAAGGCATATCTTGCTCAATTTATAAGCTTTGATCATGTTCTTGGACATTTTGGAAAGGTCTTTAAGTCCTCTAACCAATGTCTTTGGTCCCATTTCATTCTGATTTACCAATATCAAGTTATGGTCTTTGACTTAAAGTGCCTTTTTGTTGACTTTTGAAAATGACCTATAATGTTGAGATTGATAACTTTTTGTGAGAGAATTTCTTGGACTTGAAGTGTGAAGAGGAGTTGTAGGAAATGTCATTCTCTTCAAAATGAGCTTTGGATGGAATTTTTCTGATAAACCATGTGGAAGTTATGCCCTGGTCAATTTGCAGTTAACTTTTTCAACTGTCCAAAAATAGAAACTTTTGCATCTTGAGACTTTGAGAGCCATGCTTTGAGAATCTTGATCAAGAATTGATAAAATGATGTTTGTGGCTTCAAAATAAGATGTTGACCAAAAATTTGGACTTTTGACTGTCAAATGACCATTTTGCCCATGCAGTTGACTGTTGAGCAATTAGGGTTTTTGACTGTGCAATTTTGTGCTGTAAGTCTTGAAACATGACATAGGGATGCTTGACAATGTTTATGGGCATGTGGGACTTGTTTGGACCCTTGAAAACTTCAATTTCTTTTCCAAAACCAAAACCCTAATTTTTGACTGTTAGGAGGCAATTGGACTGTGCAACCCTTGGGAGATTTTGAAGGATGCTCTTAGCAAATCTTAAAGAATATGGGAGGGAAAATTTTGGGGTACAACAGTTGCCCCTGTTCAATCTTCTTGGACCTGAGGATGTAGATTGGCTGACGTGCCTTTCGTAATCCGAAGGTGGAAGATGATTGAACACTAGAGTGCCCAGAAATTTGCGCTCACATGTTAGCAGTGTGATGATGGGAATGGGCTTACAGATGCCATTTGGAGATTGATGGATAGGATGATGGGCTTATAGATGCCATACTGAGAGGTGATGAATAGGTGGATGGGCTTATAGATGCCATCTGGGTGTTGATCGCGTAAGAGATTCCTTAGCGAGAACTTGCGTACCTGAAAAAGAAAGATGATTACCTGACCTGTTACAGGAGTTGGTCTTCAGACTCTTTGTGTAGATATGCCCTGACTGGTTACAGGAATTGAATCTTTAAACTCTTCAGACGTGCCCTGGCGAGATACAAGAATCGAGTCTGGAGTTTCAAAAAGTGATGAATGAATCAGGGATGGTTACTACCTCAACGAGACGATGAGAGAACCTTGGGCGATTACTACCTCAACAGTAACGATGAGAGAATATGGGGCGATTACTACCTCAACAGTGACGATGAAAGAATCTGGGATGATTACTACCCCAACAGTAACGATGAGAGAATCTGGGGCGATTACTACCTCAACAGTGACGATGAGAGAATCTGGGATGTCTTCTACTGAGTCTTCATCAGGAAAATCTTTAGGAATTGATTTAACTGGACTAGAGAAGGCCTTTGACTGGATAAGAATCAGCAAAAATCTTTAGGAGTCGATTTAACTGAACCAGGCAAGGTCTTGAAATAACTTCAACTGGATAAGAATCAGGGAGATCTTAGGGTCGATCTGACTGAACCAGAGAAGGCCTTTGACCGGATAAGAATCAAAAAAATCTTTAGGAGTCGATTTAACTGAACCAGGCAAGGTCTTGAAATAACTTCAACTGGATAAGAATCAGGGAGATCTTAGGGTCGATCTGACTGAACCAGAGAAGGCCTTTGACCGGATAAGAATCAGAAAAATCTTTAGGAGTCGATTTAAATGAACCAGGCAAGGTCTTGGAATCTTCAACATGATAAGAATCAGGGAGATCTTAGGGTCGATCTGACTGAACCAGAGAAGGCCTTTGACTTGATAAGAATCAGAAAAATCTTTAGGAGTCGATTTAACTGAATCGGGCAAGGTCTTGGAATCTTCAACTGGATAAGAATCAGGGAGATCTTAGGGTCGATCTGATTGAACCAGAGAAAGCCTTGGGTTAACTCTGACTGGATAAGAATCAGAAAAATCTTAGAATCGATTTAACTGAACCAGACTAAAGTCTTGGAATCTTCTTTGACTGGATAAGAATCAGAAAAATCTTAGGGTCGATTTAACTGAACCAGACGAGGTCTTGGATATAGCTGAGAACTTAACTAGGTCTTTCCTGAAAGGTAAAGGTCAGTCATATGCAATGCATGATTTGGATCAAGCCATGATGTTCTCAACATAAATGAGATCGTATGTTCATGATGCATATATGCATGCTATAATGTATGGAAATGCGATTTTTATGAATGTATGTTTTTGTCTAGGAAAGTAAATCCTTGACGGGTGCCGGGAAGTCACATCCTGGGCTGATGTTGGAGAATAGTGCTTTGTTGTTTCCGCTGGGGATGATAGTTGCAAGAATACCGGTAGGAGAAGATAACTCCGTTGGGGAATAAACTTGATGAAGAGATTACTTTGCGGGGAATAACTACTCTAGCGATCTTGTTGGGGAACAGTACTCTGTGGGGAGAGAGGTACTTTGTTGAGATGCTGATGGTGACTTTGCTGGGGATACCGTTGTTATGTTGGAAGTGTTAATAGACTTCGCTGGGGATAAGAAGACTTTGCCGAGGACGATCTTTCCGTGGCTTTTGGCTGAGGATAACCCAGTTATATCCTGGTAGGGAAATAACCTTTGAATAAAGCTGGGAGACGCGTTCATGCTCTGTAGGGGATAAGCTTCCAAAATCTACTGGGGGTAAGCTTCCTGCTGGGGAGATGGATTCAAACTTTCCTGGGGAAATTTTGAACTATACTGGACTCTCCTGGGGAAATTTTTGAGATGCACTGGAAGTGACTCCACTGAATGTCTGGTATACCGCTGGGGAACAATCTTAGATCAAGACTGTTGTGGATGCTTGTTAAGAATGTTCGTATATTATGCTAGGGAATGTTGAGATCTGCGGGGGATACCCAACTTCCTTAAGGATGATTGTATAGCTTTGTTTGGGGAGAGTGCATTGACTTGTTGGCTCACTCTCTAGGGAGTTAAGGTATACTGGTTACGTTCTTCGGCTGAACTTACCTTGGTACCTTGGTGGACAGAACAATTAGATCGCTTAGATCACTCATTATTGCCCCTGTTTCTAATGTTACCTGTAATTAATCCTTTGTTTCGTATGCAAATATTTATGAGTTAGCAATTAGTGTCAAATGCATATATCACAAATTGAACCTTGGATGTTCTTTGCAAAACAAAACAGAAAAAGGAAAAACAATTGGCAATTTTAACTGAAAAGTGAATTTATATTGATTTTTGAATTTTCCTGTAAATAGGCGTTTATGTACAAGAGGCTGACGTCCTAGTAGGAGAACGCCGCCGAACAAAAGAGTTTATACAATTTGTACAAAAGGGAAAACAAAACAGCTGTGTGAAAAGAACAATCCCACTGGGTTCCAACTCTGTTATCGCCTTTATATCTTCGAGCATCTCATCACTTGATGACCTAGTCGAGGATGAAGCTGATTGATTGATGCCGTTTGAACTTGATGTTGATACCGGATTCTGGATGCAACGTGATCCAATGAGACATAGTATTACGCTTTAATCCGTAACTTTTGCCTGGACCGCCCTTTCGGGTTTTCAGTCCACCGGGATACCCATTTTTGCCCAAGCCGCCTTTTCAGGTTTTCGACTTGTCGGGTGTACAGATTTTTTCATTTCATCCCTTCATTTTGCCCGAACCCTTTTGGTTCTCCGGGAAGCCCTAATTTTTTCCTAGGTATGTCAACCTAGCGGGTCTTTTTTCATGCGTAGTATCTTTTTACTATGTCTGCATTGGCGGGGTGAGGAAGGTCGTCACCATCCATGGTGGTTAGAATCATGGCTCCTCCTGAGAACACATGTTTAACCACAAATGGCCCTTTGTACATAGGGGTCCATTTTCCCCTTGGATCACTCTGAGGAAGGATGATGCGCTTGATTACCAGATCCCTAACTTGATACTCTTGTGGTCTGACCTTTTTGTTAAATGCCCTGATCATCCGTTTTTGGTACGTCTGACCATGACAAATAGAAGCAAGTCTCTTTTCGTCAATTAGATTTAGCTGATCAAGTCGTGTCTGGATCCAATCATCTTCACTCAGGTCTGCATTCTTCATTATCCGGAGAGAGGGTATCTGCACTTCAATTGGTAAGACTGCCTCCATACCGTAGACCAAGGAGAAAGGAGTTGCCCCGGTTGACGTCCTTGCTGAGGTACGGTACCCATGTAGAGCAAACGGTAACATCTCGTGCGAATCTTTATAAGTCACTATCATCTTCTGCACAATTTTCTTAATATTCTTATTCGCTGCTTCTACAGCCCCATTCATCTTCGGCCGGTAAGGAGAAGAGTTGTGGTGCTGTATCTTAAACTGCTCGCAGAGCTCAGTGATCATCTTGTTATTGAGATTGGTACCGTTGTCTGTAATGATCCTTTCAGGGACGCCGTATCTACAGATCAGGTTATGCCGAATGAACCGTGCCACGACATTCTTGGTTACAGTGGCATAGGAAGTTGCTTCAACCCACTTCGTGAAGTAATCAATTGCTACCAGGATGAAGCGATGCCCATTGGACGCTGTAGGTTTAATCTCGCCGATCATGTCTATGCCCCACATTGCAAAAGGCCAAGGTGCAGTCAGGACGTTCAGAGGGACTGGAGGAACATGCACCTTGTCTGCATATATTTGGCATTTATGGCATGTCCGAGAGTGTTGGTAACAGTCGGCTTCCATGGTAGACCAGAAATACCCTGCCCGAAGGATCTTCTTTGCCATAGTGTGTCCACTGGAATGTGTTCTGAAGGTACCCTCATGTAGCTCCGCCATGATCCTTTCTGCTTCAGTCTTATCCACATAACGCAGTAAGGTCGAATCATGGTTTCGCTTATACAGGATGCCGTTGCTAAGGAAGAACTTTGCTGCGAACCTTCTCAGAAATTTCTTATCGTTGACAGATTTACCTTCAGGGTATTCCTGAGCTTCCAAGTATCTCTTCACCTCATGGTACCAGGGCTTCTCAGTCACCAATTCAGTCTCGAGATCACAACAGTATGTCGGTTCGTCCAGTTTCCAGATAATGATCCGGGGAGCCTCATTGTCCCACTTAACTTTGAACATGGAAGACATCGTAGCTAACGCGTCCGCCAACTGATTCTCCTCTCTCGGGAAATGTTCAAAGGTTATCTCTGTGAAGTGGGGGATCATTGTCAACACACATTCTCTGTAAGGAATAAGATTCGGATGTTTCGTATCCCACCCCCCTTTGATCTGATTGATCACGAGAGCGGAATCTCCGAAGACACTCAGAAACTTGATCCTTAAGTCAATCGCAGCTTGGAGACCCATGATGCATGCCTCATACTCCGCCATGTTGTTGGTGCAGTTGAAACATAGTCGGGCAGTGAGTGGAGTATGAGTGCCTTGAGGGGATATAATCACAACGCCAATGCCGTTACCCAAAGCGTTGGAGGCTCCGTCAAAGTGCATAGACCATCGGGATCCTTCCTCAGGTCCTTCATCCGGTCCAGGTACTTCACAATCAGTCACTATCATGATGCTCTCGTCAGGAAATTCAAAGTTCATTGACTGATAGTCGTCTACTGCCTGGTGTGCCAAGTGGTCTGCCAATACACTTCCCTTGATGGCTTTCTGAGTCGTGTATTGTATGTCGTATTCCGTCAAGATCATTTGCCATCTTGCTATTCTCCCAGACAGAGCAGGCTTTTCAAATATGTACTTTATTGGATCCATCTTTGAAATCAACAAGGTAGTGTGAGTCAGCATATACTGTCTTAGCCGGCGAGCAGCCCATACCAAAGTGCAACAAGTTTTCTCGAGCAGTGAGTATCGGGTCTCACAGTCGGTAAACTTTTTGCTAAGGTAATAAATGGCATGCTCTTTTCGGCCAGACTCGTCATGCTGCCCCAGCACACACCCCATTGAGTTGTCAAGTACTGTCAGGTATAGTATCAGAGGTCTCCCTTCAACTGGTGGCATAAGAATGGGTGGTTCTTGAAGATACTCTTTGATTCTGTCAAAAGCGGCCTGACATTCATCATTCCAACGTACTACCTAATCTTTCTTCAGCAGCTTGAAGATTGGCTCACAGGTAGCGGTTAGGTGCGAGATGAATCGGGCAATGTAATGCAGGCGTCCTAAAAAGCCTCTGACCTCTTTCTCTGTCTTAGGAACTGGCATCTCTTGAATGGCTTTAACCTTGGCAGGGTCCACTTGAATACCCTTGTCACTTACGACGAAGCCTAGCAACTTTCCAGATCTAACCCCGAAGGTGCACTTGTTTGGGTTCAACCTCAGCTTGTACAGTTTCAGACGGTCAAACAGTTTCTGCAGATGGTCAAGGTGTTCCTCCTCAGTTTGAGACCTTGCAATCATGTCATCAACGTATACTTCTATCTCATGATGGATCATGTCATGAAATAAGGCAACCATGGCACGTTGGTAGGTTGCCCCAGCATTTTTCAACCCGAATGGCATGACCTTGTAGCAGAAGGTGCCCCACTGAGTAACAAAAGTAGTTTTTTCCATGTCTTCAGGGGCCATCTTGTTCTGATTATACCCTGAAAAACCATCCATGAAAGAGAACACCTTGTGCTGAGCAGTATTGTCAACAAGGACATCAATGTGAGGTAGAGGGAAGTCATCCTTGGGGCTGGCCCTGTTCAGATCCCTGTAGTCGACACACATTCTGACCTTTCCATCTTTCTTTGGTACCGGCACCACATTAGCAACCCACTGAGGGTAAGAAGTCACTGCAAGAAACACGGCATCGAATTGCTTCATAACCTCAGCTTTGATCTTTTCAGACATCTCTGGACGCATACGGCGGACCTTTTGCTTAACCGGTGGGTAGTCTTCCTTGGTAGGCAAATGATGGACCACAATGTCGGTATCCAACCCAGGCATGTCTTCGTAGGACCAGGCAAAGATCTCCACATAATCGTGTAACATCTGAGTCAACCGTTGCTTCACGCTGAGCTCTAGGTTGGCACCAATCTTGACTCCCTTCCTATCTGTATCAGTACCCAGATTTATTGTTTCCACCGGCTCTTCGTGTGGTTGAATTGCCCTCTCTTCCTGGAGTAACAGTCTTGCAAGCTCGCCAGGCACTTCGCAATCATCTTCACCTTCGTCTTCGGCTATGTTGATCGGATTTTCGAAGTCATAACTGGCAGTAACAGAGTCGTTACCAGTGAGATCCAGAGTGGATTGAAACCTGTATGAGTGAGTGTGTGTAAATACAGCTGTTTTTGCAATATATAAAGAAAGGAAAGAAAGAAAAAGGGAATAAGATTTGAAGTGCGGGAAAACGTCTAAGGTCTTTATTCATGATATATGAAATGACAATTAATATTCCCTCACAAATGAAGCCACGGTGCCCCGGGTAAGACACCGGGCCATAAAGTTTCAATTCATTGTTTATTACAAATAACAAAAACAAAGGAATTCATTACTCCGTAACAAAAGTAACAGGTAGGTTGTCTTTTGCAATCCAATTTCTAGGTCCATTGTCGGTCGTCGGATAAATCCAGCTATCGAACTCAGCTTCTTCCACTTTGTCATTATCCCCAATACCATTCACTCCATGAGCAGGCAGGGGAGCTGTCACCACATTGGGCTTCTCAGGTGCCTCAAACTGTACCTCCTTTGCATCAATAAGGTCTTGCACCTTATTCCTTAAGGCCCAACAGTCATTAGTAGAATGCCCCGGGCTATCGGAGTGATAAGCACAGCGGGCATTTGGATTATTCTTCGGAGAGGCAGTATTCACAACCTTCGGGGCCTCCCTGACAGTCACTAAGTTGGTGGATAGCAACTGTGGCAAGATTTGTGAAAGGGTCATACTCAGCCGGGTAAACTCTCTTCTGGGTCTCTCAGCCCTTTGTTGATTAGTTTGCCGAGGAGCGGCAGCAGGCTTAGCAATCACCACCGCTTTGACAGATTGGCGGCGCTCTGGTTTATCTTGCCTTCTAGGCCCATACACAGCGCTGGCCTCCTTCTTAAAAGGTTTCTTCTCAGAACTTGAAGATGCACCTTTCTGAATCTTACCGGACTTCAATCCAGCCTCTATTCTTTCCCCAGTCAGAATAAGGTCAGTGAACCCTGCAGACGAATTACCGATAAGATGATTGAAAAATGGCCCAGATAGGGTCCCCAAGAACATATCTACCAGCTCACGGTCAGTTAACGGAGGCTGCACCCTGCCAGCCAGATCCCTCCACTTCTGTGCATACTCTTTAAAACCTTCGCTTGATCCTAGCGACATACCCTGGAGTTGGGTACGTGTAGGAGCAAGGTCGGCATTATATTGATACTGCTTGTAAAAAGTAGTAGCCAACTCCTCCCAGTTACGAACCTTGGCCCCATCCAGCTGATAGAACCATTCGAGATGAGTCCCTGAAAGACTCTCCTGGAAGAAGTGGATCCACAAGTTCTTGTCCACTGTGTACGGTTGAATCTTCCGCACATAAGATCTAAGGTGTAGCTTGGGGCAAGACGCCCCGTCATACTTGGTGAAAGATGGTGCCTTAAACTTGTGAGGAATGATCACACCAGTAGATAAGCCCAAGTCTCCGAAATCCAGCCCAGGCACTTGTTGGATCTCCATGGCATTCAGTCTGTCTTCCAACTGCTTGTACCGGTCTTCAGCAGGAGGATACTGTTCCTCATTAAAGTCAGTCTCGTTGTCAGAGACTACTGGACTTGGAGCCTTTCCCCTCTGGGGACTGTCTTTGCCTACAGAAGAACCAGCTTCCTCATTCTGCAGAGTGTTACCAAACCTCCGGCCCGAGTTGAAAAGAACAGTTCTCTTCTTCTTCTTCTCCTTCTTCAGGAGTAAAGCCTTCAACTCTTCTTGACCTTGAGCCAAACCCATGATCAACTCCTGAAATTGTGCGTTCTGCGCCTGAAGGGCCTTGATAGACATCTCGGTTGATGATTCAGGGTTCATGATGCTGAAATAAACAGCGAAGAACAGTAAGCAACCTGAAAAGAAGAATACCTGCTATGCACATGATGAATGATATGTGTTTATGCAATGCATTCAAGGGTTCGAAAGTTCAAATTTGTTGTAGACAAAAAGGAACACACATTATCATTAAGGAAATAATTGTTCAGTACATCAAAGCCTCATGGGCAAAATATTACAAAACAAATCAATCCCAAAAGACACTACGCATCCTCTTTGGAGCTATGTAGGTGTTGAGATTCCTCTCCTCGTGCAATAGGCGGGTGAGCTCCAAGACCTTCTTTTCACTAGCATGTAGACTGGTCTCAAGAGAATTCCGTTCTTCCTTAAGCTGGATCCAGCTCTTCTGCATCTCTTCCCAGGATGTGGGCATGTCAGGATGTTGAATGGTGTAGGACACCTCTCCCTCCAAGACTGGCTCTTTGATCACAGGGAGCACATGAGGATAAGGCATTACTAACTTCTGGGAGCGGGCTCATACCCACTTGAGATAAGGTTCCAACGGGATGGAGTTCCTGTGCCCCAGTGTCTTGCTGTCTATCTTACTGGGCATCCTCCAAGCTCTGATAAATCTCTGGCGAAGTCCTTGTGCATCGTTGTCGAAGTCAAAAACTATGTCAGGAATTAACATGTCATGAGGGCCATCCCTCCGAGCATAACCAAACTGTCTCCAAGCCAGGCACGGGTTGTAAGTAATACCTCCTCTGATTCCAAGTAAAGGAATATTAGGGTACTCCCCGCAACGATCAATGATAGTGACATCCTCTCTGGACCGAGAACACCAATGTATATCAGCATGTGTAAGGGTCATCAATCGTTGTGACCATCTCAAACCCCGCTCGTTCTTCAAAACTGATTGTGGAAGGTGTGAAATAAACCACCTTCCCAGGAGAGGAGTGCAGCACATAAGAACACCTCTTTTTCTCATGGTTCGAGTGTAACATGAGTGAAGGATGTCCCCCAGCAACGTAGGTATAGGATTCCTGGACATGAAGATCTGGACAACAATGATATCTATAAGCTGATATGGGTTAGGGAACAACACCAAACCATAGACAAGGAGGGCCACAACTTCTTCAAAAGCTTGTAAGTCAAGGGAGTTCCAACATTCCTGGGCCTTTTCAAACAGAAACTTGGCTAAGAACCCTTTGATGCCACTTCTAACTTCCCAATGTCCCTTGAGGTCAGATGATTGTAGGTGTAAGGCCTTAGCAATCTCTTCAAGTTTGGGTTCCTTTTCCGTACCGTTGTAGGGTAGTTGAGGGTAGACTCATCGAGGCCCGAAAGAAGACAAAGAAGTCGCGTACCTTCCGCTCAAGGATAGGGATCTTCAGAAGCCGGGAGAACTCTTCCAATGTAGGCACCAGTTGATAATCCAGGAAAGTGAAACAGTGATGCAGAGGGTCAAAGAACTGGAACAGGACCTTTATCATATCTTCCTCAATGTTGGTGTTGACCAAGCTGATGAGTCTTCCATGTCTTTCACTGAATGAAGAGCTCTCGGGAATCCTGGATATAAGCTCCTTAAGCTGAGGGGGAATCCTTACAAGGCTAATCTGAATTGTCTTTCTGCGAACAGTTTCCATGTCCTACAAAACAAGAACAAAGATGAAGATTCGAACCCCTGAAATGGTTAGTCAATGCATATGATGCTGGATGATGTCATGATGCTATGATTAAACACACCACAAATATTTACAAAGGCAAACATGATAAGGCACACAAGTCACACCACAACCCTTAGAGTTTAGGCCAGCATGGGGTCCGGGTATTACCCTCTTGAAGTTGGTGGGCTCAACCTGTCCTATTAGAAGTAACCGGGTTCTAAGGATCCCAATATCACTGGATTGCTTTCATTGTTCATCGTTTCGATTTAGCCACTGAACTGGCGACCGAAATATTCCAGGAAAGCAACCCTCAATTGAGTGTAGTATCGAGTATCAACCAACCTCGGACTGCACCAAAGTTAGTTATCTCACTACCCTAAAGAGGCCAAGATAGTTCAATTAAGGTTCCTAAGGTCAGTTGATGCTTCACGACACCACATGGAGGCCCCGTACTCTCCTTGACTGAACTCAAGGGTTACCGGTACACACCAAAGTGCCACATCAACGTAGCAGACTGTTTCAACCATGTCGGTATACCCCGCACAGTTCCCTCACAGCCTTGTTGCTACTTTCTAAGAAGGTATCCCCAGATCCGGGTTAGGACCTATAGAACTCCCAAGACAGTCCCACAATTTAAAGCAAACAAGTCAAAGCAATTGAAAACACAGTTATGAACTATCCTAAGGTACACCTCACTTTATAAGATATCCCTAGCAGAGTCGCCAGTTCTGTGATCGGTGGATCTGGAACTGACTGTTTAACGCCGGTTCGCGAAATGTCGCGGAAGCAAGAGTCGCCACCGTCTTTTATTTTCTCCAATATGGAAAGGACAAAAGCACAGAAAAATTCCTTATTTAGATTAGCTCTCGGTTCGGGAGGTAGATTTATAGAAAGGGAAGGTGTTAGCACCCTTTCTATCCATGGTTATCCATGGGCTCTTAGATACTTGCTCATTTGTGTTTTCAAAATGTTTGTTTGCTTTTCAGAGTGAGTGGGTTTGAAAAAAGTTTCTTTTAAAATTTCAGTTCGACTCTTGTATCAGTCCTCAAGAGTGTTTGAAAAGTTGTTTTTGAAAGCTTTTTGAAAAGTGTCGGTGTGAAAAGGAGTTTTTGATTTGTTTTGAATTAGAGCAAGTATCTACGAGTCATCTACCTACCCTAAGGAATTAGTCTGTGTAAATGTCCTTAAGGTAGTGCCATCCCACCATTGAGAGGTAGGTAGCACCACCGTTGGAGGTGTTCGGGTCAATTCGAGGATTAGGGACAGTGTGGTCACCAGAGCAATAGGAGGACACCTTAGAAGCTACCCCCATGCCATGTTCATGGACATGAGGACTTACTAAAACATCCTCTACTCGACGACCACGTTTCGAGGGGCAAGGCAACAATGAGGCGTACCCTAGGAGTGGTGTGTGAATTGTGTGTCATTTTCAGTTATTATTTGTCTTGTCATGCATCGGGTGTTCTACGCTTTGATTTTATTTGAGCATACATTCTTTCATGTGATTATTAGCAGTTAAAAGGTTCGGGAATTAAAATGCGGGAAATAAAGTCCTACGCTATTACAAGGCGCGGGTCTACAATGCCAAATTAAACCAAGGCCCGATTTGAATGAAAATACGGAAAATAAATATCCTAATTGTCCATTACAAGGCTTTGGGGCAAATACATTACATTCGTAAAAGAAATAAAACATAAATGCGCGAAAAGAATTAAGAATCGAAAATTGAATTGGAATTGAAAATTGATTTAATTATTAAATGAGAAAAAGAACTTATTTTTTATGTTTTTGGATTTATGAAATTAAAGAGAATTAATTGGAATTAAAAGTTAAATAACACCCTAATTCTAAATTGTTTTTAATTTATTAAAGAAAAATGTTTAAGTTTAACCTAATTTAACTTAATTAATTAATGAAAAGTTTATTTACAAATTAATTAAAAATTAATAATAATGGTGATGAGGTAATTTAATTATTGGGAAAAAAAAAGGTAAATGCTACAAAACCTAATTTTTATGTGTTTTAATTGATTTAAGAAAAAATATTAAAATTAAACCTAAAATTAAAACTAATTAATTATTAGAATTTTATTTACAAAAAACATTAATGCATTAAATAAATAAATATATTTTATTTTTGACTTTTCTGATTTTTTTTGTATTTTGTATGGTGAAAATTATTTTGATGAATTAAAAGAAAGCAATTAAATTAAAACAAATAAAAAAAAGAAAAAAAGAAAAGAGAAAGAAATACAAACAAGAGGGGGGGTTCTGGCCCCTTTGGAGGTGTTTTGTGAGTAATTAGGCTCATTGAATGAGGCCTTTTTTACTTTTCCATGGTCACGTGTAGAATGATTGACTAGCGTCTAGGGTAGTCCTCCCATTCTGGCCCTTGGATTGGTGTTGTTGGACATGTGGCAAGCTTAAGCGTTCAGTGCATGGTAGATCACTGAAGGGCACGCTGCATAGGAATAGGTTAAAGAAAAAATTAAGAAATATGCAAGGGGACCTGGGAATCGAACCCAGGTCCCAGTGTTCACAAAGCAAGTCCTCTACCACTTGTACCAGGAAACGCATCTGTATGTATCATAGAAAACAAATATTATAATAAGAAAATGAAAGCT
Organism: Vicia faba; assembly: GCA_948472305.1. Lineage (NCBI taxonomy): Eukaryota > Viridiplantae > Streptophyta > Magnoliopsida > Fabales > Fabaceae > Vicia > Vicia faba. Next base: position 494,883,976 of record OX451736.1, read on the forward strand.
AGTGATATAAAACGCGCCAGATTTTAAATTGTCCAACCACATAGTGACACGCCAGGCTTCTTCTTCATTATCCCTGAAAATACCAAACAAGTAGCGGGGGTTTTAAACCCCCACTAAACAGCATAGCGAATAATAGAGATTAAGCAATGGGCAATGATAAATTGGGCGCGAGGTGTGGTTTTGAATCGTCTGGATTTTCTGAGTTCAATGTTACTGGTTATGATGGCCAATTTTTCCTCATGAAGAAGTCCCCAATTTCAAGCTTACGAAAACCTAGAAAACGTCAATGGCAACTTTCTATACAGGCAAGATTAATTTAATTCAATGGCACCATTAGCTTCAGTATGATCATGTTAGTGTAAAACAAGCATTAAAATGTATGGACAATGCGTGCAAATCAAAGTACGAATATGCAAAAATTCATGAATAGGACGACTTCATTCTACCAGTTCTTTGCGTGTGGAGGTCTGATTTTGATTGGGAAAGCTTCTTGGCAATCTCAGCAAGCCTTTGGAATGGTTTTGGGACCTTTAATCACACTCTAGCTATGAAATCAGTCTTGAAGTTTTTTTTTTAAAAATGCAGATTTTGTTCTATATGTTTGGGCGCAGCTTCTGTGTTCTGTGCATTAGGGTTGCATTGTGTATATGTATGTGAATGCATTAGGTCAGAAATCCAAGCCAAAAACCTTTGCATTGATGATTTGGATCTTTTATTTTTTCAATATCTTTTTCAATCTTTTTGTCATGAAGAACATGCCAATCATGGAAGATTTGCCTTTTTTGGACATGAAACGAATTGCCACCTTGCATTAGTTGGATTTGCTGCATCAAAAAGATTTAAAAGCATCATTTTTGTATTTTTCTCATATTTAATTTTAATTAAATGAATTAATAGATTTAAAAATTCAATTAATAAATTAAAAATAAGAAAATAACTCCCCTTTGGGTCAATGGGTCGTGCATAGCTTTTGGGTGATGATTCTTGGAAGAAATTGAGGCCCATTAGCAATTATGAGGCATTTGAAGCAAAGTTGACTTTTCAAAATTCCTAAAAATTTCCCAACTTCCACAAGGCATATCTTGCTCAATTTTTAAGCTTTGATCATGTTGTTAGACATTTTGGAAAGGTCTTGAAGTCCTCTAACCAATGTCTTTGGTACCATGTAATTTTGATTTACCAATATCAAGTTATGGTCTTTGACTTAAAGTGCCTTTTTGTTGACTTTTGAAAATGACCTATAATGTTGAGATTGATAACTTTTTGTGAGAGCATTTCTTGGACTTGAAGTGTGAAGAGGAGTTGTAGGAAATGTCATTCTCTTCAAAATGAGCTTTGGATGGAATTTTTCTGATAAACCATGTGGAAGTTATGCCCTGGTCAATTTGCAGTTGACTTTTTCAACTGTCCAAAAATAGAAACTTTTTCATCTTGAGACTTTGAGAGCCATGCTTTGAGAATCATGATCAAGAATTGATCAAATGATGTTTGTGGCTTCAAAATAAGATGTTGGCCAAAAATTTGGACTTTTGACTGTCAAATGACCATTTTGCCCCTACAGTTGACTGTTGAGCAATTAGGGTTTTTGACTGTGCAATTTTGTGCTGTAAGTCTTGAAACTTGACATAGGGATGCTTGACAATGTTTATGGGCATGTGGGACTTGTTTGGACCCTTGAAAACTTCAATTTCTTTGCCAGAACCAAAACCCTAATTTTTGAATGTTAGGAGGCAATTGGATTGTGCAACCCTTGGGAGATTTTGAAGCATGCTCTTAGCAAATCTTTAAGAATATGGGAGGGCAAATTTTGGGGTACAACACCATGGATCCAATGATGTTAATAAAGTCATGACCAAAAAATCAACCCAAGACAGCCAGAAAATAATCACAAAATAATAATATAATTAATATATACATTAAAAGGTCTAAAAATGTTTAAAAAAGAGGAAAATAGTGAGAAAAATATCAATTATATTCAAATTAATCAAGAAATGAAAAATAAGACCATAGAAAAATCAGAAAAGAGGCCAAATAATTTTATAAAATTTTTGGTAATTTTTAAAAGTTAGAAACTATTTTTAAAAATTAAAATAAATGGGTAAAATAAAAAAAAAATAGTAAAAAAATAGTAAATTCTGAAACAAAAAATAAAATAAGGTCACCAATATTTGTCACAATATCATTGGATCATTCATAATTTTTTCAAAATTTAAAAATGTATAAAAGTATTTTTAAACATTTTAAACAAATCAAATAAGTGTAAAGTTCATGAAAAATACCAAAACATAAAATTCAATTGTGAAAAAATAACAATCAGAAAGAGAATAATCAAAAATATTTTTCATAATTTTTTCAGATTTTTTGGACTAAAAATAAATTTTCTATGATTTTTTGAAATTTAAAACAACTAATATATAAAAATCAGAAGAAAAAAAATAAAAGTAAAAGATGTGGACCATTGGATGAGAGTCAAAACGCGTTAGTAATCAAATCCAAGGGATCTGGGGCACTGTGCATATCATGGTCTTTAATGAATAATGTACAAAATCAATAATAAATCAGATTTTTTGAAAAACACAAATGACACGCCATCATTGGTTGGAAGATGACACGTAGGTCATCTTCAACCTCCAACCAACGTGATTTGCAGGTCTCTCAAACTGTAAAATCAGAAGCTCAGACCTATGCCAATCGCTTCGTCTCTTCAAGACAAAAACAACCGCACCCTCGCGCCAAATTTACATAAATTGTAGCTCAAGCAATTTGGAAAGAAAGTTTTGAAAAGGGATTTGAAAATTCATGGTCAAAACATGTTTCTAGTGAACTGTAAGTGTTGCGACTAGAACCAGGGCAATGAGAGCAACACGGTGATATCATAGTTTTGAAGAATGGATGAAGGAATCTACCTATTGAAGTTGAGTTGCAGAGCTCTGAAACTGGACTTCTATGGAACAGTATAGGGCACGATTCTTGAGTGTAATTATATGGTTAGCTTCAGGGAAGATCAAGGAAGGTGAATTGAGAGAAAAATGGATTGAAAAAGGCTGGAGAATAGATTTCGAAGTTGTTGAATTCTGGGTTATGAAGCAAGTTTGGCAGGGTGATTCTGGTTGTCTAAGCTTGGGAAATTGAATGGGGGATGACCCTCTATTTATAGGGAAGCAAATGGGATCAAAAGGAATAGAAAATGATGCGTTTTGGAGGGAATTCATGTGTGTTTGCATTATGAAGAAAGTGTGACTCAAACTTGATCAAAACTCAGCCAAATCGTGCATTTCATGATGCTAATCACTTATGGCAAGTTGCTAAACATCATTAGAACCAAAAACGCGTGGAAATCTTGTGATTAGAAGCCAAAACAAATATTTCAAAATCCTGACTTTGTGAAAAATTCAATTTCAAACTACCCAATTCAAATCCAAGGTATTTCCACCTCAAGGGGTCTTAGGGCATAATTCTTGATGCCTTGGAAATATGAGGTTACAAGCTTTGAAATGGAAAAAGAATGGAATGAAATGGATGCTTGATCTGAAAGTTACATGGAGTCAAAGTTGAAGAAAAAGAGTTGACTTTCCGTACTTCGAAATATTTCAAATTCTTCTTTAAAAATGACCTATAATCTTTTGTATCCAAACATAGCCTTCCACTTAGAAATTGCTCTTGACCAAAAAAGATGGAATAACTTAGACCTATTGAATGACATTTTTCAATTTGAACCACTCAAAATCTCCAAAAATTGAGCAAGTTATGACTTGTTGAAGTTGTCCAAAAATCATGAAATGACATATAATATTTTGCATTCTTAAGGAAACTTACATCCATTTTCTTACTTTGCACATAAAAGAAGGCAGGAAGTACACCTCCTTAAGATCATCATGAAAAAAGAATGGGCTCAAGGGGATAAAAATGGACCAAGTTATGACCATTTGAAATCACATATGGAAAATTGGGGATTCATCTGGATGACTTGTAACCTTTCTTCTCCACCATGTTCCTTCCACATGAAAACTCCTTGTAAATTTTGAAGTGATTTGTTGGTAACTCTTTGAAGAGAAGGATGTTTTTGGAATCACTCAAAAATACCAAAAGATTAGCAAGATATGCTCCTTTGAAGTTCAAAACCCTAGATCCTAGATCAAGAAAATGCTTTGAGGAATTTTGACAAGTTTGAACAAACTTTTTGTGCCAATATTCTTCCTTTGTGAATAGAAGTTGTTGAGGATGATGATGAGAACTCATGGCCACCAAAACCACTTCCATAACTTGAAATTTGAGAGAAATATGCTCTTGTGACTCATAGGAACAAGACCTTGTTAAATCATGACAACTTCTTCCCCCAATCCCTTGAACTTTTGAATAAATTTTGATAACTTTGAAACATGCTGAACCAAAATAAGCCTTGTCATGCCATTTATTCCAAAATCACTCCAATAATGAAGTTTGAATTTCTCAAGCTATTGACTAGGGCATGGAAATAAACTCATGAACCCATAAAGCAACCTGCTAAACCTCATTGCCTTTACCTACATTATTAACAAGTAAGGCAAATCCACATTGCATTTTATTAATAAAAGAAAAATCTAAGCAAAATATTCATGATCACAAAAGAAAACAAGTCAAGGTGCTTGGTAATTACTCAAAAAGAGCAAAGCTAAATGATAGGGAGAAGAACCAAAAGTCCTAATGTGATCTTGTTGTGATTGAATCAACATGGTATGATGAAGGCATCTTAGGGGCAAAAATTGGGGTACAACAGCTGCCCTTATTTAAGTTTATTCTATCCGGAGATACGAAGGTTGAAAATCTTCGTGTCGACGTGATCGAAGATACTTAAATATAAAACAAACCCTATTTTTGGCCCTAAGATTCCATGCAAATGCTTATGCATATGAATGCATATGAACAGTACCAAAGAGACGTAAAGTATCATTAGGGATGCTACAAAAATGAAGAAATAAAGGAGCAACCCCACCAGGAAAATAAATCACTGGTGAACCACAAGAACAGAATCAGAGAGGAAAATAACAAGCATCGACGTTCACTGCCGATTTCCTACCAACGTTCATTGATGATGAACTATCAACGTCCACTGAAGATAGGAAAAAGATAACAAACACTAACGTTCACTGCCAATGTCCTACCAACGTTCACTGAAGGTAGAAAGAGAAAATATATCATATCACCGCTGTTCACTGACGATGAACTATCAACGTTCACTGAAGGATATCAAAAGATAACAAACACCTACGTTCACTGCCGATGTCCTACCAACGTTCACTGAAGGTAGAAAGAGAAAATATATCATATCATTGTCGTTCACTGACGATGAACTATCAACGTTCACTGAAGATAGCAAAAGATAACAAACACCGTCGTTCACTGCCGATGTCCTACCAACGTTCACTGAAGGTAGAAAGAGAAAATATATCATATCACTGCCATTCACTGATGATGAACTATCAACGTTCACTGGAGATAGCAAAAGATAACAAACACCGATGTTCACTACCGATGTCCTAACAACGTTCATTGATGGTAGAAAGAGAAAATATATCATATCACCGCCGTTCACTGACGATGAACTATAAATGTTCACTGAAGATAGAAGAAGATAACAAACACCAACATTCACTGCCGATGTCCTACCAACTTTCACTGAAGGTAGAAAGAAAAACATCTCAAGTTTTCCCCAAAATTCTGGTGTTTCACCTAGAACGAGTCTCAACTTCTTCTTTAACCAAGGAAATCTGCCTGGAAAAGATCCAACATAAGCTGTCTCAAATAACGAGACTTGTTACTCATTGCCATGGGGAATTGCAAAGAGAAATGACTTTCTGGGGATAGAAATATGACTTCCCGGGGAAATGCCACGATATTCCTGCTGAGGAGGTAAAGTCATCCCGTGCAAAATAAATGCACAAACCAAAACTCAAAGTTATCAGAAATCCAAAGTAAATAATATTGTCATGCAACCACAAATCCAATTCAGAAATAAACTGGAGAAAGACAACCAATGAAGATACATCCTTTGAGAAATAAACTCAAGAGGGAAAACCAAATTCAATTAAGCAAAGAGCGTTGCAGGAAGATCAGAATACAATGTTAATGAATGATGGTTTTTAGACATGCATAATGTATATATGAATGTATGAGTGCTATCGTGCATATGCTGGTAAAATGATACATAATCAGTACAAACAAACGAAACCACCTCAGGTACTATCAACATTGGGCTAAACTTCAACCAGAAAGATCAATCCAAGAAAGGTAAAAGCAACTGCGGAAACCAAACCCATTGTCTGCCTTAACTTCACTGAGGAGGAACATAATCCGGATGTAGCCAAATCAAACAGATACTGGGATAGAACACCCTTCTTCCAGTTTCATCGGAGAAGCAGTTTTCCAAAAGCAATATGCCTACTGAAGATTGCAAGACCAGCCTCAAATAAAGTAGACTAACACCGACACAACCAAACCTCACTGGGGGATTTAAGCCTACCTCCCTGGAGATAAAATTGCAGATTGAAAATTTTCATCACGAACACTCATTCCAACAAGAGATGCCCTGGGATAACCTTCCCGGGAAATCAAGAAGTCAACACTAGTGCCAATACTGCAAAAAGAGCAACATCTCCGCACACCAAGGGAAAAAACCTTTCATCATATGAGGGAAGACTTCGATGGGGGATCTGGGACAGAGGCTTCTGACCACGCGAACCCAAAATCAAAAGCGAACAAAGACTTGACTAGGGATAATGGGATCACAAACCCAATATTGTACTTTGCACCCACTGATATCGTCTTTAACTATCTAAGAAACACACAAAGATTGCACACATACCAGCAAAATGACCTGAGAAAACTTTCATGAAGGGAGTAAATCTTCTTAAAACAACCGGAGTTTGTTCATTCTTGGGATCACCATTCTTGTTGTCATTGTTTCATCACAAATCCCAAAGTAAATTGAATTGTAAAGATCTTTTTTTTTTAAAAGTCAATTTTTCTCTCTTTTTTTTAAATATTTTTACTTTAACAATTATTATCAGTAATAAATGAAGTCTTTGCAAGCTAAATGAAAATTAGGACACAAAGAATTGGGCAAAAGCTCGAATTTCATGGATAGAATGGTAGTCCGCGAATGGCGAGACTCCATGGATGATTACAAAGTTTGGAAAATGGTAATACATGGAAAAGATACATTGAGATACAATGACCATTATTCCCCCTAACAACTTTTGAAATCCTGAGCAACAGCTTTTGTTGAAGTATGATGAGGATCCGAGAAGATTGTTGCTTTAACGATCAAGTCTTGTCTGACGTAGTTACTTGCCAAGAAAATCCCTAACTTTTTCCTAAGATGCCCTTGCGGGTTTTCAACTTAGCGGGAAATTTATTCTGTTTATGTCTCTAATTTTTGCCTAGACCGCCTTTTCAGGTTTTCAGCCGACCGAGACGCTCCTTTTTTCCTAAGCCGCCCTTTCGGGTTTTCAACTTAGCGAGTTGTTCTTTTATTTCTTTAGGAGAAGTATTTCTTGACTGCGTCAGCATTCATGGGACGTCGGAACTCCTCGCCATCCATAGTTTCAAGAATTAATGCACCACCAGAGAAGGCTTTCTTGACAACATATGGGCCTTCAAAATTGGGAGTCCACTTGCCCCTAGAATCAGTGTTGAAAGACATGATCTTCCTGAGCACGAGGTCGCCTTCTCTGAATTCATGAGGTTTGACCCTTTTATCAAATGCTTTCTTCATTCTTTTCTGATATAACTTCCCATGACATAAAGCTTTGATCCTCTTCTCTTCAATCAAATTCAATTGGTCAAACCTGTTATGGACCCATTCAGCCTCTATCAACTTGGTTTCCATTATCACACGCAACTAGGGAATCTCTACTTCGACAGGGAATACAACTTCCATTCCATACACTAGGGAGAACAGGGTTGCTCCTGCTGAAGTGCGAACAGATATTCAATATCCATACAGAGCAAAAGGGAGCATTTCATGCCAATCCTTATAAGTGATAACCATTTTCTGGATAATTCTCTTGATGTTCTTATTAGCAGCTTCAACAGCCCCATTCATCTTTGGCCTGTATGGAGATGAATTGTGATGGACAATCTTAAATTCTTTGCACAGTTTTGTCATCATCTTGTTGCTCAAATTTGAGCCATTATCAGTGATGATTCTGCTCGGCACACCATACCGGCAGATAAGATTTTTTTTGATGAAACGCACAACCACCTGTTTGGTAACATTGGCATATGAAGTAACCTCTATCCATTTGGTAAAGTAGTCAATTGCTACCAAGATGAAACAGTGTCCGTTCGAAGCTTTGGGTTCTATCATCCCGATCATGTCAAAACCCCACATAGAGAAAGGCCATGGGGAGGAAATCACATTGAGAAGTGTCGGAGGCACATGGATCTTTTCTGCATAAATCTGGCATTTATGACACTTCTTTGCAAATTTGTAACAGTCAGACTCCATTGTCAACCAATAATAACCTGCCCTTAGCATCTTTTTAGCCATCAAATGTCCATTAGCATGAGTGCCAAATGAACCTTCATGAATCTCATGCATCAACATGTCCGCTTCGTGTCTATCCATGCATCTGAGTAGGACCATGTCATAATTTCTCTTGTATAACACATTTTTATTGAGGAAGAAACTGCCTGCCAATCTTCTCAGTGTCTTTCTATCTTTCTTTGATGCACCAATCGGGTATTCCTGAGTCTGAAGAAAATGCTTGATATCATAATACCATGGTTTTTCATCTGCTACCTCCTCTGCCGTAAACACATGAGCGGGCCTATCCAGTCGTCGAACTATAATTCGGGGTATATCATTCTAAGTATTCACTTGGTACATAGAAGCCAGAGTTTCCAGAGCATCCGCCATTTGATTTTCATCTCTAGGAATGTGATGGAATTCAACTTTATTGAAGAAGGGTAATAATCTTCTAGCATAATCTTTGTAAGGGATCAAGCCAGGGTGACGAGTGTCCCATTCTCCTTTAATCTGATTTATTACCAAAGCTGAATCACCATACACATCTAGAATTTTGATTCTGAGATTAATAGCTTCCTCAAGACCCATGATGCAAGCCTGATATTCTGCCATATTATTAGTGCAATCAAATGTTAACCTTGCGGTAAAAGGAATATGTGATCCATGAGGAGTAATAATCACGACACCAATTCCTTTACCATAAGCATTTACAGCTCCATCAAATATCATGCTCCAACGAGATTCAGGGTCAGGGCCCTCCTCAGGAAATGGTTCATCATAATCCTTCACTTTTAGGAACATCACATCCTTATCGGGGAATTCATACTATGCAGACTGATGATCCTCCACCGGCTGGTGGGCAAGGTAATCTGCCAACACACTACTTTTAATAGCCTTTTGAGCGCGATACTCGATATCATATTCAGATAACAACATCTTCCAGCGGGCAATCCTCCCAGTAAGAGCAGGCTTCTCAAAAACATACTTGATTGGATCCATTTTGGAGATCAACCAAGTGGTATGATTCAACATATACTGCCGCAAACGCTTTGCCGCCCATGCCAAAGCACAACATGTCTTTTCTAGCATGGAATACCGCGACTCACAATCAATGAACTTTTTGCTGAGATGATAAATGGATAACTCTTTCTTTCCTGTTTCATCCTGTTGTCCCAGAATACAACCCAGGGATTTATCTAACACTGTCAAATACATACTCAATGGTCTTCCTTCTACGGGAGGGAGAAAGATAGGAGGTTTAAGTAGGTATTCTTTAATACTCTCAAATTCCCTTTGGCAGTCATCCGTCCATACACAACCTTGATCTTTCTTTAACAACTTAAAGATCGGTTCACACGTTGCAGTCATGTGGGAAATAAATCTGGAGATATAATTCAAACGCCCGAGGAAACCCATGACTTGCTTTTCAGTTCTTGGTGCTGGCATTTCTTGAATTGCTTTGAATTTATCAAGGTCAACTTTAATTCCTTTATGGCTAACAATAAAACCTAACAATTTCCCCGATCTAACTCCGAAGGTGCATTTATTTGGATTCAAGCGGAGACGATACTTCCTCAAACGTTGAAACAACTTCAACAAATCTTCTATATGCCCTTCTTCAGTTTGGGATTTGGAAATCATATCATCAACATATACTTCGGTTTCTTTGTGCATCAGATCATGGAATAGGGTTGTCATAGCCCTCTGGTACATTGCACCAGCGTTCTTCAACCCAAAGGGCATCACTTTGTAACAGAATGTTCCCCAGGGCGTGATAAATGTTGTTTTTTCCATGTCCTCTAGAGCCATTCTTATTTGATTATACTCGGAAAATCCGTCCATGAACGAGAATACTTTGAATTTTGTTGTGCTGTCCACTAACATATCAATGTGAGGCAATGGAAAATCATATTTTGGACTAGCTTTATTTAGATTTCTGTAATCTACGCACATGCGGACTTTTCCGTCTTTTTTCGGTACTGGGACAATATTGGAAATCCATTGAGGGTACACTGACATCACAAGAAAACATGCATTAATCTGCTTTAGGACCTCCTCTTTGATCTTTACTGCCATATCCAGGTGGGTTCTTCTCAACTTTTGTTTAACTGTGGGACACTTAGCTTCAACGGCAAACGATGCTCGACAATGTTTGTATCTAGACCCGGCATATCTTTATAAGACCAAGCAAAAATATCCACATATTCTTTCAACAACCCAATCAACCCGCTCTTTTCATCAGGATGCAACGATGCTCCAATCTTGACCTCCTTCGGATCTTCTTCTGAACCTAAATTAATCACTTCCAAAGGCTCCTTATATGGTTGAATGGTATTTTCCTCGTGCTCGAGCAACCGTGAGACCTCTTCTGGAATCTCATCATAATCTTCTTCTTCAACCCCAAACACAGGACAATCAAAGTTGGGAGAGGGTGCAGGGTCATTGTATCTAACGGGTTTTTTAATTAATCTGCACATATGATTTATGATTGCTTTTAGAAACTGACACATATAACAAGTGATCATGCAGATTAATTTTCAGTTATTATTTATTTTGAAAGGTTTTTTTTTACCATTTCCGAAGGAAAAAAAGCAGAAAATAAAAGACATATTTTTGGAAGCAAAGACAACTTTTATTAATGATCTTAAAAGTTATAGCAGACAGATAAGCCCTACAACATTATTACTTCCACCTTGGGCAGAGCAAAAGCTTTTCAAAAGAAAGGAACAGATTAACAAAAAAAATTACTTTGAAACATGTATGCAAGAAGGAACATCAATGGTGACCCAGTTCTGAACTCGGACTCCTTGCGTCACATAATTCGGTACTTCCTGCTCTGCTTCATCCTCTTCAACAACATTAATTCCAGAACCAATTGGATGGAGGTAGCCTCCGCTGCGGAAAACATCATGATAACTGTTCACAGAAGACTTTGACTTCAAATTATCGCTTTTTCCATTCCTCGAAGAGAAACCCAAACCAACCCTGTTTTTGTTCACGGGTGGATCCACAAGTCATCCCCAAACTGTATTACGACCATTACGCACAACCTGCTGCGCGTCCTTCAGGGAAACCACAGAGTTCTCATTCCTCCTTATGTTGTCAATGGATAGGGATTGGAACTGGGTTCCAACAACAGCCTCATCCGCTTCTACAATAATGAAAGAGGATAGATGGGATATCTTCAATGCCTACTCCCCATTTATGATCACTACCTTCCCTTCACGCACAAATTTTAACTTCAGATGCAGAGTTGAAGTGACAGCCCCTGCTTTGTGTATCCACGGCTGTCCTAGCAAACAACTATATGCGAGAATAATGTCCATGACCTGGAAGGTTATCAAGAACAAATGTGGTCCTATATGGATGGGCAAGTCCACTTCACCGATGACAGATTTCCTCGACCCATCAAAAGCCTTCACGATGATGCCACTCGGGCGCATAGGTGTTCCCTGATACTTTAACTTCATGAGGGTACTCCTCGGTATAACATTCAATGCGGATCCATTATTAATTAGCACATTGGATAACGAGTCATTCTTGCAGTTCATAGATAGGTGGAGGGCCAGGTTGTGATTCCTCCCTTCATCTGGTAACTCATCATCACAGAAACTCAAGTTGTTACATGACGTAATGTTTCCAATTACACTGATGAATTGATCTAACGGCATATCATTCTCCACAAAAGCTTGGTCTAGTACTCTCATCAGTGATTCTCTATGAGCAGAGGAATTCATTAATAAAGCTAGGATGGATATCTTTGAAGGAGTCTGCAATAGCTGATCTACAATTCTGTAATCGCTCATCTTAATTATCTTCAAGATATCATCCACTTCTTTTTATAATGTGGTTCTTCTAGTCTCTCCCGTATCCTTCTTAGGCTCATCGTTCTCAGCAATTTTCATTCCAGTAATAACATCTCTTCGTACAACCGGCGCAAACATACGACCACTACGAGTCACCCTGCTATTATCAGCTATATTTCCAACATATGGCATTGGCTGGATGGGAATCTCCACCCCATCTTCTAAGATTGTAGCATTGTATTTATAAGGCATAACCTTATCTGATTTATAGGGAACAGGACCTTGCAGACTAATTACCAATGGGGTAACGGTTGGTTTGCTATGGTACTCCACCTCAAGATGAGTGGGTGCCCCAAAATAAGGTACAATGACGTTTACCCCTTCCTCAACACAATCAGCCATCAAAAGATCATTTCCGGCAAACAAATCTTCGTCTGAAGAGAAATACTCATCCGCAGAGGCATACTCTTCCTCTGACTCTTCTTCTATCAAACAAACTTCAATCATATCGATCTCATGATAATCATCTCTCTGACCTGTGACCTTGATAGTTCCATTGTCTAAAAGCAATTGAACACCCTCCCTCACAATAGAACATCCTCGGGGGTCTCGACAGCAAACTATGCAAGATCCATATTTGTGTTCCACCTGACCAGCAGTACGTCAGAAGGTAGCATGCAACTACACGAGATCCTCATTTAAATATTCCACATTAAAAATTCTGAATTCACCCGGACATCCAGAAACCGTATTCACTTCCTCTTCATATTCTGCCCTAGGCCTGATTATATGGATTAAACCTTCATCCATCATCTCCTGTAAATCAGCCTTTATCTTCTCGCAACCCTGTATGTCTGTACTGCAAACAGCACAACCGGCATGGTCTTGCATATAATAAATGAATTCACAGAGGTCTGTGTGCATCTTCACTAAATCTCCTCTAACTAGATTTATGTCAAAAATCTGGAAGTCGCCTGGATAACCGGCCACCATATTTACAGCATTCACTCCACCGTGTTTGGGTAAAGGATTGTCTTTCACATTAGATCCCATGTCTTTGAAAGATAGCATTCCAGACTTCACCAAACTTTTCACTTCAGTCTTCAAAGGATAACAATTCTCAACATTATGCCCTGGTGCTCCCTGATGAAAGGCACACGTCTGGTCTGCTTTGTAATACCAAGGCAATGGTGATGGTATGGCGGGAGGTGGTCGTGTATGAACCAACTTCTTCTGAATCAATGCTGGTAGTAGCTCTGCATAGCTCATGGGAATAGGGTTATAGTTCTCCCTTCTCTGATTATTCCCTTGGTTCCCTTGCTGGGACTGTCTTTGATAAGCAACGGTAGTCGGAGCGACATTCATAATAGGAGTAACTGAGGCAACTTGCTGGTGACACTGATAATTCCTTCTAGGAGTGTTCACTCTCCTCTCTTGGATGACAACATTTCTATCCCCTCTTTCTTCTTTATAAACCCATAAGCTGGCTTTTTCACACCTCTGGATCCGTCACCCTTTGTCAAACGGCCTTCTCTTACTGCCTCTTCTAGGCGGATACCCATTCCTACCATCTCTATAAAATCACTTGGGGAACTTGCTACCATTCTTTCGTAGTATAAAGCGCCTAGCGTCTTCAGAAAAATCTTAGTCATTTTCTTCTCCTCCATGGGAGGAATCACTTGTGAAGCCACTTTGCGCCATCTCTGCGCATACTCTTTGAACGATTCTCTATCTTTCTGAACCATGGCCCTAAGATGGTCATGATCGGGCGCCATGTACATATTGTACTTGTATTGTTTAATGAATGCTTCTCCCAAATCATTAAAAGTATGGATGTTGGCGCTGTCTAAACTCATGTACCATTTCAACGCTGCGCCGATCAGACTATCCTGGAAAAAGTGAATCAGCAGACGCTGATCATCGGTGTGGGTAGACATTCTCCTCATGTACATCACCAAGTGAGCATGAGGGAAAGTGTTTCCCTTGTACTTCTCAAACTCCGGGACCTTGAACTTAGCAGGCACTTTAACATTCAGGACCAAACACAGCTCATTCACATTCTACCCACATAGCTCTTTTCCCCTAAGAGCCTTCATCTCTCTTTGCATTCTATCAAACTGCTCTTGGAAATCATCCATTATGTCATAAAGACCCAAGTCTTCACTCGGCGGAGGGAAAGGACGACACACATCTTCATTAACAAACAGAACCAAATTCACCAAAGGAGGTGCAGCGGGAACAGTATGCACCACAGGAGGTGTTGGAGTAACAACAGTTTGAACCACTGGAGCATCTTGGGGACCCAAATTGAAACCTTCAGGTGCAAAATTCTCAGGCATTCCCCACAGATAACCCTGAGGAATACGGTTTTGAACAACAGCCGGAGTAGCGGATACAGGAACAGTAGGAACTTCAGCATTTGCCCTTGTTGGTTGAGGATGAACACTCAGTGGTTGATTCTGAGCAACCACCAGAGCTTCCATCAGAGTAGTCAAGTTGGCCAAGCCATCCTTCAAAGCAGAAACTTCTTCGCGTAGCTCATGATTCTCCTGTTCTAAGTTGTCCATCTTCTTTTTGAAGTTAGCCAGAGTGTTGTAGTGATGAGTCAGCTTGCTGAACGGAGTAAAGAAGCTGGGTAAGGCACTTGGATATGCGTAATAAATGCAAGAAATATGTGCAATATGATGCAGGATATGCAATTCATATGATTATTTTTTATTTATTTATTTATTTTTAATATTTCAAGGGATTTAAGATTTATGGACATATTGCAAACATCAAAGTAATAGAGCTTTTGAAATACTGGAATTTTTTATTATAATAACTTCAAAATGGATTACAATTTTCAATGATCCCAAGTACAAGATGAAAATACAATCCAAAATCCTGAGAAAAAAAACTGATGGAGATCAATATGTTCGCTGGCGCTTCCCTGTGAGTCTGACAATCTGAGCCCTCAACCTCTGGTTTTCTTCCACATGTCTGATGGCAACCTCCTTCCAATCATCTGAATCAGGAAGTGAGTAATCAGCACCTGTTTGAGGCTTAGGGGAAAATAAATCCCCTTGCCTCTCCATAGACTCCACCGCTTGACTCTCGAGAATCTCGATCAAATCGTCTTTCTCCTTTAGGTCTGCTCTGTAGAAACTCTCTAATGTCTGGAACTTGTTCTTCCAAGCATCCTTTTCTTGTTACATCCTGACCAAAGAAAGCTGAAGCTCTTCTAGATCATCTAATAAGGGAGGAGTGGTCTTCACAAATAGATCAGGAATGGGTGTCTCCCGAGTATACGACATCTTCAACTGAATGGCTCTCGATCGGACCCACTGAAGGTATGGCTCCAAAGAAACAGCACCCCTAGGTCCCAAATCCTTCCTACTCTTATTATGAATGTGACGCCAGGCCTTCGCAATCTTCTCCCTAGCTTCCCTATGGTCTTGTCCTTCCTTTAGAAAGAAACTACTCAAATGAATACTGTTCGGTTTATCCCTCATCGGATAACCAAGCTGTCGCCGTGCAAGAACAGGGTTATAGTTAATTCCTCCCTTTGTACCAAGAAGAGGTACATTGGGGAAACTACGACAACTGTCAATAATCTCTATATCATAATAAGCTCGATGATACCAATCAATATCCAAGTGAGTAAGTTCTATGATCTTAGGAGCCCAACGGGGTTCCTTCTTGACATCCCAAAAAGCATCAGACTAAGGCATATGAGAGATGAACCACCGGTACAACAGAGGTGTGCAATAGATAATCATTCCCCCATGATAGGAACTCCAAAGATGAATAGAGTAATAAGCATCACCCAACAGTGTAGGAACCGGGTTTCCAATCATGAAAATCCTGATGGCGTTAATGTCGACAAACTTGTCCACATTAGGAAATAAGAATAATCCATAAGCAAGTAAAGCAAATATGGCCTCGAAAGCAACCATACTCTTCATCATGGCAAAGTAACGAGCTTTCTCCAATAAGAACTGAGCTGGTAATCCTCTAATCCCTCCTTTGGTAGTCATATGGGCTTCCACCTCAGACTTCCCCAGATGAATCAAAGCAGCTATCTCATGTGGTTTTGGCTCACCCTCCAAACCAGTAAAAGGAACACGATCGGTAACTGGTAAATCCAATAGATAGGAATACTCCTCTAGTGTAGGCATCAATTGATAATCAGGAAAAGTAAAGCAGTGATAAACTAGATCATAGAACTAGATCAAGGTCGAGAGAATACCCTCCTTCATCTTCAGCTTCATGACAGGAATAATGGATCCATACTTCTTCCGAAAGTCTGCAGAACACTTGATCTCTGGAATTAGACTGATCATCTCATCTATCTTGGGATCCTTGAAACTGTATTTCCCGGTCTTTCTCTTTCCAGAATCCATGGTTAACAGTGCCTGAGATATTCACAAATAGTCAACCTTTAAACCCCTTGAAATATTGTTTTCTTCAAAAGATGCTTATGAGTGCATGGATGCATGATGCAACAATCACACACAAGATCACACATATAGGGTTCATAGGTTCAACATCACGAGCATGAGGTCGAAGGTACTACCCATAAGGTGTTGGTATAAAAGTTATCACTTGCCGAACAAGGTTTTAGAGGTTCCCAGAGTCTACATCCTTCCTTCAGATATTACCAACTTCCCTATTAACTCGATAATTAGTAATATTCTCAAGAAAGACTCGTCCGAGCGTAGTATCGCGTGACAACTATTTACGGATTACTCTGTCGTAGCTTTTGCACTACACCTAAAAGGACAAGATGGGTTTGGTATTCTACAGTCCTCAGTTTCAGCAGGCTCCCAGGTCGAAAGCAGTACGTCTTCCTGATTACTCGGTAAACGACACTACTGTCAAAGGGGCCTCCATTGAGTGGGGGATCTCATGCCTCCTTTTTTGGGATTACTCCCTCAAAGTTAACATGACTATACCGTCCGTCCTATCTTAAAGTTTTCCCAAGTCCGGGTATAGGACTTATGAGTAATCACCAAGCACCCTGAAAACCATGGAAATCCAAACAAACATATATACAAAATATAACACATAAACAAAAATAGCATATATACAGATATAAAAAAAGAGGTCAATCTTTCCCCAGTGAAGTCGCCATTTTTCTGTAGCGGTAGAAATGTTCAAGACTAAGCCATTAGATTGACTAGACTTTATACAAATCAAAATAAAAATCGCCACCGCGCTTTATTATTTCCAATGGAATGGGAAAAGAGCGAATAACCCAAAAAAGGAGGAAAGATTCAAGGTAAGGGGGTTGGTTATGCAAAGGGAAGGTGTTAGCACCCTAAACATCTATGGTACTCCACGGGAACCTCTTTGTAAAATCTGTATATTTTGGCTATAAAAATGTGTTATATATAAAATGGATGGTGTAGGTGAGAAAAGAAATATATATTTTATGATTTTTGCATCCGACGTGGTTGTGAACCTTTAGTGCCTACGTACCACCTTTCATGCAATAGGGGATCAGGGTACACGTAGTTCCTCTTTTAAAAGTTTGAAACACAAGTGTGTTGGTTGATTTTAAGAGATAAGACATCATTGTCATTGTCCGTGTGGAAAAAATACTTACTACCCACAATCATGAGGTAAACCTCAAGAGCTCCAGACAAAATAATCAGATAGGATCACAAGGTCTCCAAGATAGGCCAAGGTTTCTAATCCTAAGTCCAAGAAAAAGTCCCATGCTCCATAATACCAAGCATAGTAACCAAATAGTTCAAGTACCATTTAGAGTTTTTTAGGGTTTATGTTGATTATTAAGTATCTTAGGAAAAGAAAAAGAAAAGCTCAAGTGAGCAAAATAAAAATGGCAAGAAGATAAATACTCAAATGAACAAAGATGAAAATGGCATGAAATGAAAAATACTAAAAAATAAATAGTACATAAAGCATAAAAAGAATAAAAGCATAAGATAAAACAAGTCAATAATTAGTGGTTAGTTGGATGACCATCTTGAAACTTGCATTTGGAACTCATTAGAGGATTGGTAGAACCAAAGCCTCCACACAACAAGTTGCATTTTCTTTTTGTCAAGTATATCATCCATTTGAAATTCTCATAAGTACCATTTAATGATCAACGATGTTTAAGTGATCCGCGTTGACCAAAGGTGTTGTAGATCCATTAGAGGATTGGTAGAACCAAAGCCTCCACACAATGAATCTCAAGGTTATTGGATCAAAGAGATCAAATTAACATACTTGGGCTTGCAACCATAAGTTTGGGCCACGAATGATCATTTATTCGAATCGGGACAAAATTTAGCGCTATGTTAAGCAATCGTAAGTGGACTTATATAGAAGTCGCACCTATTTTGAGGCCGGTCAATAGCAATTTATGCACCATTTATTTTGAGACATGATATAGAGATCATGCTCCAACAATATTTAGTGCAATGAGAAGGGGATGAGATGAAGAGGATTAGGGAAAAAGATAAATAAACAACTTTTGAATTAAAAATTTAATCAAACTATTATTAAAATCATTCATCCATTTTTTGTGGAGTTAAATTCAACACCATGGATCCAATGATGTTAATAAAGTCAGGATTAAAAAATCAACCCAAGACAGCGAGAAAATAATCACAAAATAATAATATAATTAATATATACATTAAAAGGTCTAAAAATGTTTTAAAAAAGAGGAAAATAGTGAGGAAAATCTCAATTATATTCAAATTAATCAAGAAATGAAAAATAAGACCATAGAAAAATCAGAAAAGAGGCCAAATAATTTTATAAAATTTTTGGTAACTTTTAAAAGTTAGAAACTATTTTTAAAAATTAAAATAAATGGGTAAAATAAACAAAAATAGTAAAAAAAATAGTAAAGTCAGAAACAAAAATAAAATAAGGTCACCAATATTTGTCACAATATCATTGGATCATTCCTTAATTTTTTCAGAATTTAAAAATGTATAAAAGTATTTTTAAACATTTTAAACAAATCAAATAAGTGTAAAATTCATGAAAAATACCAAAACACAAAATTAAATTATGAAAAAATAAAAATCAGAAAGAGAATAATCAAAAATATTTTTCATAATTTTTTCAGATTTTTTGGACTAAAAATGAATTTTCTATGATTTTTTGAAATTTAAAACAATTAAAATATAAAAATCAGAAAAAGAAAATAAAAGTAAAAGATGTGGACCATTGGATGAGGGTCAAAACACGTTAGTAATCAAATCCAAGGGATCTGGCGCGCAACGCAAATCATGGTCTTTAATGAATAATGTACAGAATCAATAATAAATCAGATTTTTTGAAAAACACAAATGGCACACCATCAATGGTTGGAAGATGACACGTAGGTCATCTTCAACCTCCAGCCAACGTGATTTGCAGGTCTCTCAAACTGTAAAATCAGAAGCTCAGACCTATGCCAATCGCTTCGTCTCTTCAAGACGAAAACAACCACACCCTTGCACCAAATTTATATAAATTGTAGCTCAAGCAATTTGGAAAGAAAGTTTTGAAAAGGGATTTGAAAATTCATGGTCAAAACATGTTTCCAGTGAACTGTAAGTGTTACGACTAGAACCAGGACAATCAGAGCAACACAATGATATCAGAGTTTTGAAGAATTGATGAAGGAAACTACCTATTGAAGTTGAGTTGCAGAGCTCTGAAACTGGACTTCTATGGAACAATATAGGGCACGATTCTTGAGTGTAATTATATGGTTAGCTTCAGGGAAGATCAAGGAAGGTGAATTGAGAGAAAAATGGATTGAAAAAGGCTGGAGAATAGATTTCGAAATTGCTGAATTCTCGATTGTGAAACAAGTTTGGCAGAGTGATTCTGGCTGTCTAAGCTTGGGAAATTGAATGGGGGATGCCCCTCTATTTATAGGGAAGAAAATAGGATCAAAAGGAATAGCAAATGATGCGTTTTGGAGGGAATTCGTGTGGGTTTGCATCATGCAGAAAGTGTGACTCAAACTTGATCAAAACTCATCCAAATCGTGTGTTTCACGATGCTAATCACTTCTGGCAAGTTTCTAAACATGATTAGAACCAAAAACACGTGGAAATCTTGTGATTAGAAGCCAAAACAAAGATTTCAAAATCCTGACTTTGTAAAAAATTCAGTTTCAAACTACCCAATTCAAATCCATGGCATTTCCACCTCAAGGGGTCTTAGGGCATAATTCTTGATGCTTTGGAAAGATGAGGTTACAAGCTTTTCAATGGAAAAAGAATGGAATCAAATGGATGCTTGAGCTGAAAGTTACATGGAGTCAAAGTTGAAGTAAAAGAGTTGACTTTCCGTACTTAGAAATATTTCAAATTCTTCTTTAAAAATGACCTATAATCTTTTGCATCCAAACATGGCCTTCCACTTAGAAATTGCTCTTGACCAAAAAAGATGGAATGAAGTAGACCTCTTGAATGACATTTTTCAATTTGAACCACTCAAAATATCCAAAAATTGAGAAAGTTATGACTTGTTGAAGTTGGCCAAAAATCGTGAAATGACCTATAATCTTTTGCATTCTTAAGGCAACTTCCATCCATTTTATTACTTTGCATATAAAAGAAGGCATGAAGTACACCTCCTTAAGATCATCAAGGAAAAATAATGTGCTCATGGTGATAAAAAATTGACCATGTTATGACCATTTTAAATCACATATGGAAAATTGGGGATTCATCTGGATGACTTGTAATCTTTCTTCTCTACCAAGTTCCTTCCACATGAAAACTCCTTGGAAATTTTGAAGTGATTTGTTGGTAACTCTTTGAAGAGAAGGATGTTTTTGGAATCACTCAAAAATACCAAAAGATGAGAAAGATATGCTCCTTTGAAGTTCAAAACCCTAGCTCCTAGATCAAGAAAATGCTTTGAGGAATTTTGACAAGTTTGAACAAAAGTTTTGTGCCAATATTCTTCCTTTGTGAATAGTAGTTGTTAAGGATGATGATGAGAACTCATGGCCACCAAAACCACTTCCATAACTTGAAATTTGAGAGAAATGTGCTCTTGTGACTCATAGGAACAAGACCTTGTTCAATCATGACAACTTCTTCCCTTAACCCCTTGTACTTTTGAATAAATTTTGATAACTTTGAAACATGCTAAACCAAAATAAGTCTTGTCACGCCATTTCTTCCAAAATCACTCCAATAATGAAGTTTGAATTTCTCAAGCTATTGATTAGGGCATGGAAATAAACTCATGAACCCATGAAGCAACCTGCTAAACCTCATTGCCTTTACCTACATTATTAACAAGTAAGGCAAATCCACATTGCAATTTATTAATAAAAGAAAAATCTAAGAAAAATATTCATGATCACAAAAGAAAACAAGTCAAGGTTCTTGGTAATTCCTCAAAAAGAGCAAAGCTAAATGATAGGGAGAAGAACCAAAAGTCCTAATGTGATCTTGTTGTGATTGAATCAACATGGTATGATGAAGGGATCTTATGGGCAAAAATTAGGGTACAACACACACAGAGGCCCCGTATTCTCCTTGATTCGCCACAAGGGATATCGGTACCCACAAATATGTCACACTAAGGTAGCTATTATTTCAACCATGTCGGTCTATGTCGTACAGTCTCCACAATCTTTTCAACTTACCTAATGATGTTACCAGATCCGGATAGAGGATCTATTCAAAACCCAAACATGGACCCAAAATATAAAGCAAACAAATCAAAAAAAATGAAAGCATTTAAAGGTGATCTAGTCTCTAGGGTAACCCCACTTTTAAGTCTTTTCCCCAGCAGAGTCGCCAATTCTGTAATACGGTGAGAGAAATGACTTGGGTGTTTTGCATTTTATCGCAATTGTTGCGGATAGCAAGAGTCGTCACTGACTTTTATTTTATCCAATAAAGGAAATGTTGAAAAGAACAGGAAAGACCTTTTGAGAATTTTCTTGAGTTCGGGGGGTAGGTTATGAAAAGGGAAGTTGTTAGCACCATTTTCATACGTAGTTATCTACGGGCTCTTAGTTGCTAGCTCACTTTGAAATGCTTTATAAATGTTTTTGTGTTCGGTGTAAGTTTGAAAATATTTTGAAAACGCCTTTGTTTTGGCAAACTTTGTAATGATTCTCGTTTCGGCGAGAATGTATACAAAGTGTTGGTTTTGAAAAATAGTTCAAAGAGATGTTTGTTTTTGGAAAGGCGTTTTGAAAGTGTGAGTGTATTGAAAGATGTTTTCTTTTTGAGCAAGCAACTACGAGAATTCTACCTACTCAAAAAGGAAGTCTTTTTTCCTTTCGTCCTCCTTTAGATAGTGTTGTCTTACCATTAGCTCGTAAGAAACTTTATCATTGGATGTGAAGGGACAGGCGTGGGTCGTCGTACAGTCATAGAAGACAACATTGTAGGATACCTTAGAAATTTGTCGTAAGGGTCTAAGATCGTTTACCGAAGGCAACATCGAAGGGTCATCGAGGGACTACGATCTTGTAATCGAGGGTCTTTGTTAAAGTATCCCACGTTCGAGGGACATGACTGTTTTTATTCTAAGGTAAAAAGTGTGGGTTAACCCTAGAGGTGCAAGTGTGCAAAGTGTTTTGTTTTCATGCATTTGTCTTGAGTTATGGTTATCTACTTGTTAATTTTATGTTTTTCCATACAAACCCTAATTACTAAAAATAATATGGAAAGCGATAAATTACAGAAATTAAAAGTTCTACTCTATTACATCATTTTAGGGGATGGGGGTTACAAATTACAAATGGGGATGATAAATGAAAATAAACCCTAACTATTACAAAGCTTGGACAATTACATTATAATATTCAAAATAATAAAATATACAAAGAAATGTAAAGTGAAAAGAAATTGAAAAGAGAATTTTTTTATGGTTTTTATGAAAGATTTTTAACCTAATTAAACTAATAAAAGAAAGAAGTTAATTAATGATAGTCTAAGTTGATTTAATTTAAAAGAGAAAATTAAAATCAGAAACCTAAGTCTAGATTTATTTTAATTAATTTTAAGAAAGAAATAATTTTTTTAGGGTTTTATAAAATAGAAATAAAATAATAATTTTAGTCTAAGTATTTAATAAAAATATATTTTTGTATTTTTAATAAAATAATAATAAAAATGAAAATAATAAAAGAAAGAAAAGAAGATAAAATAAAAATATAAAAAGGTCACGGGTTAGAAAAGAAATTAGGAGGTTAAGAAGTAAAACAACTTTCTTTTGTTTGGTTTAGGCTCAAATTGATTTTTGTATAGTCAGAAATAACAAAAATAAAAATGTTATGTTGGGCTGCATATTATTTAGCAATCAGGGGGTGAGGGAGAGTAAAAAGAGCAGGCCCGTGACGAAGAATCCTAGTGCACGCTGCAAAAAAAATAGTGAAACAAGGAAAATATGAAAAGAACAAAAGATCTCGTTGGGGATCAACCCCATGACCTCCTATAACAATGTATTATGCGCGCACTCTCTATCACTAGGGTGGCTATACATTCATTTATTTATACAAAACCATCACATTATATTATAAAACAAGTTCTAATAACAACTTCATCTTCTTCCTCGCGCCATAACCAGAGCTTTGTAACTTTCTCATCTCTCAACCATTTCAGAAATTATAAACATCAAACTTGTTAGAAATTTCACCATTATTTCAAATATGTAAATAACTTAAGCAATGGATCACAGATAAGCACGAATTTTAAAAGGTGCCAAATTTAACCTAATTTTTTCAGAAGGTTCAGGCTCAAAATTCTCATTACTCAGGCAACATAAATGAATTCTAAGGACATGGTTAGTTTCAGGGCTATGATGTCTACATTTTATCTTTTAAAATGGGAATCAAATGATGCTTGTGTGAAGAGTTAGAATTTCAGAAAATTCACCATGTTGATGGATATTATGTTTTGATTTAGATCTCACTTCAAGGTGCTACAATGATCTGGTTAGCTTCTTGAACTTCCAGGAAGCTATTCCAATAGTTACTTTGAGCTGAGTGTGTCTGAAATGTTCTAGAGAAGTCAAGGTGCAAAGAGCTATTTTTGAAAATGGAGGATGATAAAGATAGATTTACAGAAGTGATTCAAGTGTTTGAATCAATTCTATATAGTGCATATATGATGTTTGAAGGGTTAGAATGAAAAACGCACGAGGAAATTTGAAGCTTGGTTTTCAAAACCAGAAATGATAAGTTTTGAGGTCTTTTTGGTGGTTCTGTGTTTGAGGAAGATTGAGGGAGTTTTCAGGATAGAAAAATTGTGTCCTTGTCTTTTAGATGATGGCTTAATTTATAGGAGAGGGTTTGGAAACTTGAAATGATCATAAAACCAAGATCACATGTTATCGCTCTTTGGCTTATTTTTGAAGTAAGCTTGATACATGTTGTCCCAATGCATAGTACAAGGTTTTGTAGAGTAGTTGAGGGATTTAAGCATGCTTGTTCTGACTTTATAAATGAAGCTTGTGTAGAAGAAACAAGTTAGAAGCTCAATGCATTAACTTTTTGCAATAAAGCTTTCTTTTCCAAAATGAAAGTGGTACATTTCTTCCTAAAATGGATTAATCACTTGGATAATGGCTTAAATGCTTGGATCAAAGCTCTAACAGTTGTGTAAACATTTAATTATTGAGTGAAATTCACGTTAGAAGCCTGCAAAGTTAGATTATGCCGTATAGGTTTGAGATTTGGTTGAACGTTCATCATCAAAATGACCTAAAAATCAAGAATGAAACCTCAACTTCTTCTCTTTGATTTTATTTGCTCAAGTAGGATCTCTTCATGTTATTGGACATTTTAGTAAGCTTGAAACATTATCTACAACCTTCATGTTTACCATTTTGATAGAATCATCTTGGAGCTTGGTGAAAATTGGCCAAGAAGTTAGGACAAAAATCTGTCTAAACTAAGTCAAAATTTCACTAAGTGTTTAAGAAAAAGTGCATGACTTTATGGTCCTATAACTTAAAATATAAGAATTTTTTGGACATGAGCTCTTAAATACAAAGTTGTATATTTCATCAATATCTACAACTTTCATGTTGAAAGTTTTCTTTGAATCATCTTGCATCTTGGTGAAAAATGGGCATGAAGTAGTGAAATTATCATGTACAAAAACACTTAGAAAAATCTCGAAGTCTTGAAAAGTTTGACTTTTTAAATTGACTTTTGACTTTCTTAATTTCTTGATGATCAATCTTCATATTTTTGAATGTCTTGATGAATCGTGATCTTTGAAACTCAATTTTGACCAAAAAAACAAAGTTTGACTTTTGGTGTATCAGTTGACTTTTTTTTCCAGTAGTTGACCAAATTTCATCTATCAATTGTTTGATCTTGAGGGATGAATTGAATCATACAATTAGTTCAAAATTATGTAATTTAATCCTTGAAATCATGTTTCAAACCAATAAGTCATGTATTAGGTCAAAAGTCAAAAATCAGTCATTCTAATCAAATACCTTAATTTTGACCATTTTACCCTTTTGATGAATTGAACATTTTCGTTGAGGAATTATGATCCAAACTTGATCAATTGATGAATATGACTTTAATATGTTGATATTGGCCAAAAATCTTGAAGTTTGACTGTAATTTGACTACATTTGACTTTTTAACCAATACAACTGATTTTTCAATCATTTGATCAATTGACTGGGCAAAATTGTGATTCAGGTCTTGAAACTGACATGAGTATTCTTAGAGGTCTATAATAATACATGAAATTAATTTAAGGCATTTGAAGTCCAATTGTCCTTGTGAAAATCAAAACCCTAATTTGGGGCATTAGTGTTTAGGAGGTGGGTTGACCTAGTCAACACTTGTGTAAACTTGAGCCATTGAAGATCTTGTGAGAAATGTATTGAGAAAAGAGAGGGGAAATTTTGGGGTACAACACCTGGCTCCTCACATGAGTGAGGGTTTATATAGTTCCCCTGTCACTTGGCCATTGATCCCTATTTTTGGGCCTATATATACGGGTCCGTAAAAGTACGTAACTGCTAGAACTTGGTCAAACTGGGCAGGTGTGCCTGCAACTAGTTGTTAGTTCTAAGGGGGAGGTAGGTTACGAACAACGATCTGGTCAGTTCGTGGTTGTCTGCCCGACTTGAGGTCGGGAAGATTGAGAGGCGCTCTTTGATTGTCGTAGGTCAATGTTGGTCCAGGGGGAGAAAATGATCGATGGTGCCCGACGGAGGGCGGGGGAGCCTGGGCCATTGTTGCATGGGTCGTTCCGAAAGAGGAGCTCGAATTGGGCCCACTCTAGCCGTTGGGCAAGTCTAGAATAATAGCCCCAAGTTTTTGCTTTTGGGCACATGAGTGATGACTTTAACACCTGCTCTTGGAATGGGGCACTTTTTAGGGGGAGCATGAGTGTCTCCCATGGGGTCGAATTGAATACCTAAGGGATGTGGGTCAATTACTATGTGGCCACCAGAAAGATCTTGGTTCTCGACTATCTCAAGGAGCTCGCTATCCAGCCCACAGGGAGGACCCTCTCAACTATCGCCTGTTGTCGAGGAAGAGACTCAAGAATGATGAGCAATTGCTTTTTATTTCTCCCCGGCCTGCGTGCCATAATGTTGTAATCTTATTTTTCCAGGCTTTTGCTTGTTCATGTAAGTTCTGAACAAGTGTGGCTGTTGTACCCCAAAATTTTCCCTCCCATTTTACTCAACAAATGTCAATTGAGGTCCCCAAGTTGCTCAAGGAAGTCCAAGAGTTGACCAGACAAACTCTCTCCAAAGGAAGTGCACCTCGAAATTAGGGTTTCATTCTTCATCAAGATGGGTAAACCACAAAGGTCCCAAATGCTTTCCAAGGTCCTAATATGTCCCCAAGATCATCCATGCCAAGTTTCATGCCTTGCACAAGAAGTTTGCTCAGCCAACTGCTCAGATGCTTGAGAATCAATTGTATTAGGTCAAAAGTCAATTGTGGCCCACATACAATCAAACTTCAATATTTTGGGTCAACATCATCATTTTTAAGTGTTATCCATCATTTGATCAAGGGTTGATCATGATTTCTCAAGGGATGCTCCAAATTCATCAAAACCCAAAAGTTGCTAAATTAGGGTTTCTCAATAAAAGTCAACCAAACTTTAACCAAGCATAACTTCTTCATGCTTTATCAGAAATTTTCCATCCAAAGCTCATCTTCATCTCTTTGAAGAGGATGCAATTCCCTACAACTCATCTTCATCTCACAAGTTTAAAATATGCACTCATCAAAAGATATTAATTTTGACATTATAGGTCCTTTTGAAAAGTCAACAAAAACACCTTTTGGGTCAAAGCTTCATACATGAACATGGAAGACTCAATTGAGATGAGACCAAAATGGTTGCTTAGGGGACATCCTAAGATTTCTAAAAAGTCCAAGAACACCTCTCTAGGGTTAAAATTGGAGGAGTTATGCCTTGTCAAAGTTGACCTTTCTTGCAAAATTGCCAAAAGTCAAATGTGCTAATAAATGCAGTTTTTTGCTAAATGGGCCTAACGTTTTATGCTTGAACCTCACTTATAATGTGGTCCGCGACTCAAACATTCACCCACACTTTATTTTCTTCATTTTTCAATTTATTTTGATTTTTTTCTAATTAAAAAATGAATTAAATCAAATAATTGATGAATAATAGCAAAGATATTATTTGATTTGGTTTTTGGACAGGTTGGCAATCAGAATATGCTGAATTATCAAGGCCAAAATGAATCAAGTATAATTGGTACAAGAAAGGGAAGATTTGGCTCAAAATAGCAAGTTTACATATGGTTAAAGAATCAAATCAAATATCATCAAATTTCCAGATTTAATCCAAGTTTGTATCCCTAATTCATCCCTAGGTATATATTGGACAAGAACAAAGCAAAAAAGAGGGGTTAGCAATCATGAAAGAGGAAAAGCAAATTCATAAAATTCAAGGAAAAAGTGTGACTCGGTTTCAAGCTTGGAGGCCAATTCAAGCCCTTCTAGCATTGCCAAACGATTCCTGGATCTTCCCAGAAGTTAAGCCAATCGATTGCACGCCTCTACACGTCCAGAATCGCTCCCTATCACTCTCATAGTTTGCAAAATTATTCAAATTTGATTATTGCAATTCTTGCATCTTTAGCATGTTTAAGTTACATATTTGTGATCCTCATTGTGTTTGCAAGCTAACTGGATGATTTAATTGCATTTTTGGAGCATGTACACGCCTTTACCATTGTTAGGGCTTTATGTGTGCAGTTTAGGGGTTTTGTCCACAAGTTAAATTGGCCAGCAAAAGGGGTACCATGGTGTTCACAAGATCAAGATGAGTTGATCTATATAATTAGATGCCATTTATCATGCGTGTACATGGTTTTTGAATGAAACCAGTTTGTAGCTACAGACCTTAGTCTGTAGGTAAAAGTACCAGAGCCTAAGACGACCGTCTAGGGAAGAAGACAACAGCGTGTCACAACCTGACTGGGTGGTTTGAATTCTGGCGCGTTTTTTGGCATAATCATTGTTGTACACTTTTTGTTTTATCTTTATATTATATTAACAATTGAGACATCCAGCGTAGTTGGTCAGGGGAAGGAAGTCAGAAGCTCATGTCCTGGGTTCGATCCCAGGTGTGAGCTTTTGGCCTTTTCTCCATTATTTCCTTGCAGGTTCCATGCACCTCTCCTTCTGAGGATCATCATCCTCTGGATCCACCTCCAGCCGGATCTAACACACCTCTCCTTTTGAGGATCATCATCCTCTGGACCCATCTTCAATCAGATCCAGCACACCTCCTTCTGAGGATCATCATCCTCTGGACCCATCTTCAGTCAGATCTAGCACACCTCCTTCTGAGGATCATCATCCTCTGGATCCATCTCCAGCCAGATCCAGCACACCTCTCCTTCTGAGGATTATCACGTGCCCTCTGATCATCATCCTCTAGATCCATCTCCAGCCAGATCCAGCGCCATCACACGCAGGTCCATCATGAGCCCCCAGAAGATGGTCTCACGGGATCAGGCGCCAGACTCTGAGCCATCCTTTTGGGGTTCAGAAATTCAACATACACCCCCTAGATTTGCTAGCAGTAGGCCCATTTGGTTATGTCTACTATTTCTATTTAATTTCTTTTCTCTAATTATTTTGTTTTTTTAATCAATGCAAAAATTATTTTATTAAATTAACAAATCAAAAAAATCACAAAAAGACTTATTTTTTTATAAATATTATTTTTAATTAATTAGGTTAATTAATTTAGGGCAACTTTAATTTCTTTCATAATTAAAATCAATTAGAAATTAGGTTTAATTAATTTGTGATTTAATTGTCTTCTCAAATAAAAATCCACAAAAATTTCTTTTTCTCAATTAGGGTTTTAAGTTATTAATTACCGTCCTCGTATTTAATTTGTCGTGCGCTTGTTAATTATTTTTCCATTATTTTGTAACTGTTTCGAGCTTGTAATAGTTTTAATTAGGGATTTAAATTCCGCACTTTTATTTCCTGTCAAGATAATGATGTAACTGTCAAAGCCTTATAATAGCTAGGTTTATTTTCTCGCACTTTTAAATTCCAGCGAATATTTAACTGTCTAGATGTATGCTAATTGGATTGTATGGAAAGAATGCATGAAAAATTAAAACAGTTAGAAAACCCTGATGTGCAAAGATTAAAATAACTGAAACAAATAACTCGCACATGCTCACTCTTAGGGTATACTCTCACTCCAGTTGCCTACGGTAAACGGTCATGAAGCATAGGATGTTTTAGTGGCTATCCTCTAATTCCCAAAAGATCAAAAAATGACCCTTTCGATTGTTGCCTCGGAAAAGATCTTTAGGACTCTAGGATGGTTACTAAGGTGTCCTAACATTGCTTTTGTGACCGTACGTCACTTTTGAATGTCCCTTACAACTCCAACAAGGGTGCTACCTACTCCTTAATAGTAGGATAGTGTTGTCTAAAGGAAATAGAACATTAACGATCTTTTTTCGAGTAGGTAGATGCTAGTAGGTACTTGCTCAAAACAAATCTTTTCACACAAACACCTTTCAAAACAAATTTTCAAAACAAACTTCGTCACATCCTTGAGGACTGATACAAGGGTTATCATGAAGTAAAATATTTTCAAAGCAAGCACATACACACAAGCAATTTGAAAAATGAGCAAGTACCTAAGAGCCCGTAGATAACTACGGATATAAAGGGTGCTAACACCTTCCCTTTCTATAATCTACCCCTCGTACTCAGAAACATCTCGAAAAAAGGTTTTTTTTGTTCTTTTTCCTTTTCCATGATTGGATGAAATAAAAGTCGGTGGCGACTCTTGCTTACCACGACATTTTGCAAACAAAAGACGCAAAACACAAACCAGTATTAAACAGTCGGTTCGGCCACCGTATCACAGAACTGGTGACTCTGCTGAGGAGTGAAAATAAAGTGGGGTTTACCTTAGGATCTAGGTCATTAAAATTGCTTCTCTTGATTGTCTTGATTGCTTTACTTTTGAGGGTCTGTTTGGGGTTACTATAGATCCTACACCCAGATCTGGGGGCATTCATTAGGTAAACAGCAACAGATCGTGGAGACTATACGATGTAGACCGATATGGTTTAAGCGATGGTTGTGTTAGTGTGGCACTTTGGTTGGTACCGATATCCTTCGTAGGGAAACGAGGAGAATACGGGGCCGCCGCGTGGTGTCGTGAAGCACTAACGGACCTGAGAACCTTAGTTGAACAACTTGGCCATTAGAAAGTAGTGAGATAGTCAGCCTTGGTGTAGAGCTGAGAACTGGTTGATACTCGATGCTACACTCATTGAGATCAGACTTTCGGGATTTTTGGCTGCAAGGAAAGATTGAGAGCTTAAACAATGCCCGATAAAGGTTGGTCAGTGATATTGAGATCCTCTAGAACTCGGTTACTATTTCTGAGACAGGTTGAAACCAACTAACTTCAAGAGGGTACTACCTTAAAACTCATGCAAGGCTAAACCTAAGGCTGTTTGTGTGACTTGTGTGCTTTCAACTTGTACTACTTGCACAATTTTATTATCTGACAACATGAGTTCCTTGCAGGTTTTGTTTACAGTCATTATCTAATAACTTGGATTTCTTGCAGGGTTTACTTGCTTACATCACCTCGCACTTTTGCTTAAACGCATATCATACACATCATAACATCATGCCTTAACATTTCCTTAACCATTTCAAGGATCTCAAGGGTTTGTGATGCAGGTTATGGTAAGTCAAACGTCTAGCAAGGGGCAAAGGGGATTTATTTTCCCCTAGCCAATGTCGTCTAGAGATCAAAACACGATAACTTTAGTCAGTGGCTATCACCCACTCGATATGGTGAGCTTGACTCTTGAAGAGGGACTCTCAACAACACGAAGTTTCTTTAATCAAGCTGCAATCAAATTATAACAGTTTCTTGTTTACCCCGCGAGATCCTTGAAAACATTGCATACATATATCATGCATATCATTGCATAACAGGTCTTCCAGTACAGGTCTCTCATGTTCTCATTGTTTATTTTAGCAATGGCTCTCAAACAAGACAATAGAGATCTTCAAACTCAAGAAGCTCAGTTCAGGGACATATTCCTAAACCTATCCAAGGGGTAGGAAGAGTTGAAAACACTCCTCGTTGGGAACTTGGTCAAGAAAAGTCCTGAAGACAATAAGGACGAACGGCTGGAACAACTGCAAGTTGAGGTAGATGCAATGAGAACCCAGATGTTGGGGTAGATGGCTCTTATCCAAGGCCTAGCCCGGGGACAAGAAGAGCTGAGAACCATTATTAACAAACTCCATCAAGATGGATACAACCGTATGAAGCAAGCAGTCGAGGCTGAGGACCAAGTCATTGATCAACCTCCAAGAAGAAAAGAGTTTGGTTTGGTGAAGAGTGGACATTTCCAAATTTCTACTACCTCACAGGTCCAACACCAACCTCGCCAAAAACAAAGGGTTAATAAGAGTAAGTCGGATATACCCAAAAGGCATTTTACCAAACTCAACATGTCACTAGCACAAGCGTTACAACATATGTTGAAGGCAGGGATGATTACGTTAAAGGATCCTCTACAGAATCCTCACACTTATGCTCCCAGTTACCACCCTAACAAAAGGTTTTCATACCATTCTGATAGTCCTGGACATGATATGAATGGCTGCTGGGCCCTGAAGAACAAAATTCAGGATATGATTGATGCCAAGGAGATTGAATTCGACCCTCCAGAGACTCATAAAGTGATCACTTCTCCTAGGCCAAATCATTGAGAGTGTCCAATTCATTTGTGATTTTTCAATTGTAATTTCTTTTGCTTGTTCGAACAATTACTGTAATGTCAAACTTTGGTGTTCCCATTAATGCATTGCATATGTTTGTCTTGAAGTAATTCATTATATTTAAACTGTGTTTTTACTTATTTTTTGGTGATATTCAACTCTCGATTAAAAGCTCTAAGCCTTAGAGGGAGGATGGTGAAAATGATACCATAATATCTACAATATTCTTTTGAACAGACCTCGCTGACGATGTACAGGCGTTGTTTCAAATCCTAAACAATGGATTTATAAGGAAGATAATCCCTAGTTAACCCCTTTGAGCCAAAGAAGTAGGAGTTTTCTTTTCACATAAATTAAAACCCTTAATCATAACCTGGGGTAGGGTAGTTTTCTCAGTTAATTCAGAGGCACATTCAGTCACAATCTACCGCTTCGTACACAATGAGTGGCATCAAAGACGTCCTTCCGAAACAAAAGACGGTGATGGTTCTGCATAATCGTTAAGACAGGAAGTCATTATTTCTCGAAATAAAAGCCCATTAAGTCAAAACCTATGAAGGAGACTTAAGAAAAAACTGGGGCATCCCGCTGACTGTAATCACAAAAAGAAACAGTTCAAGCAAAAGACAGGGATAATAAAATAAAAAAGAAAGAGGTCCTACAAACCCTCAACAAAAAAATGACTGCCTATTCAAAATAAACTGTCAGTATCCGAACCATCACTAGATATCATAGCAATGACTCAAACGGGATCTAAATGCACAATTAATTGAGCATAGGATCAAAGAACATCACGAAGAACGGGTGGGTACAAATAAATTTTGAGCCTTTATCCTTTGTTTCTTGAACCGTGAACCAGGCCAAGTTATAACCCTTAAAAGTCCTAGCTGAAGCATGGGTTAGTTCGAAAGCATATTGTAACAAAAGGTATCCTGACTCCTGAAGTTCCGTTACAAATCCCGAGTTTATATCACATCTTTTCAAAATTCTATTTTACTAAAAAAAACTGCATTTTCAAAACCTCAAGACAGACATAAGCTTTGCATTCCTAAAATAACATTGTTTTCATATGACTAGTTGTTCAACACTAGAGAAATTCACATGACGAATATCTAGTGAACAAAAACCTTCTCAATAAAAAGGATCACCCCAAGTGGAAAAACACTTCCAACCAAGGGGCACGGCATGATCATTGTCCATCATCTGGGGAAGTCAAGTCAAGATTCAAGGAATCTCTCAAAGATTCCAAATAGCCAGGGGCAGATCTCCATCTGAATCCCTTGGGGCATTGGCCATGAATTCCAGCGACAAATCTTGTACGATCAAACATACATCTTCTAGTAGTGTGGCAACACAACATTACCGACAGTGACAATTCTCCGTACCCAGTGAACCTGGACATAGTCGGAAAATACTACGCATGAACAAAGACCCGCTAGGTTGACTGTCCTAGGCAAAAATAAGGGCATCCCAGCGAGCCAAAAATGGTTCGGCCAAAAATTAGGGATAAAAACAAAAAAGATCTTACACCCGGCAAGTCGAAAACCCGAAAAGGCGGCTTGGGCAAAAAAGGGTATCCCGGTGGACTGAAAATCTGAAAAGATAGTCCAGGCAAAAGTTATGGATTAAAGCGTACAACTATGTCCCTTTATCTTGTCACTTACCTATCAGTAGAAGACTTATCATTCTGATCGGTAGTTACCAAGCACCTCATAAGTTGGGATAACACTCAATCCACAAAGCCTCCATGGATACTTTCTCCAAGAAGTACAGGGGCGGAAAAGTCCTGATGCGAGGTCATTGTTGTATCCTCAGCATACGGCCCTGTGACATCTACACTCCCCACAGAGTAGAGGCAACTAAAGCTTTGACATCGGCTTCCCCAAACAGGAGCTACGTTCCCCAGCAAAGTTCCTTCATAGAATTGACATCTATATTCCCCAACCAAATTTCATAATCACAAGCGGTTCATATAGTTTTCTCCCGAGAAGAGTTTATTTCTCTGAATACGGAAGCTCATCCCCCAACGGAGTTATTCTCCCGCAGAGTTATTCTCAAACAGAGTCTCTCCCCCGGTAGAATATCCAAAAACAACGAGTTAATCCCCAACATAGTCATCTCCGGTTCACCATCCCCAGCGGAAGTAGAAGAACCACTTTTTCTACTACAATCAGGAATGTAATTTCCAGTACTCTCCAACAGCAGTCAGGGATTTATTTTCCCAAACTCGGACATGCCACAATAAGCATTTCATGTACATACATCATGACATACGCATACATATCATAGAAAGCATAATCTCATTTATTTTGAGAACTTCATCTCACCCTGCATTTCATGCATCACATATAACTAACCCTGCTATCTTTTCAGGAAAAGACGACTAGCTTCAACGAATCCAGCAATTATACAAACCATATTTACAGACGACTAATGGAAAACCAGTTCCCGAAACCAAACAGGTCAACTAATCTACAAGATCAAACGAAGCAACCTTACCCAGGTTCCTTCTCAGTTCAAATGCAGTTTTACCCAAACTCCCCACGAAGTAACCTTACCTAGGTTCGTTCTCGGTTCAGATGTAGTTTTACCCAAACTCCCCACGAAGTAACCTTACCTAGGTTCCTTCTCAGTTCAGATGCAATTTTACCCAAACTCCCCACAAAGTAACCTTACTTAGGTTCCTTCTCAGTTCAGATGCAGTTTTACCCAAACTCCTCACAAAGCAACCTTACCCGGGTTCCCTTCTCAATTAAGAAGTTGTTTTACCCAAACTTCTCACAAAGCAACCTTACACAGGTTCCTTCTCAGTTCAGATACAGTTCTACCCAAACTCCTCACAAAGCAACCTTACCTAGGTTCCTTCGCGGTTCAGATGCATTTTTACCCAAACTTCCCAGGAAGTAACCCTACTATCCAGGTTCCTTCCCATAAGCCCTACTATCCAGGCTTTCATATTAAAGTAACCCTACTATCCAGGTTTCTTCCCATAAGCCCGACTATCCAGGCTTTCATCTTGAAGTAACCCTACTATCCAGGTTCCTTCCTATAAGCCCTACTATCCAAGCTTTCATCTTGAAGTAACCCTACTATCCAGGTTCCTTCCCATAAGCCCTACTATCCAGGCTTTCATCTTGAAGTAACCCTACTATCCAGGTTCCTTCCCATAAGCCCTACTATCCAGGCTTTCATCTTGAAGTAACTCTACTATCCAGGTTCCTTCCCATAAGCCCTAATATCCAGGCTTTTATATCGAAGTAACCCTACTATCCAGGTTCCTTCTCACAGCCCTACTATCCAGGCTTTCATATCGAAGTAACCCTACTATTTGGGTTCCTTCTCATAGCCCTACTATCGAGGCTTTCATATCGAAGTAACCCTACTATCCAGGTTCCTTCTGACAGCCCTACTATCCAGGATTTCATATCGAAGTAACCCTACTATCCAGGTTCCTTCTCATAGCCCTACTATCCAGGCTTTCATATCGAAGTAACCATACTATCCGGGTTCCTTCTCACAGCCCTACTATCCAGGATTTCATATCGAAGTAACCCTACTATCCAGGTTCCTTCTCATAGCCCTACTATCCAGGCTTTCATATCAAAGTAACCCTACTATACCAGGTTCCTTCTCACAGTCCTACTATTCAGGCTTTCATATCGAAGTAACCATACTATCCAGGTTCCTTCTCATAGCCCTACTATCCAGGCTTTAATATCGTAGTAACCCTACTATCCAGGTTCCTTCTCACAACCCTACTATCCAGGCTTTCATATCGAAGTAACCCTACTATCCAGGTTCCTTCTCATAGCCCTACTATTCAGACTTTCATATCGAAGTAACCCTACTATCCAGGTTCCTTCTCACAGCCCTACTATCCAGGCTTTCATATCGAAGTAACCCTACTATCCAGGTTCCTTCTCATAGCCCTACTATCGAGACTTTCATATCAAAGTAACCCTACTATCCAGGTTCCTTCACACAGCCCTACTATCCAGGCTTTCATATCGAAGTAACCCTATTATCTAGGTTCCTTCTCATAGCCCTACTATTCAGGATTTCATATCGAAGTAACCCTACTATCCAGGTTCCTTCTCACATCCCTACTATCCAGGCTTTCATATCGAAGTAACCCTACTATCCAGGTTCCTTCTCATAGCCCTACTATCCAGGCTTTCATATCGAAGTAACCCTACTATCTAGGTTCCTTCTGACAGCCCTACTATCCAGGCTTTCATATCGAAGTAACCCTAATATCCAGGTTCCTTCTCATATCCCTACAGTTGTACCCCAAAATTTTCCCTCCCATATTTCTCAAAACATTTCAAGAAAGATCCCAAAGTTGCTCAAGGTAGTCCAAGAGTTGGTCAGACAAGCTCTCTCCTAAGGCAGTCTACCCCAAATTAGGGTTTCATGTTGCATCAAGATCCTTGAGTCCAAGTGGTCCCAATTTCTCAACATTGTCCTAATATGTTCTCAATATCATCCATGTCAATTTTCAAGCCTTGCAGAGGAAGTTTGCTCAGTCAATTGCTCAAAAGTCCAAAAATCGACTATGCTAGGGAAAAAGTCAATTGTGACCTACATACAGTCAAACTTCAATATTTTTGGTCAACATCCTCATTTTGAAGTATATTTCATCATTTAATCAAGGGTTGATCATGATTCATCACGGATTGCTCATAATTCATCAAGATTCAAAAGTTGCTAAATTAGGGTTTTGCAGGAAAAGTCAACTCAACTTTGATCAATCATAACTTTCTCATACTTTATGAGAAATGACCCATCCAAATCTCATATTGAAGAGGATGCAATTCCCTACAATACATCTTCAGCTTCCAAGTTCAAAATATGCACTCACAAGAAGTTATGAATTTGGACATTATAGGTCCTTTTGAAAAGTCAACAAAAATACTTTTTTGTAAAAGCTTCATACATGAGCATGGAATATCAAAATTATATGAGACCAAAAGGGTTGATAAGAGGACATCTCAAGATTTCTAAAAAGTCCAAGAAAACCTCGAAAGGTTCAAAATTGAGGAAGTTATGCATTGTTGAAGTTGACCTTTTTTGCAAAATTGCCAAAAGTCAACTATCCCCAAAACTTCAAATTTTGCCAAATGGGCCCATTCTTTTTCACTTGATTTGAGTAGGCATCATAGCCCACGTTCTCTAGCCCTTGCCACTTGTCTATATCATATTTTATTAATTATTTTGATTTTTATTTGAATTAATTTGATTTAAATCAAAATAATCCAAATAAAAATCCAAAGCATTGATAACAAGGGATTTTGTGTTGTTTCAGGCTTCATTGAACCAATTTAGGAAAGCTTTAAAGAAGCAAATCAAATCAAATCAAAAAGGATTAAAGGAGGGAGATTTGGATCAATTATGGACTTGGATTCATTCTTTGTTACATAAAGAGTGCGGCCAGACCTAAAAACAAGGTTAGAAATCAGGCTCAGAGCAAGAATCAGATTCGAAAAAATCAAAGAAAAGTGTGAGATCAAAGTCCCACTTAGAAGCATCCCCAAGGCTTGGTATCGGTCCCAATTGTCTCCTAGAAATCTCCACAAGCGAAAGCAATCAAAAGCAGGTGTTTTCAAGCCCTCCCACGCACTGTAAGTCCGCATCGGTATCACCTTTTTCTTGAAATCGAAAAGCTTTATTCTTGCATCCATAGCGTAAAATAATGGCATAATCTTGATCACCATGATGTTTGCAAGATTTTGGCATTATTCAATTTCATTTATACGACTTGTGCTGTAACTCACCATTGTTAGGTTTTCAAGCTTGTTTTTAGGGTTTTCAGTTTCAGGGACAATTGGCCTTAGTAATGGGTACCACTGCGTTCAGAAGAAGGAGACGGTTCTAACCATGGCCTTGGTGGTCGTTTTTTTTACCTGTACGAGATATTGAGAGTAGACAGGGGTATAGCAAC
Source organism: Vicia faba (assembly GCA_948472305.1). Taxonomy (NCBI): domain Eukaryota; kingdom Viridiplantae; phylum Streptophyta; class Magnoliopsida; order Fabales; family Fabaceae; genus Vicia; species Vicia faba. The sequence continues at coordinate 494,922,465 of OX451736.1, forward strand.
GGACACTGTCTGTGGGTATAGGTCATTGGGTTTTTAGCCACGGTGTAGAGGAAGGAGACGATAAAGTGTCGCTCCCCTACTGGCCTGTTCAAACATTGGCGCGTTTTTCTGATTTTTGTCCACTAGAATTTGTTTTGTTATATTATTATTATTTTATATTATGTTAACAATAAGAACAACATAGCCCAGTGGTTTCCACGCAGGTCTTAAGGCATTAGAGGCTGGTGGTCAGGGGTTCGATCCCTGCCTCCAGCATTTGTTATTTTGCATTGTTATTTCAGGAAATCCAGTATGCATGCAAGCCAGGAGGTCTGTTGTATCCCAAAATTTGCCCTCTCATATTTTTCAAGACATTGCAAGAAAAATCCCCAAGTGGCTCAAGTTTGCTCAAGGGTTGGACAGTCAAGTCATCTCCTAAGGCAGTCAACCTCAAATTAGGGTTTTGTGTTGCATCAAGGTCCTTGCATCCAAATGACCTCAAGTTCTCCCAAATGTCCTCATAGGTTCTCAAGATCATCCATGTCAAATTTCAAGCCTTGCAGAGGAAGTTTGGTCAGTCAATTGCTCAAGAGGTCCAAAAATCGACTATGCTAGGGAAAAAGTCAACTATGACCTATAAACAGTCAAACTTCAAGATTTTTTGTCAACATTCTCATTTTGAAGGATATTTCATCATTTGATCAAGGGTTGATCATGATTCATCAAGGATTGCTCAAAATTCATCAAGACTCAAAAGTTGCTAAATTAGGGTTTTGTAGGAAAAGTCAACTCAAATTTGACCAAGCATAAATTTCTCATACTTTATGAGAAATGACCCATCCAAAGCTCATTTTGACAAGGATGCAATTTCCTACAATACATCTTCACACACCAAGATCAATAAATGCACTCACAAAAAGTTACAAATTTGGACATTATAGGTCATTTTTGAAAGTCAACAAAAACACCTTTTTTTTCCAAAGCTTATAACATGAGAATGGAATATCTAAATGAGATGAGACCAACAGGGTTGGTTAGAGGACATCTCAAGCTTTCTAAAAACTCCAAGAACATTTCCAAAAATTGAAGAAGTTATGCATTGTTGAAGTTGGGCATTTCTGCAAAATTGCCAAAAGTCAACTATCCCCAAAACTTCAAATTTTGTCAAATGGGCCCATTCGTTTCCACTTTATTTGATCTTGTCTCACTACACACGTGTCCTAGCTTCAGCCTTGTGTCCATTTATTAAATTTTCTATTTTATTTTATTTTTTATTAAATTAATTAATTTTAAATCAATTTAAATCAGATAAAATCCAAATATTGATTACTTAGGATCTTTTTGGTTTTTATAGGTCTTAATTATCATCATGATCAGCATCAAATTCGTATCTCACCATATCATGAACAAAAAGATGGATTTTAGGCAAAATAAGCAAGTTTTCAATGGAGGATCAAATCAAATCTCCAAGCCATAATGTACAAGGATTCAATCCAAAATTGGTGACCTAATGCATTGCTCATTACATATACAAGCCAAAGGGTACAAATTCAGGGGTTAGAGGCTGCAAGAACACCAAAAGCAAACTTGAAAAAATTGGCAAAAAGCTTGAAACTGAAATCGTGCATAGAGGCCAATTCAAAAGCAAATCTCCACACTAATAAATTGCTGGACCATCCTTGAAGCGAAAACAATCTCCATACACGTTCTAAAGCACTGTAAGTCTCTCTAAAAACCGCTTTTCATTTGAAATCGCAACTCCATGTTCTTGCACTTTTTGACAAATCTTTGGTATATTCATTATGCTCATTCAATTTCTGAACTTTCTACATTATTTGATTGCGTTTATATGAACCATAGCCCTGTTACCGAACCTAGGGTTTCGTAGATTGCTTTTTGGGTATTTTATTTTCAGGAAAAATCAGCCCCATTGATGGACATAGGCATGATCAGTGGAGGAAGACGAGCATGACCATGGTCCTGGATATGATTTTTATGGCCTAGAATGGAATTTAGAACGCACATGCAAATTTAGCTGCGGATGCAAATCCGCAGGTAAATATCCAGGATGAACAAAGAAGATGAAGACGTGCCCCTCTCTTATTGGACTATTTAAACTTGGCGCGTTTTGTTTTATATTTTTTGGCATTTTATTTGATTTCCAATATTATTATTGTTATCCAATATCATGACAACTAAAGCATAGTGGTTGAGTGGTGGAGGCGTTGTTCAGTGACTCACAGGACCTGAGTTCGAATCCCAGGTCCCCATATTATTTGTTGTATTTTTCATCCAAGTGATTCCATGCAATATCAAACGCGTAGCATACCATGGTCCCTCACTCAGATGCTTTCCAGATGGCCCCAGGCCAGATCTGGTGGTCCAGAGGGGATGCCCACCATACTCCCAAGTCAACGTGCACACGTGGAATCAGAAAAAGTCAGTCAGGCCAAGAGATTGTTGGGCCACAAACTTGCTATCCAAACCTCCAAAAATCAGGCCCAGACACTTTCTTCTCTATTTATTTTTTATTCTTGTTTTTATTTAATTATTCTCATTATTTTACTAACTAACCAATTAAAACCTTTTTCTTAATAAAATAAAAACCAAAAAATATTTTGTTTATTAACTTAATTTTCAACATTTTTATTTTTGCTAACAAATACTAATTCAATTAATTTAGTTTAATTAGGAAATAACTTTAATATCTTTTGCAATAATTAAAATTAACTTAGACAATTAGGTTTTTATTAACTTTGATTAATTTATTTTTATTTCTTTAAATATCAAAAATCCAAAAATATTTTTATTAATTAATTTATTTATTAACTTAATAATTAACTTAGTCTATTTTCTTTTAATTTAAAATAAACCAAAAAATCTTTTCTTTAATAATCAAAGGGTCAAAACCCTAGAATGCGCCCGATTTAATTTCCCGCACGCGATCCATTTTATCATATTATTGTATCTGTTTCCCGGAATGTAATAGTTTAATAGGACTTTAATTATTTTATCGCTTTATTTATTTTCCGCATTTGAATTTCAAAGGGTTGCTTTTGGCGATGTAAATACCCGACGCCTTGTAATAGTTAGTTAAATTTCCGCAATTTAATTTCCGCAACTTATATAACTATTAGATGATTGATAATAGGTATGCATGACAAGATTGAATGTTTAACCTAAAATCAACATAGATAACCATTGACATGTACAAAGACAAAATAACTGAAAACAACACACTCACACATGCACACTCTTAGGGTACACCTCGCTTGGTTGCCTTCGAACGTGGTCATTGAGTATAAGAAGTTTTAGAGGTCGCCCTCTTGTCCAAAGATCATAGTTGCCTCGAAACGGTTGCCTCAGAAAAATGATCTAGGACATTAGGGTTACCGCTAAGGCGTCCTAACATTGCTTTAGTGACCACACGTCCCTTAATCGAATTGACCCTTAAAACTCCAACGACGGTGCTACCTACTCCTCAATAATGGGATAGCATTGTCTAAAGGACATTAGCACAAATTGATTCCTTTTTCGAGTAGGTAGATGGTTCTTAAGTACTTGCTCCTTTCAAAACAAAACAAAACTTTTCGCACTTACACCTTTCAAACAAAAACTTCTTTCAAACCCACAAACACAAAGAAAAGAAAATTTTGAAAACACTTTGAGAAAGTACCAAAGAGCCTGTGGATAACCACAGATAGAAAGGGTGCTAACACCTTCCCTTTCTATAATCTACCCCCCGGACCCGAGAAACATCTCGAAAAAGGAATTTTTCTGTGCTTTTTTCCTTTCCTTGTTGGATAAAATAAAAGACGGTGGCGAATCTTGCTTACCGCGACATTTTGCGAATACAAACGCAAAACACAAACCAGCATATCAAAAAATAGTCAATTCTCTCCCACCGTATCACAGAATTAACGACTCTACTGGGGACGCTTAATAAGTGGGGTGTACCTTAGGATTAGATCATTGTGTTTTCAATTGTTTGTTTGTATGCTTTATATTTGTGGGCTTGTATCAGAGTTACTATAGATCCTAACCCGGATCTAGGGATACCCTTTAGGTAAGTAGCAATAAACTGTGAGGGAACTGTACGGCGTAGACCGATACGGTTGAAGCAATAGCTACGTTGGTGTGGCACTTTAGTATATACCGATATCTGTTGTGGCGCAACGAGGAGAATATGGGTCTGCTAAGGGGTTATTAAGCACCAACTGACCTTAGAACCTTTAAATTGACCAACTTGGCCATAGAACAGTAGCAGTATGCTACACTCATTGAGACTAAACTCTCGCGATGATTCCGGCCGCAAGAAAAGGTTGCTAAACTGGAATTATGACCGATCGAGGGTAGTCAGTGATATTGAGATCCTCTAGAACCCGGTTACTATTTTTAGGATAGGTTTAAACCAACTGAACTGAAAGAGAGTAGTACCTAAGCTTCTTGCCAGCCTGAAATCTAAGGGCTCTCTGTGTGAATTGTGTGCCTTTACCATGTTTGCTGTTTGTGGATACTTGTGGTGTAGTTTATATCATGACATCATAACATTACATACATCTTGCATTAGACTAACCTATTTCAAAGACGGGAGGGATTCATCTTTGTTCTGTTTTGTAGGTCATCATGATGCCCACGCATAGGAATACCATCCGGATCAACTTTGTCTAGGTTCCCACTATGCTTAAAGAGTTGGTTGCAAAGATGCTTGATACTACCTCCTTCATCAGAAGACATGGTTATCTTCTCAGTTTGGTCACCTCCAAATTGGACGAGCAGATGATGAGTGTCCTAGTCCAGTTCTATGATCCGTTGTACCATTGCTTTACTTTCCAGGACTACCAGTTGGTTCCAACCTTAGAAGAGTTCTCTGATCTGCTCAGTATCTCTATTCTGGAGCAGACCCTGTTTACTGGTTGGGAGAAGATCCTTAGGCCGGAAGAGATTGCTTCAGCCCTTCATATGATAAATGATGAGGTAATGGCTAATTGGGAGACTAGAAGTGGAGCAAAGGGCTTTCTGAATAAGTTCTTGGTATGTAAGGCTAACTATTTCTGGGATAGTCTAGACTTCAAGGCATTCGAGGATATTCTGGCTCTTCTGATATATGGCTTGGTATTGTTTCCGAACTCTGACTTATTTGTTAATGTGAATGCGGTAAAAATCTTCATCTCTCGCAATCCTGTACCCACTCTCTTGGGTGACATTCTTCATCATCTTTATGCCCGTACTGCCCGAAAGCGGGGAACCTTGATGTGATGTGCTCCGTTATTGGGGAGGTGGTTTATTTCGCACCTCCCCAAATCAGTGATGAAGAACAAAGAAGGCATGGGTTGGGCCTATAGGGTTATGTCTCTCTCTCATAATGACATCATCTGGACTCTCAAGGGTATGGACGAGGTGGCTATCATTGATCGACGCGGGGAGTACCCCAATGTTCCCCTGATAGGAACCAATGGAGGAATTTCTTACAATCCATGCTTGGCCTTACGTTAGTTTGGGCGAGCCACAAGAGAAGGACCTCATGAGTTGCTAATGCCTAGTATCATCTTTGATTTTCAAGGGGATAGCGACGAGCAACACCGCAGGTTCATAAGGGCTTGGGATAGAGTTCACAGATCTGATCCACATGAGTTGGGCCCAAAGTCTTCACTTCCGATGGAGCCATATCTCAGATGGGTTTGTATCCGTGCCCAAAAGCTGGGTATGCCGTATGAAGCCGTCCTGCCTATCATTGTTGAAGTTGCTAATGAAGAAGGGGTTCTTCCGACCATCCTCCATCCTTACATGCCCACTAACATTGGGGCACTGAAAAGGTCTTGGATGCAACTGAGAGAAGAACGGGATTCTTACCGAGAAAAGTTTAACGAGCAAGAACAGAAGATCTAGAAGTTGACTAGGCAGCTGGAGAACGAGCAGATTCTCAATGACTATGTCTGCACCGACAAGAAGAGACCATGGGAGCACTGATTGTCCTTGGATGATTTCCTTTCCAGTTTTTATTTACTTTTCAGTATTTCCTTTCTTGTAACGCCTTAAGGGCATCAGTTGAACAATTTGAATTCCAAAGTTTATCTAATAAAGTATGTTTCCTTTCTGGTTTACAAATTTGAATCTCTCGATTGTCTTTGAAATCATGTCATACGCATTTAATCCCATGCACTTCATAACAGGTACCATTACAGGTCTCTTATCTTCTTCGCTGTTTATTTCAGCACTCATCATGTCTGCTGAACCATCAACTAAGCAAGCCATCAAGGCCCTACAGGCCCATAATGCCCAATTCCAAGAGCTGTTCATGAATCTAGCTAAGGGTCAGCAAGATCTGAAGACCCTGATTTTGAAAGAGAAGAAGAAGAAGAAGAAGAAGAAGAGGACAATCCTGTTTAACACAGGTCACAGGTTTGGAAACATGCTACAAAATGAAGTTGATTTGACCACCTCATTTGGAGGGAAAGATAATCCGGAAGAAAGGAGGGCTCCTAGCCCTGTGGTCACTGACAACGAGACAGACTTCGACGAAGACCAGTATCCTCTGGCCGAGGATAGATACAAACAACTGGAAGACCGGTTGAGTGCGACGGAAGTTCAGAAAGTGCCTGGTCTGGACTTTGGTGATCTGGGTCTATCATATGGGGTGGTGATTCCCCACAAGTTCAAAGCACCAGCCTTTGCTAAGTATGACGGAGTTTCTTGTCCGAAGTTGCACCTCCGGTCGTATGTAAGGAAGATTCAGCCGTACACCGTTGATAAGAACCTATGGATCCACTTCTTTCAAGACAATCTCTCAGGGACTCAGCTTAAATGGTTTTACCAGTTGGACGGAGCCAGTATCCACAGTTGGGAGGATTTGGCTACTGCTTTCTATAGGCAGTACCAATACAATTCTGACATCGCTCCTACGCGTACCCAACTCCAGGGTATGTCAATGGGAACGGGTGAAGGTTTCAAAGAGTATGCTCAGAAGTGGAGAGACCTCGCCGGAAGAGTGCAACCACCCTTGGCTGATCGGGAGCTTGTGGAAATGTTTCTGGGGACCTTGTCTGGTCCATTTTTCAACCATCTGATCGGAAGTTCTTCGTCTAGGTTTACGGAGCTAATTATGAGCGGTGAGAGGATTGAGGCTGGTATTAAGGCTGGTAAGATACAAAGGGGTGCTTCATCAAGCACCAAGAAGAAGCCTTTTAAGAAAGAGTCAAGTGCCGTCTACAGTTCGAAAAGTAAGAATAGACCTGAACGCCGCCAAGTTGTTAATGCGGTTGTTATTTCAAGACCTGCTGGTGCTCCTCAGCACAACAATCAACAAAAGGACGAGAAACCGCAAAGGCAATTCACCCGTCTCAACATGACTTTGTCTCAGATTCTGCCACAGTTGCTGAAAACCAATCTACTGATTCCAAGGGAGGCCCCGAAGAATCCCAACACTACATCACCAAAGTACAACCCTAATGCCCGCTGTGCTTTTCACTCTGATAGCCCGGGGCATGATACGGATGATTGTTGGGTTTTGAAGAACATGGTACAAGACTTGATCGATGCGAAGGAGATTGATTTCGGAGCACCAGAAAAGCCTAAACAGGATGCAGGGGTTAATGCTATCGGGGATGACGATGATGAAGAGTTTGACATTGACAGCTGGATCTACCCAACTGCCGATGGTGGATTAAGCAACTGGACAGCTAAGGAATCCATGCTTGTTTCAGTTATCACCCAGTAATGAAACTTTTGTTTTGAATTTGTAACAGACAGTGATTTAAACTTTACAGTCCGGCGCCTTACCCGGGGCACCGTGGCTTCATTTGTGAGGGCTTTATGTGTGTCATCTACATATATCATTAATAAAAGCATTGGACGTTCTTGCATTTCAAATTTTGCGCTCCTTGTTTTTCTTCTATTATATATTGCAAAACAGCTATTTTACACACACTCACATATACAGGTCTACATCCACTCTGGATCTCACTGGTAACGACTCTGCTACTGCCAGTTATGACTTTGAAAATCTGATCAACTTAGCCGAAGACGAAGGTGAAGATGATTACGAAGTGCCTGGTGAACTTGCAAGACTGCTACTTCAGGAAGAGAGGGCCATTCAGCCACATGAAGAGCCGGTGGAATCAGTGAATCTGGGTACAAATACAAACAAGAAGGAAGTCAAGATCGGTGCAAATCTGGAGCTTAGTGTGAAACGACGGTTGATTCAGATGCTGCGTGACTATGTTGAGATCTTTGCCTGGTCTTACGAAGATATGCCTGGTTTGGATACCGATATTGTGGTTCACCGCTTGCCTACCAAGGAAGAATGTCCTCCAGTAAAATAGAAGGTCCGCCGAATGCGCCCAGAGATGTCTGAGAAAATCAAGGCTGAAGTGATGAAACAGTTTGATGCCGGTTTTCTAGCAGTTACTTCTTACCCTCAGTGGGTTGCCAATGTGGTCCCTATGCCGAAAAAGGATGGTAAGGTTCGGATGTGTGTTGACTATAGGGATCTGAATAGGGCAAGCCCCAAGGATGACTTCCCTCTACCATATATCGACGTTCTGGTTGACAACACCGCTCAGCATAAAGTCTTCTCCTTTATGGAAGGTTTCTCAGGTTATAATCAGATTAAAATGGCTCCCGAAGACATGGAGAAGACAACCTTTGTTACTCAATGGGGTACCTTTTGCTATAAGGTCATGCCTTTTGGGTTGAAAAATGTTGGGGAAACATATCAGCGTGCCATGGTCGCTTTGTTTCATGACATGATCCATCATGAGATTGAGGTATACGTCAATGACATGATTGCAAGATCTCAAACTGAGGAAGAACATCTTGACCACCTTCAGAAGCTGTTTGGAAGGTTGAAGTTGTACAAGCTGAGGTTAAACCTGAACAAGTGCACCTTCGGGGTGAGATCTGGTAAACTGCTGGGTTTCGTCGTAAGCGACAAAGGTATTCAAGTGGACCCTGCAAAGGTGAAAGTCGTACAAGAAATGTCGGCTCCCAGAACAGAGAAATAAGTCATAGGCTTCCTAGGACGACTGAATTACATTGCCTGATTCATCTCACACCTGACTGCTACTTGTGAGCCAATCTTCAAGCTACTGAAGAAAGATCAAGTGGTACAATGGAATGATGAATTCCAGGCCGCTTTCAAAAGGATCAAAGAGTATCTCCAAGAGCCACCTATTCTGATGCCACCAGTTGAAGGGAGACCTCTGATCTTATACTTGACAGTACTCGATAACTCAATGGGGTGTGTGTTGGGTCAGCATGACGAGTCTGGCTGAAAAGAGCATGTTATTTATTACCTTAGAAAAAAGTTTACCGACTACGATACCCGATACTCGTTGCTCGAGAAAACTTGCTGCGCTTTGGCATGGGCTGCTCGCCGGCTGAGACAGTATATGCTGACTCACATTACTCTATTGATATCAAAGATGGATCCAATCAAGTATATCTTCGAAAAGCCTGCCTTTTCCAGAAGAATAGCGAGATGGCAGATGATCTTGACTGAGTATGACATACAATACATGACCCAAAAGGCAATTAAGGGAAGTGTGTTGGCGGACCATTTGGCACATCAGGCAGTGGATGATTACCAGTCTATGAACTTTGAATTCCCGGACGAGAATATCATGTTGGTAACTGATTGTGAGACACCTGGACTGGATGAAGGACCTGAGGAAGGATCCCTGTTGTACCCCAAAATTTTCCCTCCCATATTTTTCAAGATTTATCAAGAATCATCTTCAAGATTCCTCAAGGGTTGCACAATCCAAATGCCTCATAAGCCAGTCAAAATTAGGGTTTTGTTTCTTTCAAGGAATTTGAGGTTTTCAATGGCTCAATCAAGTCCCATAGGCCTATATACATTGTCAAGCATCTACATGCCAAGTTTCAAGACTCACAATGCCAGTTTGCTCAATCAAAAGCTCCATTTGCTTCACAATCAACTACAGGGGTGAAATGGTCATTTTACAGTCAAAAGTCAAAAATTTTGGTCAACATCTTATTTTGAGGTCACAATCATCATTTTATCAAGTCTTGATCATGATTCCTCAAGGATAGCTCAAAAATCATCAAGATGCCAAAAGTTACTATTTTTGGACAGCAAAAAAGTCAACTGTATCTTGACCAAGGCATAACTTTTTCATGGTTCATCAGAAAAATCCCATCCAATGCTCATTTTGAAGGGGATGACATTTCCTACAACTTATCTTCACATTCCAAGTCCAAGAAATTCTCTCACAAAAAGTTATCAATTTCTACATTATAGGTCAATTTCAAAAGTCAACAAAAATGCACTTTAAGTCAAAGACCATAACTTGAGATTTCTAAATCCAAATGACATGGGACCAAAGGCATTGGTTTAAGGACTTCAAGACCTTTCCAAAATGTCCAAGAACATGTTCGTATGATCAAAATTGAGCAAGATATGCATTGGATAAGTTGGGAAATTTTTGTGAATTTGCAAAAGTCAACTTTGCTCAAAACACTTTGTTTTTGCTAATGGGCCTCAAATTTCTTCTTGAAACTTTATCCAAGGCCTATGAACGACCCATTAAGCTTAAATTGATTTTTTTTTCTTATTTTTTATTAATTAATTGGCATTTTAATTGATTTTAATTCATTTAATTAATTTAAAATGTAGGAAATTCAAAGATTTGATTTTTCAATCTTTTGGTGAAGCAAAGATGACCAATATATGCTGGAGATTTCGTGTGCCAATCAAGGATATCAAAAACTCCAAATTTAGCAAGTTTCTTCAATCAAAAAGATTGAAAAATATTTGATTTTCAATCAAATATTGAAACATCAATTCCATGGATTTCTTGGCAAGATTTTAACCTAATTCCCTTCCATTATATATACAGAAGCCAACCTTAATGCATTAGACGGGAGAATTGCTGTAGAAAGCCATAGCCAATACTGAAAAAAAATCAAGAAAACTTGAAAACTGTTTTCCTAGTTCCAGGCTAATTCAAAGCATTTGGTTGTTTCTAACACATTGTTGGAACTCTCAGGGACACATTGAAATCAAAACCATACGCCAAAGCTCAAGAAATCAATCTACACAGACCCACGGTTTGCATATCTTTCCCATAATCGAAACTCATAATTCATAAGCATTTGATGTGATTTTTTGCTTGTTATGTATAGTTAAAGACCCCAGGAAACTAACGGCATGGGTTAATTGCATTATAACACGTAGAATCATAAGTTACCATTGGAGGATTTTAGGGTTCTTGAGGTCTCGAATTGGGGCTTTACAGCCCAAGAAAAATTAAGCTTCATAAGACCTATGGTTGAGATCGTTGCGTCCAGACGAACATAAAGCTACCCTCGCGAACAATTTATATTTAGCATAGGCCTAATCGCTATTATTCCTTGTTCTATATTGTGGGGGTTTAAAATCCCCGCTATTTGTTTGTGTTTTACAGGAAAAAGGAAGACGATGATGACGTGCTGACTCCTGGTTGGTTTATTCAAATAACGCGCGCTTGTTTTGTTTGTACAGCATATGGGTTTGTTTTCATATATTATTTTCAATTGTCACTATAATATCAAATGCAGGCGCATGGCTCAGTGGATAGTGAGGTGGCTGGTAATCATTGGGACCTGGGTTCGATTCCCAGGTCTCCCAAACCTTTGTTTCTATTTTTTCTTATATGATTACATACAGGCACTTAAAAGCATTCCACCATGGACTCCCACATCCCAGGCGCCATGTGGCCACAATCATAAATCCAAAGGCCAAAAGATGATGAACACCATGTTCCTGGTCAACCCTGCGCCTAGGCAATCTCCAAAGTCAAAGCAGGCCTGCACCCTAATGGGCCAGATTTCCAATCAACACCTCTAAAAGGGCCAACACCCCCCTGGTTAATTATTTTTCTTTTTTATTTTCATTTAATATTTTCATTAATTAATTATTATTATTAGTATTTAATTAACAAATAATCTTTTTTCATAATAAATTCAGACAACTAAAAAATGTAAATATTTTATTATTATTATTATTTATTAATTTCAATTATTATTTTGTAAATAAATTCTAATTAATTAGTTTAGTTTTTTAATTAGGACAATTTTAATCTTTTTCATAATAAATAAAATAAGTTAGACTTAGGGTTTTTCTTTTGACAATTTTAATTCCTTTTATTTTATTTTCATCAAAACATAAAAAACACAAAAATATATTTTTCTTTTAATTAATTAATTGATTAGTTTTAGGTTTAATTAATTGCAAAAGGACCAAAATTCCATTCTTTTTTCAAAAAGGGTCAAAACCATAAGGACGTCCTGATTCAATTCTTTCACGCGCATATTTATTTTTAATTCCTATTTTGATTATATTTATGTATCTGCTCCGAGAATGTAATAGATAATTAGGACTTTTATCGCTTTCTTTATTTTCTCGCATTTATTTTTCAAGGGTTATGTTTTTGGCGATGTAAATACCCGACGCCTTGTAATAGTGTAGATTCACTTTCCGCAATTTATTTTCCGCACAATTATTAACTGTTAATTATGCATGCAAGACTTGTCTGAAAAATAAAACCAACCCGTAGCTCACCATAATACTTGTGCAAAGATAATGTAATTTGAATCCTGACACACGTGCACATGCCACTCTTAGGGTACGCCTCACTTGGTTGCCTTGAGGTGGTCATCAAGTATAGGGTGTTTTAGAGGTCGCCCTCCTGTCTAAAGATCCAGTTGCCTCGAAACGGTTGCCTCGGATAAAAAGGATCTAGGTCATTAGGGTTACCGCTAAGGCGTCCTACTATTGCTTTGCTGACCACATGTCCCTATAATCGAATTGACCAGAATAACTCCAACGACGGTGCTACCTACTTCTCAATAGTGGGATAGTACTGTCTAAAGGACTCTTACTCAGCTTAATTCCTTTGAGTAGGTAGATTTCTCCTGGGTACTTGCTCTTTCAAAAAACAAAAACAGCTTTTCGCACCTACACTTTCAAAAAGTTTTCAAACAAATACTTCATACACTCTTGAGGACTGATACAAGAGTTACCTAGAAGTTTTCAAAGCGAAACTTTTTCAAAACCAACAAACACAAGAAAAGCAAACAATTTTTGAAAACATAGTGAGAAAGTACCTAAGAGCCCATGGATAACCATGGATAGAAAGGGTGCTAACACCTTCCCTTTCTATAAATCTACCTCCCGAACCGAGAAATATCTCGAAAAGGAATTTTGCTGTGCTTTTGTCCTTTCCTTGTTGGAGAACATAAAAGACGGTGGCGACTCTTGCTTACCGCGACATTTCGCGAACCAGTATTTCAAAACAGTCAGTTCTATTTCCACCGATCACAGAACTGGCGACTCTGCTGGGGAATATTGTTAAAGTGAGGTGTACCTTAGGATTAGACCACTCTTATGTTTTCAATTGTATGTCTTGATTTCTTTTATATTTGTGGGCTTGCATCGTAGTTTCATAGATCCTAACCCGGATCTGGGGAATACCCTTTAGGTAGCATAAGCTGTGAGGGACCTGTTCGGCGTAGACTGACACGGGTGAAGCAGTAGCTACATTGGTGTGACACCTTGGTCTGTACCGATATCCCTTGTGTTGGAACAAGGAGAATATGGGTCTTCTGAGGAGTCATTAAGCACCAACCGACCTTAGAACCCTAAATTGACCCAACTTGGCCATAGAACAGTAGCAGTATGCTACACTCATTGAGGCTAAACTCTCGCGATGGTTCTGGCCGCAAGAAAAGATTGGGAAGCTGGAGTTATGACCGATTGAGGGTAGTCTGTGATATTGAGATCCTCTAGAACCCGGTTACTATCTTCTAGGACAGGTCTTAACCAACTAACTTCAAGAGGGTAGTACCTAAACTTCATGCCGGCCTGAAATCTAAGGGCTCTCTTGTGTGACTTGTGTGCCTTCAAACTTGAACTACTTGCACATTCTTGTTATCTGACAACATGAGTTCCTTGCAGGTTTTGTTGCAGTCCTTAATCTGGGCTTATTACAGGGCTTACTTACACCTCACACCTTTGCATCCACGCATAGCATAACATCATACCATCATACCATTGCATACATCCTGCATATGGACTAACCTATTTCAAGGATCTTAAGGGTTTGTGATGCAGGTCAGTATGAACCAAATGTCTAGCAAGCGGCAAAGGGGATTTATTTTCCTCTAGCCGAGGTTGTTTGGAGATCAAAGGAGATCAAAACATGATGACTTGAGTCAGGGGCTATGACCCACTCGATATGGTGAGCTTTGACTCTTGAAGAAGGACTCTCAACAAAATGAAGCTCCTTCAATCAAGCTACCAGATTCTAACAAGTTTCTTTGTTTACCCCGCGAGATCCTTGAAAACATTGCATACATATCTCATGCATATCATTGCATTACAGGTACCCTTTTGACAGGTCACTTATCTTCTTCGCTGTTTATTTCAGCAATCATCATGTCTACTGAACCTTCCGCTGAACAAGCTATCAAGGCCCTCCAGGCCCAGAACGCCCAGTTTCAAGAGTTGGTCATGAGCTTAGCCTAGGGTCAACAGGACTTGAAAACTCTGATTCTGAAAGAGAGGAAGAAAAAGAAGAAGAGGATTGTTTTGTTCAACAGTAGACGCAGATATGGGAATGGATTACAGAATGAGGCTGAGCTGACTACCTCGTCTATAGACAAAGACAGTCCCCAAGAGAGAAGGGTTCCTAGTCTCGTAGTCTCCGACAACGAGACGGATTATAATGATGAACAGTATCCTCCTGCTGAGGACAGGTACAAACAGCTAGAGGTCCGTCTAAGTGCTATGGAAATTCAACATGTGCCCGGGCTGGACTTTGGAGACCTAGGCTTATCCTCTGGGGTAGTGATCCCACACAAGTTCAAGGCACCTGCTTTTGCAAAGTACGACGGGGCCTCATGTCCTAAGCTGCATCTCAGATCATATGTAAGGAAGATCCAACCTTACACTGCTGACAAGAATCTATGGATCCATTTCTTCCAGGATAGTCTTTCAGGGACTCAACTCGAATGGTTCTATCAGTTAGATGGAGCCAGCATTCGTAACTGGGAGGACTTGGCTGCTGCGTTTTATAAGCAGTATCAGTATAATTCCGACCTTGCTCCTACGCGTATCCAACTCCAGGGTATGTCACTAGGGACATGTGAAGGATTCAAGGAGTATGCTCAAAAGTGGAGAGACCTGGCTGGAAGGGTGCAGCCACCTTTGACTGACCGTGAACTCATCGATATGTTTCTGGGGACCCTGTCTGGTCCATTCTTCAACCATCTGATTGGGAATTCTTTTGCTGGGTTTACAGATCTGATCTTGACTGGTGAAAGAATAGAAGCTGGTATCGAGGCTGGGAAGATTCAAGAAGCTACACCTTCTGATGCTCAGAAAAAGCCTTACAGTGGGAAGAAAGAGTCCAATGCTGCGTACAGTCAAAGGAGTCATCGTGACCAACATGTAGGGGCAGTTCTGATCTCTGGTTCTACACCACGCCGACAACAGCAAAAGGGAAATCAGCGAAGGCCGGACGAGCCTAAAAGACAGTTCACCAACATCAACATGCCATTGTCACAAGCATTGCAACACATGTTGAAGATGGATCTGATTGCGGTGATAAACCCTCCTGCAAATCCCAAGACTTCTTCTCCAAACTACAATCCAGATGCAAGGTGCGCTTACCATTCCGGTAGCCCGGGGCACGATACTGATGACTGTTGGGCGCTGAAGTACAAGATCCAGAATATGATTGATGTTAAGGAGATCGAATTCGAGCCTTCTGAGACTCCCAATGTGATCACTGCTCCCTTGCCAAAACATGGCTAGGATTGAGAGACTTTTGTTCATTCGAATTCTGATATTGTATTTTTCTTTGCTTATTCAAACAATTATCATGTCAAACTCTCTTATTTCATTAATGCATTACACGTGTCTGTTTTGAAGTAATTGTGTTTACTATGCTTAAAACTGCTTTCATTTTTTTGATGTTCAACTCTCGATTGAAAATTCTAAGCCTTTTGAGGGAGGATGACGAAAATGATACCATAATCTTTACAGTATGCTTTTAAACAGACCCCGCTGATGAAGTACAAGCATTGTTTCAAATCCTAAACAGTGGAGTTATAAGGAAGATAATCCCTAGTCAACCCCTCTGAGCCAAAGAAGTTGGAGTTTTTCTTTTCAAAAATTAAAACCCTTAATCATAACCTGGGGCTGGGTAGTTTTCTCAGTTGATCCAGGTGCACAATGAACGATATTAAAGAAGTCCTTCCGAGACAAAAGACAGTGATGGTTCCGAATAATCATAAAGACAGGCAGTCGTTATCTCTCAAACTAAAAGCCCAATAAGTCAAAACCTATGAAGGAGACTTACAAAAACTGGGGCATCCCGCTGACTGTAATCACAAAAGAAACAGTTCAGGCAAAAAAAACAGGGATAACAAAATCAAAAAGAAAGAGGTCCTGCAAACCCTCAACAAAAAAGAATTGACTGCCTATTCAAAATAAACTATCAGTATCCGAACCATCACTGGAATATCAGAGCAAAGACTCAAACAAGATCTAATGCACGATTAGCTGAGTTTAGGTTTGAAGAACATCACGAAGAACGGGTGGGTACAAATATACTTTGAGCCTTTATCCTTTGTTTCTTAAACCATGAACCAGGCCACGTTATAACCCTTAAAAGTCCTAGCTGAAGCATGGGTTAGTTCGAAAGCATACTGTCACAAAAGGTATCCTGACTCCTTAAGGCTTGCTGTAAAATCCTGAGTTGACATCACATTTTACAAAATTTGCTTGTTTTACTGAAAAATGCATTTTCAAAAAAAACTTCAAGACAGACATAAGCGTTGCATTCTTAAAATAATATTGTTTGCATTTGATTATTTGTTCGAACAGCAGAGAAATTCGCACGATGAATATCTTATGAACAAAAATCTTCTCAACAAAAAAGGGTCATCTCAAGTGGAAAAAACACTTCCAACCAAGGGGCAGACGTGATCATTGTCCATCATCTGGGGCAGTTAAGTCAAGATTCATAGAATCTCTAAAAATGCCAAACAACCAGGGGAAAAATCTCCACCTGAGTCACTTGGGGCATTAAACAAGAATTCCAGCAACGAATCTTGCATCATCAGACATCCTCTGATAGTATGGCAACACTGCATTACTGACAGTGACAACTCCCTACATTCTGAGAGCATGGACATAGTCGAAAAAATACTACGCATAATCAAAGGGCCGCTAGGTTGACACACCTAGGAAAAAATAAGGGCTTCCCGGCGAACCAAAAAGGTTCGGGCAAAAATAAGGGATGAAAATGAACAAAATTGTACACCCGGCAAGTCGAAAACCTGAAAAGGCGGCTTGGGAAAAAATGGGTATCCCGGTGGACTGAAAACCCGAAAGGGCGGTCCAGGAAAAAGTTAGGGATCACAGCGTACGACTATGTCCCGGCATCTCGTCACTTGCCTACCAGAAGAAGATTTGTCAAATCGGCAGTTATCAAGACCTCCACAGGTACTTTCTCCCATAGAAGCTGGGGCAATAAGAGTTGTCCAAACTGTACAGGTGCTTTGCTCACCAAGGTACCAGGGTAGGTTCGGCTGAAGAATGTAACCAAGATACCTTCGCTCCCCGCAGAGTAAGACCAGAATCAACAATACTCTCCCCAAGCAGAGTTGGTCTCCCATCAGCCCTAAAAAGGCACAATATTCCCCAGCAAGTCAGTGACACTCTCCCCAAGCAGAGTTAGTCTACTGTCAGCCTTAAGGAAGTTGGGTACCCCCAGAAGATCTCAACATTCCCCAGCAGAGTATACAGATATTCTTCAGCAAGCATCCCCGACAGTCTTAATATAAGATTGTTCCCCGGCGGAATACAGACACCCCAGTGGGATCAATCTCCCCAGTACAGTCCAAAAGTTTCCCCAGGAGAGTTGAATCAATCTCCCCAGTAGATTCTGGAAGCTTATCCCCAGTAGATTCTGGAAGCTTATCCCCAGTAGATTCTGGAAGCTTATCCCCCGCAGAGTGCAAAAGCATCTCCCCGGCCTTATTCAGAGGTTATCCCCACCAGATCCTATAACTGGGTTATCCTCAGCAAATTGCAACAGAAAGATCGTCCTCGGCGAAATTCTTCCTATCCCCCAGTTGAGTTCATCAAATCCCTCAACAGAGCTTATCAACGGTATCCCCAACGGAGTTATCGTTAAAATCTCAGCGAAGTATCTCTTCCCACAGAGTAATTCCCCACAGAGTAATCTCTTCGCCAGGTTTATTCCCCAACGGAGTCATCTTCTCCTACTGGTTTATTCTTGCAATCATCTTTATTCATCATCCCCAGCGGAGACGAAGAACTCTATTCTTCAACATCAGCCCAGGATTCAACGAACTTCCCGGCATTCGTCAAGGATTTATTTTCCCAGACGAAAATACATTCATAAACATTTCACATTCCATATCTCCTATTTACATACATGATAAAGTGCATATGACACAATCTCATTCATTCTTGAGAACATCATGACATCATGCAGTTCATGCATCATGACATTGTATACAGCTAACGCTCTGCCTTTTCAAGAAAAGGTCAAATCAAAAGATGATTACCATCTACCTTTGCAGTTCCAGATCAACACCTGTAACGAGCCAGGAAAATTCTGTGGACGACTGATCGTGGGTTAATACCTGAAACCAGACAGGACAATTATCTACTTGATTGTCATGAAGCAACCCTACACCGGTTCCTTCTCAAATTCAAGATGAAGTTTTACACGGACTCATCATCAGGAAACCCTACACCGGTTCCTTCTCAAATTCAAGATGAAGTTTTACACGGACTCATCATCAGGAAACCCTACACCGGTTCCTTCTCAAATTCAAGATGAAGTTTTACACGGACTCATCATCAGGAAACCCTACACCGGTTCCTTCTCAAATTCAGATGAGGTTTTACACGGACTCATCATCGAGCAACCCTACACCGGTTCCTTCTTAACTTCAGATGTAGTTCTACACGAGCTCATCATCAAGGTAACCCTACACAGGTTCCTCCTCCCTTCCAAGACGAAGTTTTACACGGACTCGTCCTCAGGCAACCCTACACCGGTTCCTCCTCAGTTCCAAGACGAAGTCTTACACGGGCTTACCTCAAAGTAACCTTACCCCGGTTCCTCCAGAAGTCTTACACGGGCTTACCTCAAAGTAACCTTACCCCGGTTCCTCCAGAAGTCTTACACAGGCTTACCTCAAAGTAACCTTACCCCGGTTCCTCCAGAAGTCTTACACGGGCTTACCTCAAAGTAACCTTACCCCGGTTCCTCCAGAAGTCTTACACGGGCTTATCTCGAAGTAACCTTACCCCGGTTCCCCCAGAAGTTTTACACGAACTCATCCTGCAATAACCTTACCCCTATTCATCCAGAAGTTTTACACGAACTTATCTCACAGTAACCTTACCTCGGTTCCTCCTGAAGTTTTACACGAACTTATCACAAAGAAACCCTACACAGGTTCTCTCTTTCCAAAGATGAAGTCTTACACGGACTCGTCATCAAGAAACCCTACACAGGTTCTCTCTTTCCAGACGCAGTTTTACACGGACTCGTCATCAAGAAACCCTACACAGGTCCTCTCTTTCCAGATGCAGTTTTACACGGACTCGTCATCAAAAACCCTACACCGGTTCCCTTTCTCTTTCAAGATGAAGTTTTACACAAACTCATCATGAAGAAACCCTACACCGGTTCCTTCTCCATTTCAGATGCAGCTTCACGTGGGCTCATCATCAGTCAACCCTACACAGGTTTCCTTCATTCCAAGATGCAGTTTCACACGGACTCATCGTCAGTCAACCCTACACAGGTTTCCTTCATTCCAAGATGCAGTTTCACACAGACTCATCATCAGTCAACCCTGCACAGGTTTCCTTCTTTCCAAGATGCAGTTTTACACGAGCTCATCATCAGGCAACCCTACACAGGTTCCCTCGTTCAACTTACAAGGTCACAATTCTATAAACAATTTCCAGATGGCATCTATAAGCCCATCCTCCTACCAACAATCTCCAGATGGCATCTATAAGCCCATCCTCCTATCCATCATATCTCCAAATGGCATCTGTAAGCCCATTCCCGACATCACATTGCTAATACCACACTATGCGAGTGCAAATTTCTGGGCACTCTAGTGTTCAATCATCTTCCACCTTCGGATCACGAAAGGCACGCAAGCCAATCTACATCCTCAGGTTTAAGAAGATTGAACATGGGCAACTGTTGTACCCCAAAATTTTCCCTCCCATATTCTTCAAGATTTATCAAGAATCATCTTCAAGATTCCTCAAGGGTTGCACAGTCCAAATGCCTCTTAAGCCAGTCAAAATTAGGGTTTTGTTTCTTTCAAGGAATTTGAGGTTTTCAATGGCTCAATCAAGTCCCATAGGCCTATATACATTGTCAAGCATCTACATGCCAAGTTTCAAGACTCACAATGCCAGTTTGCTCAGTCAAAAGCTCCATTTGCTTCACAATCAACTACAGGGGTAAAATGGTCATTTTACAGTCAAAAGTCAAAAATTCTAGTCAACATCTTATTTTGAGGTCACAATCATCATTTGATCATGATTCCTCAAGGATAGCTCAAAAATCATCAAGATGCCAAAAGTTACTATTTTTGGACAGCAGAAAAGTCAACTGTATATTGACCAAGGCATAACTTTTTCATGGTTCATCAGAAAAATCCCATCTAATGCTCATTTTGAAGGAGATGACATTTCCTACAACTCATATTCACATTCCAAGTCCAAGAAATTCTCTCACAAAAAGTTATCAATTTCTACATTATATGTCAATTTCAAAAGTCAACAAAAATGCACTTTAAGTCAAAGAACATAACTTGAGATTGGTAAGTCCAAATGACATGGGACCAAAGGCATTGGTTAGAGGACTTCAAGACCTTTCCAAAATGTCCAAGAACATGTTCGTATGATCAAAATTGAGCAAGATATGCATTGGATAAGTTGGGAAATTTTTGTGAATTTGCAAAAGTCAACTTTGCTCAAAACACTTTGTTTTTGCTAATGGGCCTCAAATTTCTTCTTGAAACTTTATCCAAGGCCTATGAACGACCCATTAAGCTTAAATTGATTTTTTTTTCTTATTTTTTATTAATTAATTGGCATTTTAATTGATTTTAATTCATTTAATTAATTTAAAATGTAGGAAATTCAAAGATTTGATTTTTCAATCTTTTGGTGAAGCAAAGATGACCAATATATGCTGGAGATTTCGTGTGCCAATCAAGGATATCAAAAACTCCAAATTTAGCAAGTTTCTTCAATCAAAAAGATTGAAAAATATTTGATTTTCAATCAAATTTTGAAACATCAATTCCATGGATTTCTTGGCAAGATTGTAACCTAATTCCCTTCCATTAAATATACAGAAGCCAACCCTAATGCATTGGACGGGAGAATTGCTGCAGAAAGCCATAGCCAATATTGAAAAAAAATCAAGAAAACTTGAAAACTGTTTTCCTAGTTCTAGGCTAATTCAAAGCATTTGGTTGTTTCTAACACATTGCTGGAACTCTCAGGGACACATTGCAATCAAAACCATACGCCAAAGCTCAAGAAATCAATCTACACAGACCCACGGTTTGCATATCTTTCCCATAATCGAAACTCATAATTCATAAGCATTTGATGTGATTTTTTGCTTGTTTTGTATTGTTAAAGACCCCAGGAAACTAACGGCATAGGTTAATTGCATTATAACACGCAGAATCATAAGTTACCATTGGAGGATTTTAGGGTTCTTGAGGTCTCGAATTGGGGCTTTACAGCCCAGGAAAAATTAAGCTTCATAAGACCTATGGTTGAGATCGTTGCGTCCAGACGAACATAAAGCTACCCTCGCTGTGATCGGTGGATCTGGAACTGACTGTTTAACGCTGGTTCGCGAAATGTCGCGGAAGCAAGAGTCGCCACCGTCTTTTATTTTCTCCAAATGGAAAGGACAAAAGCACAGAAAAATTCCTTAAAGAGATTGCTCTCGGTTCGGGAGGTAGGTTATAGAAAGGGAAGGTGTTAGCACCCTTTCTATCCATGGTTATCCATGGGCTCTTAGATACTTGCTCATTGTGTTTTCAAAAATGTTTTGTTTGCTTTTCAATGTGGGTTTAAAAAAGTTTCTTTGAAAAATTTCAGTTCGACTCATACGTCAAAGTGTTTGAAAAATTTGCTTTGAAAGCTTTTGAAAATGTGTTGGTGTGAAAAGATTTTTGTTTGTTTTTGAAGAGAGCAAGTATCCATGAGAACCTACCTACCCTAAGGAATTCGTCTGTGTAAATGTCCTTAAAAGTAGTGCCATCCCACCATTGAGAGGTAGGTAGCACCACCGTTGGAGGTGTTCGGGTCAATTCGAGTTTGTAGGGACATGGTGATCACCAGAGCAATGGGAAGACACCTTAGAAGCTACCCTCATGCCAGGTTCCCGGATCATGAGGACTTACTAAGACATCCTCTACTCGACGATCACCTTTCGAAAGGCAACAGTGAGGCGTACCCTAGGGGTGGTGTGTGCGATTCGTGTGTCGTTTTCATTTGCATTTGTCTTTTGTCAAGTTCATTGTGATCTACGCTTGATTTTATTATGTCCATTCATTCTTGCATGCTTATTTATAGTTTAAAAGTTTGCGAGGAAAGTAAATTCTAAAGCTATTACAAATGGCGCGGGTCCACATCGCCTAAATTAAACCGGACCCGATTTGACGGAAAATAAATAAAGCAAAAGAAATAAAAATGCGAGAAATTTAATTACATGGCTTTGGGAGAGATACACAATTATTTAAGCGAAACAAAATAAACATGCGAAATTAAACAATTAAAAATATGGGCGTTGGACCCTTTTTTTGCAAAATTTTAAATTAATAAAGAATAAAAATTAAATGTTTTTGGTATTTTATGTTTTTTAGGATTTAATAGAAAAAAGAATTAAAATAAAAATGTCAAACCCTAATTCTAATTATTTTTAGTTATTAAGAAAATATTGAATTTTTGACCTAATTTAAACCTAAATTATTTATGTACAATTTAATTATAAAATAACTAAAATAAATAATATCATTATTATGAAAAAAAAAGAAAAAAATTGAAGGGAATAAAATTTATTAAACCTAAATTCTATGTTTATTTGGATTTTTGGTTATTAAAAAGAATTAAAGTTAAAACCTATTTTACTAAATTTATTTACATGCATTTTTTATGAAAATAATATTGGAAATAAAAGTTATTATATTTTTGCCCTTTTTTTGGTTTTTATGATATTTTTGTATTTGGTAAAATAATTAATTAATTAAAAACAAAAAAATAAATAAAGAAACAATTAAAAACAAAATAAATAAAAAAATGAAATTGCAAACCAGGGGAGGGGTTCAGGCCCTAAAGTGGAGGTGTGTTTATGAAAATCTGGCCCAATAAGCTTGAAATCGTTTGACTTTTCCAGGCCACGTATGCGCTTGTTGACTTGTCTGTATGGTGTTCTTCAACTATGAGCCCTTGATCTGGATTCGTTAAGCACGTGGCTGGCTGGATGAAGTGGAATATGGTGTGCATTGGATGATAGTGTTGCATGTGAACATCTATGGAAAAATAATATTGGAATTGTACAGACCTGGGGTTCGAACCCAGGTCTTGGACGTTGAAGCTATCAACGCTTGCCAGCTGAACTATGAAACGCACGTTAACATGTTATAACAAATAAATAATAAAAAGAAAGACAAACGCGTTAGTGGGTTTCTGGCGCGAATTTCAAACCGGCCTATCACGTTTTGACAACGAGGTTGTCTTCTTCGTTGTTTTTATTTTTTCTGAAACAAAAGCCTATGGCAACGGTTTTAAACGCGTGG
The DNA here is from genome assembly GCA_948472305.1 of Vicia faba. Classification (NCBI taxonomy): domain Eukaryota; kingdom Viridiplantae; phylum Streptophyta; class Magnoliopsida; order Fabales; family Fabaceae; genus Vicia; species Vicia faba. The sequence continues at coordinate 494,946,345 of OX451736.1, forward strand.
TCTTAGGCTAGCTTCAAGAAAATAGCGACTAGCGCTATGATGTCAATAAATTGATCGCGAGGGTCAAGATCTCTTCGTCTTGATGTACTGATTTGAATGGCATGGGTCTGGAATCCTAATTTTGCTTGGTCTGAAAATCCCTAATTCAAAAAACCTGCAACCCTAGAAATCGATTATGGCGAAATCACATACGATGCATAATAATTCAATTAGATACCATGGTTAGCTTTAGAACTTCACAAGGAACAAGAATCAACAAATAAAATTCACAAATAACGCATAGAATAGAATGTATGATTATGCAATTTGTTTGATACAGTTCCGGTTCTAGGTACCGATTCCTGGAGTTTTGATGGTGGTTTCTGATTGGAATGTGTCCAATAGACCTTGGGCAAGCTATTGGAATCAAGATTAAGGCTTGAATCGTCCTCCAACAATGATTTCAGAATTTGGTTTTCTAGGAATTTTTTCAAGTTTCTCTATTGTTCTTCTGTGCAGTTTAGAGTGTGTTAGCATTAGGTTTGTGATTCTGATTATGTATTGAAGCTATTAGGTCAAGAAAATTGAATAAAATCCATGGCCATAATGGTTTTCAATATTTGATTTCTTAAGGATCTTTTCCATATCTTTTCATGTGTATTTTGTGCAAATTATGATCAATTCTAACCAAATCTTTCCTAATTGGCATATGCACGAAATATTGAGCCAAAACATGTATAAAAAGATTGGTTTTGTTAGGTTAAATATTCTTTCACATATTTAATTGATTTAATTGAATTAATATGAATAATAATTCAAATAAATAAATAAAAATGAGAAAATACTTCCCTTTGGGCCAAGTGGTCGTGCATAGGCTTGGAATGGTGAATCATGGAAGAAAAATAGGCCCATTAGCAATTTTGGACCATTTGAATCAAAGTTGACTTTTCAAAATATCCAAAATTTCCCAACTTCCACAAGGCATAACTTGCTCAATTTTTAAGATTTTCTCATGTTCTTGGACATTTTGGAAAGGTCTTTGAGTCCTCTAACCAATTTCTTTGGTCCCATGTCATTTTGATTTAACAATCTCAAGTTATGGCCTTTGACTTAAAGTCCCTTTTTGTTGACTTTTGAAAATGACCTATAATGTTGAAATTGATAACTTTTTGTGAGAGCATTTCTTGGACTTGGACTATGAAGATGAGTTGTAGGAAATGTCTTTCTCTTCAAAATGAGCTTTGGATGGAATTTTTCTGATAATCCATGTGAAAGTTATGCCCTGGTCAATTTCAGTTGACTTTTTCAATTGTCCAAATATAGCAACTTTTGCATCTTGGTGATTTTCTGAGCCAAATTTTGAGAATCATGATCAAGCATTGATCAAATGATGTTTGTGGCTTCAAAATGATATGTTGACCAAAAATTTGAACTTTTGACTGTCAAATGACCATTTTGCCCCTACAGTTGACTGTAGTGCAATTTAGGGTTTTGACTGTGCAATTTTGAGCTGAATGCCTTGAAACTTGATATGAGGATACTTGACCATCTTTGTAAGCATATGAGACTTGATTGGGCCTTTGAAAACTTTCAATTCTTGATCAGAACCCAAACCCTAATTTTGACTATATAGGAGACAGTTGGACTGTGCAACCGTTGGGGAATTTTGCAGCTTGACTTTGGCAATTTCTTGAAGAATATGGGAGGGAAAATTTTGGGGTACAACAGTTGCCCCTGTTCAATCTTCTTAGACCTGAGGATGCAGATTGGCTGACGTGCCTTTCGTAATCCGAGGGTAGAAGATGATTGGACACTAGAGTGCCCAGAAATTTGCGCTCACATGTTAGCGTGATGGTGGAATGGACTTATAGATGCCATTTAGAGGGTGATGGGCTTATAGATGCCATCTGGGTGTTGATTGCGTAAGAGATTCCTTAGCGAGAACCTGCATACCTGCAAAAGAAAAATGAGTACCTGACACGTTGCAGGAGTTGGTTTTCAGACGCTTGGTATAGATGCGTCCTGACTGATTACAGGAGCTGGATCTGGAGCTTCAAACGGATATGAATGAACCAGGTGTGGTTACTGCCTTAGCATGAATGGTAAGAAGACCTTGGGTGATTTTAACTTCAACAACGCTCGTTGAGAAAAATCTTAGCGGGAATTACCATCTTTGCAGTATCGGAACGGGAACCATAGACCTTTATAATCTGAAAGGGAATCACCTCACTCGCCGTTGGAGAGGGAATCATAGGAAAAGGAATTGTCACCTCACTCGCTGTCGGAGAGGGAACCATAAGAGACTATCACCTCACACTCATCGTCAGAGAGGAAAACATCTGAAGAAGGAATTACCACCTCACGCACTTGCCGGAGAGGGGACCATAGGAGACTATCACCTCACACTCATCGTCAGAGAGGGAAACATCTTGAAGAAGGAATTACCACCTCACGCACTTGTCGGAGAGGGGACCATAGGAGACTATCACCTCACACTCATCGTCGGAGAGGGAAACATCTGAAGAAGGAATTACCACCTCACGCACTTGTCGGAGAGGGGACCATAGGAGACTATCACCTCACACTCATCGTCGGAGAGGGAAACATCTGAAAAAGGGATTACCACCTCACGCACTTGTCGGAGAGGGGACCATAAGAGACTATCACCTCACACTCATCGTCGGAGAGGGAAACATCTGAAGAAGGAATTACCACCTCACGCACTTGCCGGAGAGGGGACCATAAGAGACTATCACCTCACACTCATCGTCAGAGAGGGAAACATCTGAAAAAGGAATTACCACCTCACACTCACCGTCGGAGAGGGAACCATCTGAAGAAGGAATTACTACCTCACGCACTTGCCGGAGAGGGGACCATAGGGAGATTATCACCTCACACTCATCGTCGGAGAGGGAAACATCTGAAGAAGGAATTACCACCTCACACACCATCGGAGAGGGAACCATAACTTCTGCTGAGTCTTTATCAGAAAAATCTGTTGGGAATCGATTTAGCTGGACTAGACAAGGTCTTGAAATGTCTTCAACTGGAATAAGTGTCAGAACGTCGCCATATCTGGTTCATACCTGGACTATATCTGGAAGGCAATCTAGAAGCAGCATCAGAACGTCACCTTATCTGGTTTACATCTGAAACTATATCTGGCAGGAAATCTGGAAGCAGTATCAGAATGTCACCATATCTGGATCATATCCGAAACTATATCTAGAAGGAAATCTGGAAGCAGCATCAGAACGTCACCATCTCTGGGTCATATCTGAAACTATATCTAGAAGGATATCTGGAAGAAGTATCAGAACGTCACCATCTCTGGATCATATCCGAAACTATATCTAGAAGGAAATCTGGAAGCAGCATCAGAACGTCACCATCTCTGGGACATATCTGAAACTATATCTAGCAGGAAATCTGGAAGCAGTATCAGAACGTCACCATCTCTGGATCATATCCGAAACTATATCTAGAAGGATATTGCGATAATTGGTAGTAATCATTTTAGTATTGATCTTTTTCCTGAAAAGGCAAAACATAATTGTATGCGAAATCATGATGCATGAACTGTATGTCTTCAAAATTAATGAGATTCGTGTAGTATGATGCATATGCATGCTATAATGTATGAAGCTGTGATGTTTATGAATGTATATTTGTCTAAGAAAATAAATTCTTGACGGGTGCCGGGAAGTCATATCCTGGGCTGATGTTTGAAGAATAAGCTTCTGCTTCCGCTAGGGATGATAATTGCAAGAATACCGGTAGGAGAAGATGACTCCGTTGCGGAATAAACTTGGCAAATGGAAGATTCTGCAGGGAGAAAAGATACTCTGACGACCATGCTGGGAAGCAATACTCTGTGGGGAGAGAGATGCTTTGCTGAATGACTTGCTGAGGATGTCTTTGTTGTATTGGAAGTGTTGATAGACTTCGCTGGGGTAGGAAAGAACTACGTTGACGACGACCTTTCCGTGGCTTTTGGCTGAGGATAACCCAGTTATATCCTGTTGAGGAAATAACTCTTTATATAAAGCCGGGCGACGCGTTCGTGTTCCGCGAGGGGGTAAGCTTCCAGAATCTACTGGGGATAAGCTTACTGCTTGGGGATATGGACTCCATCTTTCCTGGGGAAACCGGATTGGACTCTCTTGGGGAAGCATTGAACTGTATTGGTTATGTTCTTCAACGGAACTTACCCCGATGCCTTGGAGGATAGAACAATCAGACTGCTTAGACTACTCTTTATTGCCCCTGTTTCTATGGGGGAGGCATTTGTGGGGTGCTGATAGTCGTTGATGGACAAACCTTCTTCTGGTAGGCAGATGGAAGGACATAGTCGTACGCTTTAATCCCTAACTTTTTCCTGGACTGCCCTTTCGGGTTTTCAGTCCACCGGGATACCCATTTTTGCCCAAGCCGCCTTTTCAGGTTTTCGACTTGCCGGGTGTACAGTTTTTTTTCATTTCATCCCTTCATTTTGCCCGAACCCTTTTGGTTCGCCGGGAAGCCCTTATTTTTGCCTAGGTATGTCAACCTAGCGGGTCTTTGATTTTGCATAGTATTTTCCGACCATGTCCACGCTTTTAGAATGCAGGTAGGTGCCCCTGGCTGCTTGTGTTGCCATATTACCAGAAGGTGTCTGATCGTGCAAGATTCGTTATTGAAATGCCCCAAGTGACTCAGGCGGAGATTTGCCCCAGGCCATTTTTGCCTTTGAGAGATTCTCCGAATCTTGACTGGATTGCCCCAGATGATGGACCATGATCATGTCTTGCCCCTTGATTGGAGATACTCTGTTCATTAGACATTCGTCGTGCAAATTTCCCTGCTGTTCAACCAAAAAGTCATATGCGAACAAAGTTATATTAAAAATGCAAAGCTTATGTCTGTCTTGAAGATCTTTAAAATGCATTTTTCTTTTCATAAAACATGTGGATGTTTGTAAAACATGATGTCAACTCTGTATTTACCGTAGCCTTAAGGAGTCAGGATACCTTTCGTAACAGTATGCTTTCGAACTAACCCATGCTTCAGCTAGGACTTTTGAGGGTTATAACGTGGCCTGGTTCACGGTTTAAGAAACAAAGGATAAAGGCTCAAATTATTTGTACCCACCCGCTCTTCGTGATGTTCTCCAAACCTAAACTCAGCTGATCATATGTTAGACCTTGCTCTGATTTTCCGGTGATGATTCGGATGTTGATAACTTATTTTGAATAGGCAGTCATTCCTTTTTTGTTGAGGGTTTGTAAGACCTCTTTCTTGTCTGATTTTTGTGTTATCCCTTTCTTTTTTGCCTGAACTGTTTCCTTTTTTGGAATTACAGTCAGCGGGATGCCCCAGTTTTGTAAGTCTCCTTCATGGGTTTTAATGGTTTTTTTTATATATATATATATTTTTTTTGAGATAATGACTGCCTTCCTTTATGATTATTCGGAACCATCACTGTCTTTCTTCGTTTTGTAAGGACCTCTTTGGTGTCATTCGTTATGCACTTGGATCAACTGAGAGACTACCCTGCCCCAGGTTATGATTAAGGGTTTTAGATTTCGAAAAGAAAAAAAACTCCTACTTCTTTGGCTCAGAGGGGTTGACGAGGGATTATCTTCCTTATAACTCCAGTGTTTAGGAATTGAAACAATGCCTGTACCTCATCAGCGGGGTCTGTTCAAAAGCATACTGTAAAGATCGTGGTATCGTTTTCGTCATCCTCCCTCAAGAGGCTTAGATTTATTAATCGAGCGTTGATCATCAGAAAAAATATGAAAATAATTTGCATTTAGTGAATACGAATATATTGTTTCAAAACAGACATATGCGATGCATTAATGAAATAACAACGTTTGATATGAATGGAATGTTTGAACAATCAAAAGAAAATTACAACTTGAAAGATTCTAATGAACAAAAATTTCTCAATCCTAGCCATGTTTTGGCAAGGGAGCAATGATCACATTGGGAGTCTCGGCGGGCTCGAACTCGATCTCTTTAGCATCGATCATATTTTGAATCTTGTACTTCAGTGCCCAACAGTCCTCAGTATCGTGCCCCGGGCTACCAGAATGGTAAGCGCATCTTGCTTCTGGGTTGTAATTTGGAGAGGAAGTCTTTGGATTTGCAGGAGGGTTGATCACCGCAATCAGGTTCATCCTTAACATGTGCTGCAAAGCTCGTGACCATGGCATGTTGATGTTGGTGAATTGTCTCTTAGGCTCGTCCGACCTGTTCTGATCAACCCACTGTTTTTGGTGAGGTCGTTGTTGGACCTGTGAAGTAGTAGCAACTCGGAGAGGTCTATTCATTGGACCCGACCTTTGCCCTCTTGGAAGCTGTTCCATGACCTGGTCCCTGATTTGGGCTGGTTGCTTCATGCCTTGAGGAAGCTGACTGATCATGGCCCTCAGCTCTCCTTGCTCCTGAGCTAGACCTTGAATGAGGGCCCTTTGCCCCAGCATCTGGGTTTTCAATGTGTCTACCTCAGCTTGTAGACGTTTCAGCTGTTCGTCCTTGTCATCTTCAGGACTCTTTCTGATCAGATTCCCCATGAGGAGTGTCCTCAACTCTTCCTGCCCCTTGGATAGGCTTAGAAAGATCTCCTTGAACTGAGCCTCTTGAGCAAGAAGGTCTTGGTTATCTTGTTGGGAAGCCATTGCTGAAATAAACAACGAGAAGGGTAAGTGACCTGCAACAAGGATACCTGCTATGCAATGATGTGTATGATATGCATGCAATGTTTTCAAGGATCTCGCGGGGTAAACAAGAAAATTGTTAGAATTTGAATCTGGTAGCTTGATTGAAGGAACTTCATGTTGTTGAGAGTCCTTCTTCAAGGGTCAAGGCTCACCATATCTAGTGGGTCATAGCCCCTGACTTTAGTCATCATGTCTGGTTTTGATTTCCAAACAACCTTGGTTAAGGGAACCTTCTTCAAGAGTCAGAGCTCACCATATCAAGTGGGTCATAGCCCCTGACAACCTTGGCTAGAGGAAAATAAATCCTCTTTGCCCCTTGCTAGATGTTTGATTCATCATGACCTGCATCACAAGCCCTTGAGATCCTTGAAATGGGTTAGGATGTATGCAATGGTATGATGTCATGATGCATGGGGTGATATGAATAAACCCTGTTATGAGTCCTTATTAAGGACTGCAAACCAAAACCTGCAAGAAAACTTGGTAAACCCTGTTATGAGTCCTAATTAAGGACTACAAACAAAACCTGCGAGAAAACCTGGTAAACCTTGTTATGAGTCCTAATTCAGGACTACAAACAAAACCTGCGAGAAACTCAAGCGTCAGATAACAAGCATGCAAGTAGGCAAGTACAAAGGCACACAAGTCACACAAAAGTGCCCTTAGAGTTTAGGCCAGCATGAGGTCTAGGTATTACCCTCTTTCAGTTCGTTGGTTCATACCTGTCCTAATCAAAAGTAACCGGGTTCTTAGAGGATCCCAATATCATTGACTAACCTCAATCGGTCATAACTCCAGCATCGCAATCTTTTCTTGCGGCCAGAACCATCACGAGAGTTTAGCCTCAATGGGCGTAGCATACTGCTACTGTTCTAATGGCCAAGTTGTGTCATTTAAGGTTCTAAGGTCTGTTGGTGCTTAATGACTCCTTGGAAGACCCATATTCTCCCCGTTTCAACACGAGGGATATCGGTACAGACCAAGGCGCCACACCAACGTAGCCACTGCTTCACCCATGTCGGTATACGCCGGACAGGTCCCTCACAGCTTATGCTACCTAAACAGGCTATCCCCATATCCGGGTTAGGATCTATAGAACTCCCAAGCAACCCACAATTTAAAGCACACAAGGAAAACAATTGAAAACACAGTGATCTTAGTCCTAAGGTACACCCCACTTTATAAGATAGTCCCCAGCAGAGTCGCCAGTTCTGTGATCGGTGGATCTGGAACTGACTGTTTAACGCTGGTTCGCGAAATGTCGCGGAAGCAAGAGTCGCCACCGTCTTTTATTTTCTCCAAATGGAAAGGACAAAAGCACAGAAAAATTCCTTAAAGAGATTGCTCTCGGTTCGGGAGGTAGGTTATAGAAAGGGAAGGTGTTAGCACCCTTTCTATCCATGGTTATCCATGGGCTCTTAGATACTTGCTCATTGTGTTTTCAAAAATGTTTTGTTTGCTTTTCAATGTGGGTTTAAAAAAGTTTCTTTGAAAAATTTCAGTTCGACTCATACGTCAGTGTTTGAAAAATTTGCTTTGAAAGCTTTTGAAAATGTGTTGGTGTGAAAAGATTTTTGTTTGTTTTTGAAGAGAGCAAGTATCCATGAGAACCTACCTACCCTAAGGAATTCGTCTGTGTAAATGTCCTTAAAAGTAGTGCCATCCCACCATTGAGAGGTAGGTAGCACCACCGTTGGAGGTGTTCGGGTCAATTCGAGTTTGTAGGGACATGGTGATCACCAGAGCAATGGGAAGACACCTTAGAAGCTACCCTCATGCCAGGTTCCCGGATCATGAGGACTTACTAAGACATCCTCTACTCGACGATCACCTTTCCAAAGGCAACAGTGAGGCGTACCCTAGGGGTGGTGTGTGCGATTCGTGTGTCGTTTTCATTTGCATTTGTCTTTTGTCAAGTTCATTGTGATCTACGCTTGATTTTATTATGTCCATTCATTCTTGCATGCTTATTTATAGTTTAAAAGTTTGCGAGGAAAGTAAATTCTAAAGCTATTACAAATGGCGCGGGTCCACATCGCCTAAATTAAACCGGACCCGATTTGACGGAAAATAAATAAAGCAAAAGAAATAAAAATGCGAGAAATTTAATTACATGGCTTTGGGAGAGATACACAATTATTTAAGCGAAACAAAATAAACATGCGAAATTAAACAATTAAAAATATGGGCGTTGGACCCTTTTTTTGCAAAATTTTAAATTAATAAAGAATAAAAATTAAATGTTTTTGGTATTTTATGTTTTTTAGGATTTAATAGAAAAAAGAATTAAAATAAAAATGTCAAACCCTAATTCTAATTATTTTTAGTTATTAAGAAAATATTGAATTTTTGACCTAATTTAAACCTAAATTATTTATGTACAATTTAATTATAAAATAACTAAAATAAATAATATCATTATTATGAAAAAAAAAAGAAAAAAATTGAAGGGAATAAAATTTATTAAACCTAAATTCTATGTTTATTTGGATTTTTGGTTATTAAAAAGAATTAAAGTTAAAACCTATTTTACTAAATTTATTTACATGCATTTTTTATGAAAATAATATTGGAAATAAAAGTTATTATATTTTTGCCCTTTTTTTGGTTTTTATGATATTTTTGTATTTGGTAAAATAATTAATTAATTAAAAACAAAAAAATAAATAAAGAAACAATTAAAAACAAAATAAATAAAAAAATGAAATTGCAAACCAGGGGAGGGGTTCAGGCCCTAAAGTGGAGGTGTGTTTATGAAAATCTGGCCCAATAAGCTTGAAATCGTTTGACTTTTCCAGGCCACGTATGCGCTTGTTGACTTGTCTGTATGGTGTTCTTCAACTATGAGCCTTTGATCTGGATTCGTTAAGCACGTGGCTGGCTGGATGAAGTGGAATATGGTGTGCATTGGATGATAGTGCTGCATGTGAACATCTATGGAAAAATAATATTGGAATTGTACAAACCTGGGGTTCGAACCCAGGTCTTGGACGTTGAAGCTATCAACGCTTGCCAGCTGAACTATGAAACGCACGTTAACATGTTATAACAAATAAATAATAAAAAGAAAGACAAACGCGTTAGTGGGTTTCTGGCGCGAATTTCAAACCGGCCTATCACGTTTTGACAACGAGGTTGTCTTCTTCGTTGTTTTTATTTTTTCTGAAACAAAAGCCTATGGCAACGGTTTTAAACGCGTGGTCTTAGGCTAGCTTCAAGAAAATAGCGACTAGCGCTATGATGTCAATAAATTGATCGCGAGGGTCAAGATCTCTTCGTCTTGATGTACTGATTTGAATGGCATGGGTCTGGAATCCTAATTTTGCTTGGTCTGAAAATCCCTAATTCAAAAAACCTGCAACCCTAGAAATCGATTATGGCGAAATCACATACGATGCATAATAATTCAATTAGATACCATGGTTAGCTTTAGAACTTCACAAGGAACAAGAATCAACAAATAAAATTCACAAATAACGCATAGAATAGAATGTATGATTATGCAATTTGTTTGATACAGTTCCGGTTCTAGGTACCGATTCCTGGAGTTTTGATGGTGGTTTCTGATTGGAATGTGTCCAATAGACCTTGGGCAAGCTATTGGAATCAAGATTAAGGCTTGAATCGTCCTCCAACAATGATTTCAGAATTTGGTTTTCTAGGAATTTTTTCAAGTTTCTCTATTCTTCTTCTGCGCAGTTTAGAGTGTGTTAGCATTAGGTTTGTGATTCTGATTATGTATTGAAGCTATTAGGTCAAGAAAATTGAATAAAATCCATGGCCATAATGGTTTTCAATATTTGATTTCTTAAGGATCTTTTCCATATCTTTTCATGTGTATTTTGTGCAAATTATGATCAATTCTAACCAAATCTTTCCTAATTGGCATATGCACGAAATATTGAGCCAAAACATGTATAAAAAGATTGGTTTTGTTAGGTTAAATATTATTTCACATATTTAATTGATTTAATTGAATTAATATGAATAATAATTCAAATAAATAAATAAAAATGAGAAAATACTTCCCTTTGGGCCAAGTGGTCGTGCATAGGCTTGGAATGGTGAATCATGGAAGAAAAATAGGCCCATTAGCAATTTTGGACCATTTGAATCAAAGTTGACTTTTCAAAATATCCAAAAATTTCCCAACTTCCACAAGGCATAACTTGCTCAATTTTTAAGCTTTTCTCATGTTCTTGGACATTTTGGAAAGTTCTTTGAGTCCTCTAACCAATGTCTTTGGTCCCATGTCAGTTTGATTTACCAATCTCAAGTTATGGCCTTTGACTTAAAGTCCCTTTTTGTTGACTTTTGAAAATGACCTATAATGTTGAAATTGATAACTTTTTGTGAGAGCATTTCTTGGACTTGGACTATGAAGATGAGTTGTAGGAAATGTCTTTCTCTTCAAAATGAGCTTTGGATGGAATTTTTCTGATAATCCATGTGAAAGTTATGCCCTGGTCAATTTCAGTTGACTTTTTCAGCTGTCCAAATATAGCAACTTTTGCATCTTGGTGATTTTCTGAGCCAAATTTTGAGAATCATGATCAAGCATTGATCAAATGATGTTTGTGGCTTCAAAATGATATGTTGACCAAAAATTTGAACTTTTGACTGTCAAATGACCATTTTGCCCCTACAGTTGACTGTAGTTCAATTTAGGGTTTTGACTGTGCAATTTTGAGCTGAATGCCTTGAAACTTGATATGAGGATACTTGACCATCTTTGTAAGCATATGAGACTTGATTGGGCCTTTGAAAACTTTCAATTCTTGATCAGAACCCAAACCCTAATTTTGACTATATAGGAGACAGTTGGACTGTGCAACCCTTGGGGAATTTTGCAGCTTGACTTTGGCAATTTCTTGAAGAATATGGGAGGGCAAATTTTGGGGTACAACACTCGCGAACAATTTATATTTAGCATAGTCCTAATCGCTATTATTCCTTGTTCTATATTGTGGGGGTTAAAAACCCCCGCTAATTGTTTGTGTTTTACAGGAAAAAGGAAGACGATGATGATGTGCTGACTCCTGGTTGGTTTATTCAAATAACACGCGCTTGTTTTGTTTGTACAGCATATGGGTTTGTTTTCATATATTATTTTCAATTGTCACTATAATATCAAATGCAGGCGCATGGCTCAGTGGATAGTGAGGTGGCTGGTAATCATTGGGACCTGGGTTTGATTTCCAGGTCCCCCAAACCTTTGTTTCTATTTTTTCTTATATGATTACATACAGGCACTTAAAAGCATTCCACCATGGACTCCCACATCCCTGGCGCCATGTGGCCACAATCATAAATCCAAAGGCCAAAAGATGATGAACACCATGTTCTTGGTCAACCCTGCGCCTAGGCAATCTCCAAAGTCAAAGCAGGCATGCACCCTAATGGGCCAGATTTCCAATCAACACCTCCAAAAGGGCCAACACCCCCCTGGTTAATTATTTTTCTTTTTTATTTTCATTTAATCTTTTCATTAATTAATTATTATTATTAGTATTTAATTAACAAATACTCTTTTTTCATAATAAATTCAGACAACTAAAAAATGTAAATATTTTATTATTATTATTATTTATTAATTTCAATTATTATTTTGTAAATAAATTCTAATTAATTAGTTTAGTTGTTTAATTAGGACAATTTTAATCTTTTTCATAATAAATAAAATAAGTTAGACTTAGGGTTTTTCTTTTGACAATTTTAATTCCTTTTATTTTATTTTCATCAAAACATAAAAAACACAAAAATATATTTTTCTTTTAATTAATTAATTGATTAGTTTTAGGTTTAATTAATTGCAAAAGGACCAAAATTCCATTCTTTTCTCAAAAAGGGTCAAAACCCTAAGGACGTCCTGATTCAATTCTTTCACGCGCATATTATTTTTAATTCCTATTTTGATTATATTTATGTATCTGCTCCGAGAATGTAATAGATAATTAAGACTTTTATCGCTTTATTTATTTTCTCACATTTATTTTTCAAGGGTTATGTTTTTGGCAATGTAAATACCCGACGCCTTGTAATAGCATAGATTCACTTTCCGCAATTTATTTTCTGCACAATTATTAACTGTTAATTATGCATGCAAGACTTGTCTGAAAAATAAAACCAACCCGTAGCTCACCATAATACTTGTGCAAAGATAATGTAAATTGAATCCTGACACACGTGCACATGCCACTCTTAGGGTACGCCTCACTTGGTTGCCTCGAGGTGGTCATCAAGTATAGGGTGTTTTAGAGGTCTCCCTCCTGTCTAAAGATCCAGTTGCCTCGAAACGGTTGCCTCGGATAAAAAGGATCTAGGACATTAGGGTTACCGCTAAGGCGTCCTACTATTGCTTTGGTTACCACATGTCCCTATAATCGAATTGACCCGAATAACTCCAACGACGGTGCTACCTACTTCTCAATAGTGGGATAGTACTGTCTAAAGGACTCTTACACAACTTAATTCCTTAGAGTAGGTAGATTTCTCCTGGGTACTTGCTCTTTCAAAAAACAAAAACAACTTTTCGCACCTACACTTTCAAAAAGTTTTCAAACAAATACTTCACACACTCTTGAGGACTGATACAAGAGTTACCTAGAAGTTTTCAAAGCGAAACTTTTTCAAAACCCACAAACACAAGAAAAGAAAACAATTTTTGAAAACATAGTGAGCAAGTACCTAAGAGCCCATGGATAACCATGGATAGAAAGGGTGCTAACACCTTCCCTTTCTATAAATCTACCTCCCGAACCGAGAAACATCTCGAAAAGGAATTTTGTTGTGCTTTTGTCCTTTCCTTGTTGGAGAACATAAAAGACAGTGGCGACTCTTGCTTACCGCGACATTTCGCGAACCAGCATTTCAAAGCAGTCAGTTCTATTTCCACCAATCACAATCCCGATGGTCTATGTACTTTGATGGAGCTTCAAACGCTTTGGGCAATCGCATTGGCGCCGTGATCATACCTCCTAAAGGCTCTCATACTCCATTTATCGCCCGACTATGTTTCAACTGCACCAACAACATGGCGGAGTATGAGGCGTGCATCATGGGTCTTCGAGCAGCAATTGACCTAAGGATTAAGTTCTTGAGTGTCTTTAGAGATCCCGCTCTCGTGATCAGTCAGATCAAAGGCGAGTGGGATACGAAACACCCAAATCTTATTCCTTACAAGGAGTATGTGTTGACTTTGCTTCCCCACTTCGAGGAGATAACCTTTGAACATTTCCCTAGAGAGGAGAATCAGTTGGCGGACGCGCTAGCTACGATGTCTTCTATGTTCAAATTCAATTGGGACAACGAGGCTCCCCGGATCATCATTGAAAGATTGGATGAACCTGCACATTATTGTGATATTGAGACCGAAGAGGTAACAGAAAAGCCCTGGTTTCATGAGGTAAAAAGGTATCTTGAGGCTCAAGAATACCCTGAGGGTGCATCTGTTAATGACAAGAAGTTTCTGAGGAGGTTAGCGGTGAAGTTCTTCATCAGCAACGACATTCTTTACAAGCGTAACCATGATTCGACCTTACTACGTTGTATGGATAAGAATGAAGCAGAAAGGATCATGGCGGAGTTGCATGAAGGAACTTTCGGAACTCATTCCAGTGGACACACCATGGCAAAGAAGATCCTACAGGCAGGATATTATTGGTCCACAATGGAAGTCGACTGTTATTAGCATTCTCGGACATGTCACGAGTTCCAAGTCTATGCTGATAAGGTGCACATACCTCCAGTTCCTATGAACGTCTTGACAGCACCTTGGCCTTTTGCAATGTGGGGCATTGATATGATCAGCGAGATCAGACCTACGACATCTAACGGGCATTGTTTCATCCTGGTAGCAATTGATTACTTTATAAAGTGGGTTGATGCAGCTTTCTTTGCTACTGTAACCAAGAACGTCGTGGCGCGGTTCATTCGGCATAATTTGATCTGTCGATACAGCGTACCAGAGAGGATCATTACGGACAATGGTACCAATATCAACAACAAGATGATCACTGAGCTCTGCAAGCAGTTCAAGATACAGCATCACAACTCTTCTCCCTACCGGCCGAAGATGAATGGGGTTGTTGAAGCGGCTAATAAGAACATTAAGAAGATTGTGCAGAAGATGACAGTGACCTATAAAGACTGGCACGAGATGTTACCATTCGCTCTTCATGGGTACCGTACCTCAGCGCGGACGTCAACAGGGGCAACACCCTATTCCTTGGTATATGGTATGGAGGCAGTCTTGCCCATTGAAGTTCAGATACCCTCTCTTCGGATCATGAAGGATGCAGGTTTGAGCAAAGATATTTAGACCCGGCTTGATCAACTGAATCTAATCGACGAAAAGAGACTTACTGCTATTTGTCATGGTCAGACGTACCAAAAACGGATGATCAAGGAATTTAACAAGAAAGTCAGACGACAAGAGTATCAAGTTGGGGATCTAGTAATCAAGCGCATCATATTACCTCAAGGTGATCCCAGGGGCAAATGGACCCCTACTTACGAAGGGCCATTTATGGTTAAGAACATTTTCTCAAGAGGAGCTATGATTCTAACCACCATGGATGGTGACGACCTTCCTCACCCTGTCAATGCAGACATAGTGAAAAGATACTACACATAATCAAAGACTCGCTAGGTTGACTGGCCTAGGAAAAAATAAGGGCTTCCCGGCGAACCAAAAGGGTTCAGGCAAAAATAAGGGATGAAAATGAAAAATCTGTACACCCGGCAAGTCGAAAACCTGAAAAGGCGGCTTAAGCAAAAAAGGGTATCCCGGTGGACTGAAAACCTGAAAGGGCGGTCCAGGAAAAAATTAGGGATCAAAGCGTAACACTATGTCTCATTGGATCACCATTGCATCCAGACTTCGTTATCGACTATCAAGCTCGGACGACACTAATCAATCTGATCTACCTTCAACCAAGTAGCAAAGTGATGAGATGCTCGAGGACATAAGGGCAATAGCGGAGTTAGAACCCAGTGGGATTATTCACATAGCTGTTTTGTTTAGTTTTTCACAACTTGTGTAAATTCTATTATTCGGCGGCGTTCTCTTACTAGGACGTCAGCCTCTTGTACAAAAAACGCTTATTTACAGGCCAAACTTCAAAATCAATACAAATTCATTTTCAAAGAAATTTCAAGCTGTTTTCCCTTTATCTATTTTGATTTGCAAAGAACGTCCAAGGTTCATTTTTGATATATGCATTTGACATTAATCGCTGCTCATGAATATTTACATGCGAGACAAAAATGATTACTGGTAATATTGGAAACAGGGGCAATAAGAATTGTCCGAACTGTGCAGTTGCTCTGTCCACCAGGTACAAGGGTAGATTCAGCTGAAGAATATGACTAAGATACCTTCACTCCCTGTAGAGTAAGACAGTAATGGTAGCTCCCCCCAGTTGGGACTTGCAACTATGAACGAATCAGCAATGCTCTCCCCAAGCAGAGTTAATCTACCATCAGCCCTAAAAAGGCTTGATATCCTCGACAGTCTTAATATTCCCCAGCGGAGTATAAGAATGTTCCCCGACAGAATATAAGATACCCCTAGTGGAGTCAAAATTTCCCCAGCACGGTGTGAAAAAGCTTCCCCAACAGAGATGAATCATCATCCCCAGTAGACTCTGGAAGTTTATCCCCAGCGGAGTACAAAAATAAATCTCCCCAGCCAAGTTCAAAGGATCATTCCTAGCAGAATTCAGAGGATTATCCCCACAAAAGTCTAACAGGTTTATCCCCAACAAGTCGCAACTGAGAGATCATCCCCAGCGAAGTTCTTTCCTTTCACAAACAGGAATTCAATCCTCAACAGATTCAGTATCACCAACAACGGTAATCCATCCCCAGCGGAGCTTATCAGTGGAATCCTCAGCAGAGCATCTCTTCCCCACAGAGTGATCTCCTCATCAGTTTATTCCCCAAAGGAGTTCTCTTCTCCTACAGGTTTATTCTCACAATCACCTTCGTTCACCATCCCCAGCGGAAGCGAAGAATTCAACTCTTGTCTCCAGCAGCTATTCGGGATTTATTTTCCCCAGCTAAAACATCACATTTCCATACATCATGATACATGCATATATGCATCATATAACATAAATCTCATTTATTTTGAGAACATCATTGCTTGATCCATATCATGCATTGCATACAACTGACCTTTACCTTTCAGGAAAGAAGCAGTTAAGTTCTCAACTATATTAAGACCTTCTCTGGTTTAGTCAAATCGCCGATAAGATCTCCCTGATTCGTATTCCAGTTGAAGATATTCCAAGACTCTTGTCTGGTCCAGTTAAATCGATTCAAATATTTTTCTGATGTTGATCCAGTCAAAGTTAATCCAAAACCTCCTCTGGTTCAGTAAGATCGCCGATAAGATCTCCCTGATTCGTAATCCAGTTGAAGTTATTCCAAGACTCTTGTCTGGTCTAGTTAAATCGATTCGAAGATTTTTCTGATGCCGATCCAGTCAAAGTTAATCCAAGACCTCCTCTGGTTTAGTCAGATCGTCGATAAGATCTCCCTGATTCGTATTCTAGTTGAAGTTATTCCAAGAATCTTGTTTGGTCCAGTTAAATCGATTCGAAGATTTTTCTGATGCCGATCCAGTCAAAGTTAATCCAAGACCTCCTCTGGTTCAGTCAGATCACCGATAAGATCTCCCTAATTCGTATTCCAGTTGAAGTTATTCCAAGACTCTTGTCTGGTCCATTTAAATCGATTAGAAGATTTTTCTGATGCCGATCCAGTCAAAGTTAATCCAAAACCTCCTCTGGTTCAGTCAGATCGCTGATAAGATCTCCCTAATTTGTATTCCAGTTGAAGTTATACCAAGACTCTTGTCTGGTCCAGTTAAATCAATCCGAAGATTTTTCTGATGCCGATCCAGTCAAAGTTAATCCAAGACCTCCTCTGGTTCAGTTAGATCGTCGATAAGATCTACCTGATTCGTATTCCAGTTGAAGTTATTCCAAGACTCTTGTCTGGTCCAGTTAAATCGATTCGAAGATTTTCCTGATACTGATCCAGTCAAAGTTAACCCAAGACCTTCTCTGGTTCAGTCAGATCGACGATAAGATCTCCCTGATTCATATTCCAGTCGAAGTTTAGACCACCTATCAATAGTCTCCAAATGGAATCTGTAAGCCCATTCTCGACATCACCAGGCTGATACCACTTCATGCGAGTGCAAATTTCTGGGCACTCTAGTGTTCAATCATCTTCCACCTCCGGATCACGAAAGGCCCGAAAGCCAATCTATATCCTCAGGTTTAAGAAAATTGAACAGGGGCAGCTGTTGTACCCCAAAATTTGCCCTCTCATATTTCTCAAGACATTGCAAGAAAAATCCCCAAGTGGCTCAAGTTGCGCAAGAGTTGGACAGTCAAGTCATCTCCTAAGGCAGTCAACCTCAAATTAGGGTTTTGTGTTGCATCAAGGTCCTTGCATCAAAATTACCTCAAGTGCTCCCCAATGTCCTCATAGGTTATCAAGATCATCCATGTCATATTTCAAGCCTTGCAGAGGAAGTTTGGTCAGTTAATTGCTCAAGAGGTCCAAAAATTGATTGTGCTAGGGCAAAAGTCAACTGTGACCTATAAACAGTCAAACTTCAAGATTTTTTGTCAACATTCTCATTTTGAAGGATATTTCATCATTTGATCAAGGGTTGATCTTGATTCATCAAGGATTGCTCAAAAATCATCAAGACTCAAAAGTTGCTAAATTAGGGTTTTGAGGGAAAAGTCAACTCAACTTTGACCAAGCATAACTTTCTCATACTTTATGAGAAATGACCCATCCAAAGCTCATTTTGATTAGGATTCAATTTCCTACAATACATCTTCACACCCCAAGATCAAGAAATGCACTCACAAAAAGTTACAAATTTGGACAATATAGGTCATTTTTGAAAGTCAACAAAAACACCTTTTTTTGCCAAAGCTTATAACTTGAGCATGGAATATCAAAATGAGAAGATACCAAAAGGGTTGGTTAGAGGACATCTCAACATTTCTAAAAAGTCCCAGAACACTTCTAAAAGTTCAAAATTGAAGAAGTTATGCATTGTTGAAGTTGGGCATTTTTGCAAAATTGCGAAAAGTCAACTATCCCCAAAACTTCAAACTTTGTCAAATGGGCCCATTCTTTTCCACTTGATTTGATCTTGTCACACTACACATTTGTCCTAGCTTCAGCCTTGTGTCCATTTATTAATTTTTCTATTTTATTTGATTTTTTATTGAATTAATTCATTTTAAATCAATTTAAATCAGATAAAATCCAAATATTGATTACTTAGGATATTTTTGGTTGTTATAGGTCTTAATTATCATCATGATCAGCATCAAATTCGTATCTCACCATATCTTGAACAAAAAGATGGATTTTGGGCAAAATAAGTAAGTTTTCAATGGAGGATCAAATCAAATCTCCAAGCCATAATGTGCAAGGATTCAATCCAAAATTGTTGACCTAATGCATTGCTCATTACATATACAAGCCAAAGGGTACGAATTCAGGGGTTAGAGGCTGCAAGAACACCAAAAGCAAACTAGAAAAAATTGGCAAAAAGCTTGAAACTGAAAGCGTGCATAGAGGCCAATTAAGAAGAAAATCTCCACACTAATCAATTGTCGGACCATCCTTGAAGTGAAACCAATCCAAAACCAATCTCCATACACGTTCTAAAGCGCTGTAAGTCTCTCTAAAAACCACTTTTCATTTGAAATTGCAACTCCACGTTCTTGCACTTTTTTGACAAATCTTTGGTATATTCATGATGCTCATTCAATTCTGAACTTTCTGCATTATTTGATTGTGTTTATATGAACCATGGCCCTGTAACCGAAACTAGGGTTTCATAGATTGCTTTTTGGGTATTTTATTTTTAGGAAAAATCAGCCCCATTGATGGACATAGGCATGATCAGTGGAGGAAGACGAGCATGACCATGGTCCTGGATTTGATTTTTATGGCCTACGTTAGAATTTAGAATGCACATGCGAATTTAGCTGCAGACGCAAATCCGCAGGTAAATATCCAGACTGAACGAAGAAGATGAAGACGTGCCCCTCTCTTATTGGACGATTTAAACATGGCGCGTTTTATTTTATATTTTTTGGCATTTTATTTGATTTCCAATATTATTATTGTTATCCAATATCATGACAACTAAAGCATAGTGGTTGAGTGGTGGAGGCATTGTTCAGTGACTCACAGGACCTGGGTTCGAATCCCAGGTCCCCATATTATTTGTTGTATTTTTCATCCAAGTGATTCCATGCAATATCAAACGCGTAGCATACCATGGTCCCTCACTCAGATGCTTGCCAGATGGCCCCAGGCCAGATCTGGTGGTCCAGAGGGGATGCCCACCATACTCCCAAGTCAACGTGCACACGTGGAATCAGAAAAAGTCAGTCAGGCCAAGAGATTGTTGGGCGACAAACTTGCTATCCAAACCTCCAAAAATCAGGCCCAGACACTTTCTTCTCTATTTATTTTTTATTCTTGTTTTTATTTAATTATTCTCATTATTTTACTAACTAACCAATTAAAACCTTTTTCTTAATAAAATAAAAACCAAAAAATATTTTGTTTATTAACTTAATTTTCAACATTTTTATTTTTGCTAACAAATACTAATTCAATTAATTTAGTTTAATTAGGAAATAACTTTAATATCTTTTGCAATAATAAAATTAACTTAGACAATTAGGTTTTTATTAACTTTGATTAATTTATTTTTATTTCTTTAAATATCAAAAATCCAAAAATATTTTTATTAATTAATTAATTTATTAATTTAATAATTAACTTAGTCTATTTTCTTTTAATTCAAAATAAACCAAAAAATCTTTTCTTTAATAATCAAAAGGTCAAAACCCTAGAATGCGCCCGATTTAATTTCCCGCACGCGATCCATTTTATCATATTATTGTATCTGTTTCCCGGAATGTAATAGTTTAATAGGACTTTAATTATTTTATCGCTTTATTTATTTTCCGCATTTAAATTTCAAAGGGTTGCTTTTGGCGATGTAAATACCCGACGCCTTGTAATAGTTAGTTAAATTTCCGCAATTTAATGTCCACAACTTATATAACTGTTAGATGGTTGATAATAGGTATGCATGACAAGATTGAATGTTTAACCTAAAATCAACATAGATAACCATTGACATGTACAAAGACAAAATAACTGAAAACAACACACTCACACATGCGCACTCTTAGGGTACACCTCGCTTGGTTGCCTTCGAACGTGGTCATTGAGTATAGGAAGTTTTAGAGGTCGCCTTCTTGTCCAAAGATCATAGCACAGATTGATTCCTTTTTCGAGTAGGTAGATGGTTCTTAAGTACTTGCTCCTTTCAAAACAAAACAAAACTTTCCGCACTTACACCTTTCAAACAAAAACTTCTTTCAAACCCACAAACACAAAGAAAAGCAAATTTTGAAAACACTTTGAGCAAGTACCTAAGAGCCCGTGGATAACCACGGATAAAAAGGGTGCTAACACCTTCCCTTTCTATAATCTATCCCCCGGACCCGAGAAATATCTCAAAAAAGGAATTTTTCTGTGCTTTTTTCCTTTCCTTGTTGGATAAAATAAAAGGCGGTGGCGACTCTTGCTTACCGCGACATTTTGCGAAAATAAACGCAAAACGCGAACCAGCATTCCAAAAACAGACAGTTCCCTCCCACTGTATCACAACGTCCATCATACTCCTTTAGCATCAACGTGCCAGATGGCCAGATCTGGTGGCCATCATTAAGGGTGCACCACAAGCCAGTCAAACGCAATGCATGGGATCAGAAAAGTCAAACGGACCTCCTCAATTGGGCCCAGAAAACTACTATTCACACCCTTTATTTCAGGCCAATTTCTAATCTTTTATTTATTTATTCTATTTAATTATTTTTATTTATTTACTAACCAATAAAACAATTTTCTTTTTTACCAAAAATCACCAAAAATATTTTATGTCCAATTGAAATTTAGAATTGTATATTTCATCAATAAATATTAATTAAAATAATTAGGTTATTTATATTAGATAACTTTAATTGATTTTGTAAATATTTAAAATTAATTAGAATAAATAGATTTTAACCCTAATTTAATTATTTTATTTCTTTCCTAAAATAACCAAAAACTCCAAAAATATGTCATTTAATTTAATAACCAATTAATTTAGCATTTTAATTTTAGGATTTAATCTCTTTTATTAAAAAAAAACTAAAAATAACAAAAACATTTTCTTTTAATTAGGAGGGTCAAAACCCTAGTTTCGCGTTCGATTCAATTTTCTCGCGCGCGTTATTTTTTATTCAATTATTGCATCTGCTCTCGCTTTGTAATAATTAATTAGGACATCTATTTATTTTTACCGCTTTTAAATTTCAAAGGGTTTGTCTTTGGCGATGTAAATACCCGACGCCTTGTAATAGTTTAGTTTAAATCCCGCCATTTTAATTCTGCAAATTATTCAACTGTTAGATGTTTGGTAATAGGGTTTGCATGACAAGAATGAATGACTAAATTTAAAACAGTTAGATCACCCTAAACATTTGCAAAGATAAAAATAACTGAAATCAAACATACTCGCACATGCGCACTCCTAGGGTACACTCCCACTTGGTTGCCTTCGTACACGGTCATTGAGTATATGATATTTTAGTAGTCGTCCTTTTTTCCAAAGATCAAAGTTGCCTCGGAATGGTTGCCTCGGATATTGTTGCCTCGGATAAATGATCTAAGACATTAGGGTTACTACTAAGACATCCTAACATTGCTTTAGTGATTGTACGTCCCTTTCGAATTGACCCTCAAACTCCAACGAAGGTGCTACCTACTCACTAATAATGGGATAGCATTGTCTAAAGGAAATTAGCATAGAACAATTCTTTTTTCGAGTAGGTAGATTAGTTCTTAGATACTTGCTCATCCAAAACAAATTTTTTTTCACGTTTACACTCTTTTACAAACAAGTTTTCAAAAACACTTCATTACACTCTTGAAGACAGAAGCATGAGTTAAATCGAAGTTAAAACAAAAACTTTTCAAAACCCACAAACACAAAGAAAACTATTTTGAAAATGATGAGCAAGTACCTAAGAGCCCGTAGATAACTACGGATAGAAAGGGTGCCAATACCTTCCCTTTCTATTATCTACCCCCCGTACTCAGAAAATCTCAAAAAAGGAATTTTTCTGTGCTTTTTTCCTTTCCTGTTGGATAAAATAAAAGTCAGTGGCGACTCTTGCTTACCGCGACATTTTTGCAAAAACAAACGTAAAACACAAACCAGCATTCCAAAAACAGTCAGTTCTTCCCACCGTATTTTAGAACTGGCGACTCTGCTGGGGACTTAATAACTGGGGTGTACCTTAGGAATAGTTCATCATAATGTTTTCAATTGCTCGATTTTTATGCTTTATCTTTGTGGGTTTGAATCGGAGTTGCTATAGATCCTAACCCGGATCTGGGGGATACCTTTTAGGTAAGTAGCAATAGACTGTGAGGGAACTGTACAGCATAGACTGATGCGGTTGAAGTAGTAGCTACGTTGGTGTGGCACTTTATTTTGTACCGATATCCCTTATGGAGGAACAAGGAGAATATGGGGCTGCTAAGGGGTCATTAAGCACCAACTGACCTTAGAACCTATAATTGACCAACTTGGCCATAGAAAAGTAGCAGTATGCTACACTCATTGAGACCAAACTTTCGTGATGATTCTGGCTGCAAGAAAAGGTTGCTAAACTGGAATTATGACCGATCGAGGGTGGTCAGTGATATTGAGATCCTCTAGAACCCGGTTACTATTTCTAGGACAGGTTAAACCAACTAAACTGAAAGAGGGTAATACCTAAACCCCATGCTAGCCTGAAATCTAAGGGCTACTGTGTGACTTGTGTGCCCTTACCATGTTTGCTATCTGTGAATACTTGTGGTGTGTTTCTATCATGACATCATGCATCATGACATTGCATGCATATTTAATTAGACTAACCCATTTCAAAGACCGAGGGGATTCATCTTTGTTCTGTTTTGCATATCATGGCATCTACGCGCAGAAATACTATTCGGATCAGCTTTGTACAGATTCCTACTCAGCTTAGAGACTTGGTTGCAAAGGTTCTTAATACTTCGTCCTTTGTCAGAAGACATGGTCAACTCCTTGGTTTGGTCACTTCTAAGATGGATGAGCAGATGATGAGTGTCTTGTTCTAGTTCTTCGACCCATTGTACCACTGCTTCACCTTCCCGGACTATTAGTTGGTCCATACTTTGGAGGAGTTCTATGATCTACTTGGTATTTCTATTCTAGAGCAGACGCCATTTATAGGTTGGGAGATAGCTCTTAGGCCATATGATGTTGCTACAACCCTACATCTGACAAAGGCTGAGGTAATGTCTAACTGGGAGACTCGGAGTGGGACAAAAGGCTTCTTGGCTAAATTCTTGGTTGAACAAGCTCAACAGTTTTGGGACACTTTGGACTTTCAAGCATTCAAAGATATCCTGGCTGTTGTACCCTAAAATTTTCCCTCTCATATTTCTCAAAACATTGCAAGGAAAATCTCCAAGTTGCTCAAGTTTGCTCAAGAGTGGGTCAGACAAGTCATCTCCTAAGGCAGTCTACCCCAAATTAGGGTTTTGTGTTACATCAATATCTTTGAATCCAAATGAACTCAAGTTCCCCCCAATGTTCCAACATGTTCTCAAGGCCATCCATGTCAAATTTCAAGCCTTGCAGAGGAAGTTTGCTCAGTCAATTGCTCAAAGGGTCCAAAAATCGATTGTGCTAGGGCAAAAGTCAACTGTGACCTAAATAGAGTCAAACTTCAAGATATTTTGTCAACGTTCTCATTTTGAAGGATATTTCATCATTTGATCAAGGGTTGATCATGATTTATCAAGGATTGCTCAAAATTCATCAAGACTCAGAAGTTGCTAAATTAGGGTTTTGTAGGAAAAGTCAACTCAACTTTGACCAAGAATAACTTTCTCATACTTTATAATAAATGACCCATCCAAAGTTCATTTTTAAGAGGATGAAATTTCCTATAATCCATCTTCATACCCAAAGATCAAGAAATGTACTCACAAGAAGTTACAAATTTGGACATTATAGGTCATTTTTGAAAGTCAACAAAAACACCTTTTTTGCCAAAGCTTATAACTTGAGAATGGAATATCAAAATGAGATGATACCAAAAGGGTTCATTATAGGACATTTCAATCTTTCTAAAAAGTCCAAGAACACCTCCAAAAGTTCAAAATTGAAGAAGTTATGCTTTGTTGAAGTTGGACATTTTTGCAAAATTGCCAAAAGTCAACTATCCGCAAAACATCAAATTTTGTCAAATGGGCCCATTCTTATCCACTTGATTTGAGCTTGCATCATTGTCCACGTGCCTCATCTTCAGCCATGTGTCCATTTATCAATTTTATTATTTAATTTGATTTTTATTTGAATTTATTCATTTTTAATCAAATTAAATCAAATTAAATCCAAAACTTTGATTACATGAGATTTTTTTGTTGTTTCAGGCTTTGATTGCAATCTTTAACACCATCAAATTCGTATCATACAATATCATGTGCAAAAAGATTGAAAATTGGCAAATTTTGAAGGTTTAATAATGGTGAATCAAATCAAATATGCAAGCCATAATGGGAGAAGATTTAGACCATAATTGTTACCCTAACACATTGTATCATACATAAGCAAGCCACAAGGAACGAAATAAGGGTTGGAGGCTGGATAAAAAGGCATAACAAAGTTTGAAAAAGTCACCAAAAAGCTTGAAATCAAAATCGTACTTAGAGGCAATTTCAGAAGCTTAGACCGGTCCCAATCGTTTCCTGGACGTACACTGAATCTTCCCGGATCAAAAGCAAGATCGCTCATACGCCCAAACACACTGTAAGCAACACGACTACCCGCCCTGTTTTTGGAATCGTAAATCATTATTATTGCATCATTTGAACAAATTGCTTGCATATTTGTAATCCTCACAATGTTTTTAAGCTTTTTGCATTATTCAATTTTGTTTATCTAACCTTTAACGTAAAGCACCATTGTTAGGGTTTTGCGTCTTGGTTTAGGGTTTTTCGTTAAAATTAGCCTTAGTGATGGCTATATGCGTGACTGGAAGAGGAAGACGAATGCAACCATGGCCTGGGAATGAATTTATGTAGCCTGAGATGGATTTTAGGAGTGGCATATGCTTTTAGCTGCGGATTCAAATCTGTAGGTAACATTGTTACAGATCTGAGGACAGGGACGAGATCGTGTCCTCCTCTGATTGGCCGGTTCAAATAATTCGCCCATTTTTTTGTTTGCTGGCATATTGACTTGTTTTTTTATATATTGATTTATTTGTATATTATTAACAATTGAAACAAAGCGTCCCAGTGGCAAGCGTGTCCGTACAACATCCATCAGGACCTGGGTTCGAATCCCAGGTCCCCCACTCTCTTTGTTATTTTTCTTCTTCAGGTAATCAAGTGCATGTCTAAGCGCGCAGAACATCATGCTCCCTCGTTCAATCAATTGCCAGATGGCCCAAGGCCAAATCTGGTGGCCAGGATTTGAATAGACACCATAGATCCAGTCAACACGCGTTTACTTGATCCACCAATTCAACCAGGGCCAATTCTAATGGGCCTTCAGCTTGCTTCTCAAACCACCAAAATCAGGCCCATACCCCCCTCTCTATTTTATTTATTTTGTTTTAATTATTTATTTTATTATTTTCATTTAATTACTAACCAATTAAAATTCTTCTTTTTATAAAATAAAATCACAAAAATATTTTTATGTTTAATCAAATTTTTATTTTTACTTTTTTAATAAATACTAATTAAATTAATTTAGGTTAATTATAATAATTTTAACTTTTTTGTAAATAATTAAAATTAAACTAGATTTAATTAGGTTAATTATTAACATTAATTTTTATTTCTTTCTTAAAATACCAAAAACCCAAAAATAACTTTTTTTATTATGAATTAATTAAATTATTTAATTTAGTAATTAACTTAGGTAATTTTCTTTCTTAATTCAAAAACAACAAAAAAATGTCTTTTCTTTAACAAAAAGGGTCAAAACCCTAATCTTGCACCCGATTTAATTTCCCGCACGCGATTTATTTTCTTTTATATCATAATGTACTTGCCCCCGGTTTGTAATAGTTAATAGGACCTTTATTTATTTTTTACCGCTTTATTTATTTTTAAAGAGTTTGTCTTTGGCGATGTAAATACCCGACGCCTTGTAATTTAAATTCCGCAATTTATTTTCCGCAAATTATAACTGTTAGATGTTTGATAATAGGATGGCATGACAAGACTGAATGTTTTAACCTAAAATCAACTTAGATCACCATTGACATGTACAAAGATAAAATTGACTGAAAACGACACACTCGCACATGCGCACTCTTAGGGTACACCCCACTTGGTTGCCTTCGTACACGGTCATTGAGTATAGGTCGTTTTAGAGGTCGTCCTCTTGTCCAAAGATCATAGTCGCCTTGAAATGGTTGCCTCGGATATTGTTGCCTCAAAATAAATGATCTAAGACATTAGGGTTACCGCTAAAGTGTCCTAACATTGCTTTAGTGACTGTAAGTCCCTAAATTCGAATTGACCCTTAAACTCTAACGACGGTGCTACCTACTCATTCATAGTGGGATAGCATTGTCTAAAGGACATTAACATAGAACGATTCCTTTTTCGAGTAGGTAGATGGTTCCTAAGTACTTGCTCCTTTAAAAAACAAAAACTTTTCACACGTACACTTTTCGAACAAAGTTTTCAAAAACACTTCATACGCTCTTGAGGACAGAAGCAAGAGTTAAATCGAAGTTTTTCAAAATAAAAACTTTTTTCAAACCCACAAGCACAAAGAAAGCAATTTTGAAAACAAACTGAGCAAGTATCTAAGGTCATGTGGATAACCTCAGATAGAAAGGGTGCTAATACCTTCCCTTTCTATAATCTACCCCCCGAACCCGAGAAATATCTCAAAAAGGAATTTTTTGTGCTTTTTTCCTTTCCTTGTTGGATAAAATAAAAGTCGGTGGAGACTCTTTCTTACCACGAAATTTTGCAAACAACAAACGCAAAACGCAAACCAGCATTCCAAAAAATAGTCAGTTCTTCCCACCGCATCACAGAACTGGTGACTCTGCTGGGGATATTTAATAAGTGGGGTGTACCTTAGGAATAGTTCATAATGTTTTCAATTGCCTGACTTGTATGCTTTATATTTGTGGGCTTGTATCGGAGTTACTATAGATCCTAACCCGGATCTAGGGGATACCCTTAAGGTAAGTAGCAATAAACTATGAGGGAACTGTATGGCATAGACCGATACGGTTGAAGAAGTAGCTACGTTGGTGTGGAACTTTAGTATGTACTGATATCCCTTGTGGCGCAACGAGGAGAATATGGGTCTGCTAAGGGGTCATTAAGCACCAACTGACCTTAGAACCTATAATTGACCAACTCGGCCATAGAAAAGTAGCAATATGCTACACTCATTGAGACCAAACTTTCGCGATGATTCCGGCTGCAAGAAAAGGTTGCTAAACTAGAATTATGACCGATCGAGGGTGGTCAGTGATATTGAGATCCTCTAGAACCCGGTTACTATTACTAGGATAGGTTGAACCAACTAAACTGAATAAGGGTAATACCTAAACTCCATGCCAGCCTGAAATTTAAGGGCTATTATGTGACTTGTGTGCTTTCAAACTTGAACTACTTGCACATTCTTGTTATCTGACAACATGAGTTCCTTGCAGGTTTTGTCTACAGTCCTTATCCAATAATTTGGATTTATTGCAGGGTTTACTTACAGCACCTCACACTTTTGCTTAAACGCATAGCATACACATCATAACATCATGCCTTAACATTTCCTTAACCATTTCGAGGATCTCAAGGGTTTGTGATGCAGGTCATGGTAAATCAAATGTCTAGCAAGGGGCAAAGGGGATTTATTTCCCTGTAGCCAATGTCATCTAGAGATTAAAACACGATGACTTGTGTCAGGGGCTATTAACCACTCGATATGGTGAGCTTGACTCTTGAAGAATGACTCTTAACAACACGAAGTTTCTTCAATCAAAGCTGCAAAAATCAAATTCTAACAGTTTCTTGTTTACCCCGCGAGATCCTTGAAAACATTGCATACATATATCTTACATATCATTGCATAACAGGTCTCTCAGTACAGGTCTCTCATGTTCTCGCTGTTTATTTCAGCAATGGCTTTCCAACCAGACAACCAAGATCTTCAAACTCGAGAAGCTCAGTTCAGGGACGTATTCCTAAACCTATCCAAGGGGAAGGAAGAGTTGAAAACACTCCTCGTCAGGAACTTGGTCAAGAAAAGTCCTGAAGAAAATAAGGACGAACGGCTGGAACAACTGCAAGCTGAGTTAGGCGCCATGAAAACCCAGATGCTGGGGCAGATGACCTTTATCCAAAGCTTAGCCCGCGAACAAGAAGAGTTGAGAACCATTATCAGCCAGCTTCATCAAGACAAATACAACAGCATGAAGCAAATAGTCGAGGTCGGGGACCAAGTCATTGATCAGCCTCCAAGAAGACAAATATTTGGTTTGGTAAAAAATGGACTTCTCCAAGTTGCTACTACCTCAAGGGTCCAACAACAACCTCGCCAAAAGCAATGGGTTAATCAGAGTAAGCCAGATACACCCAAGAGGCAATTTACCAAGCTCAACCTGCCACGGTCTCAAGCTTTACAACACTTCTTGAGATTGAACCTGGTGACGTTAAGGGACCCTCCTCGGAATCCCAGCACAGCCTCCCTAAGCTACAATCCTGATGCAAGGTGTGCATACCATTCCAACAACCTGGGGCATAATACTGATGACTGTTGGGCATTGAAAAACAAAATTCAAAACTTGATCAATAAAGGAGCGTTGGAATTCACACAGGATGGTTAGGCTGAGTTCTCCTACCATCCCTCCAAGGCTCACCATTTGAAGTGACAAGTTCTGAGACGAGAAGACTTTTTGTTCATTAGAATTTTCAATTTGTAATTTTCTTTTGATTGTTCAGACATTTATTCATGTCAAACTTTGTTACTTCATCAATGCATTGCATATGTCTATTTTGAATCAATCCATTCGTATTCACTATATTCAAATTGCTTTCATTTTTGTGATGTTCAACTCTCGATTAAAAAAAATTCTAAGCCTTTAGAAGGAGGATGACGAAAATGATATCAAAAATCTCTACAGTACGCTTTTGAACAGACCCTGCTGACGATGTACATGCATTGTTTCAAATCTTAAACAGTGGAGTTATAAGGAAGATAATCCCTAATCAACCCCTTTGAGCCAAAGAAGTTAGAGTTTTTCTTTTCACAAATTAAAACCCTTAATTATAACTTGGGGCAGGGTAGTTTTCTCAGTTAATCCAGGTGCACAATGAATGGCATCAAAGAAGTCCTTCCGAAACAAAATACGGTGATGGTTCCGTATAATCGTAAGGACAGGCAGTCATTATAAATAAAAGCCCAATAAGTCAAAACCTATGAAGGAGACTTAAGAAAAACTGGGGCATCCCGCTGACTGTAGTCACAAAAAAAAACAGTTCAGGTAAAAGACAAGGATAATAAAAGCAAAAAGAAAGAGGTCCTGCAAACTCTCAACAAAAATGATTGCCTGTTTAAAATAAATTGTCGGTATCCGAACCATCACTGGAATATCATAGCAAAGACTCAAACGAGATCTAATGCATGATTAGTTGAGTTTAGGATCGAAGAACATCACGAAGAGCGGGTGGGCACAAATAAATTTTGAGCCTTTATCCTTTATTTATTAAACCGTGAACCAGGCCACGTTGTAACCCTTAAAAGTCCTAGCTGAGGAATGGGTTAGTTTGAAATCATACAGTTACAAAAGGTATCCTGACTCCTGTAGGGCTTGCTATAAATCCTGAGTTGACATCACATTTTACAAAAATTCGCTTGTTTTATTGAAAAAATGCATTTTCAAAAACTTCAAGACAGACATAAGCCTTGCATTCTTAAAATAACATTGTTTGCATATGACTATTTGTTCAAACAGCAGAGAAATTCACACGACGAATATCTAGTGAGCAAAAAACCTTTTCAATAAAAAGGGTCACCTCAAGTGGAAAAAACACTTCCAACCAAGGGGCACGGCATGAGCATTGTCTATCATCTGGGGAAGTCAAGTCAATATTCAAGGAGTCTCTCAAAGATGCCAAATAGCCAGGGGCAGATCTCTATCTGAATCACTTGAGGCATTGGACATGAATTCCAACAACAAATCTTGTATGATCAGACGAACATCTTCTGATAGTATGGCAACACAACACTACCGACAATGACAACTACCTACATCCTGAGAGCGTGGACATAGTTAGAAAATACTACGCATGAACAAAGACCCGCTAGGTTGACAGGCCTAGGAAAAAATAAGGGCATCCCGACGAACCAAAAGGGTTCGGGCAAAAATTAGGGATAAAAAACAAAAAAATATTTGTACACCCGGCAAGTCGAAAACCTGGAAAGGCGGCTTGGGCAAGAAAGGGTATCCTGGTGGACTGAAAATCTGAAAAGACAGTCCAGGCAAAAGTTAGGGATCAAAGCGTATGACTATCTCCCGTCATCTTGTCACTAGCCTACCAGAAGAAGACTTGTCACTTCAATCGAAAGTTACCAAGCACCTCTTAGGATGGGATAATACTCGATCCACAAGGCCTCCGCAGGCACCGTCTCCCGCAAATACAGGGGCAGAAAAATCCCGATGCAAAACCATCGTCATATCTTAGGCATGCGTCCCAGTAACATTCACTCCCCGCAGAGTAAGAAAAAGACAGTAATGATAGCTCTTCCCAGCTGAGACTTGCAACTGTAAATGAATCGGTAATATTCTCCCCAAGCAGAGTTATTTACCATCAGCATTGAAAGGTCTTAATATTCCCCATCGGAGTATAAGAATATTCCCCGGCAGAATACAAAATATCCCCAGTGGAGTTTGAAATTTTTCCCAATGCAGTCTGAAAAAGCTTCCCCGGTGGAGTTTGGATAATCATCCCTAGTAGACTTTGGAAGATTGTCCCCAAAATAACTCAAAGGATTATCCCCAGTAGAGCCTAAATGGTTATCCCCAGTGAAGTCGCGACTTAAAGATCATCCCCAGCGGAGTTCTTTCCTTTCACAAACAGGAATTCAATCCCCAACAGGATTCAGTATCACCAGCAACGGTAATTCATCCCCAGCGGAATTTATCGGTGGAATCCTCAGCAGAGCATCTCTTCTGCATATAGTAATCTCCTCATCAGTTTATTCCCCAACGGAGTTATCCTCTCCTGCAGGTTTATTCTCACAATCATCTTCATCCCCTGTCTCCAGCAGAAACGAAAAATTCAACTCTTTTCTCCAACAGCTATCCGGGATTTATTTTCCCCAGCTAAAAACATTACATCTCCATACATCATGATACATGCATATACGTGTTGTACCCCAAAATTTGCCCTCGTATTTTTCCTCAAGTAATCATAGCCTCAGGCGTTTTCTGATTTTTTTCAGATTGGCGTAAGATTCAGTCAAACAGACTCTTCTTACCAGTCAGACAAAATTAGGGTTTTCATTGATTTTAAAGCAGTTCAGGCAGTTTGCTTAGGGTTTGGTTGATTTTGGCTTAGCTTTGATCAGGTGAACGCTTCTTTGACTTTTAATCAAGAACTAGGGTTTGTGCGCAGATTTTTCAGAAAGATTTAATTCTGCAGTGCTTGTCAAGTTATTCTGAGATGTGGACTGGGGCATTTGGATTGAGTTTGCAATGTTTGACTAAATCAGTGAAAAAAGTCATTTGGATTGGGTTTGCAGTGTTGGATTTAATCAAGTGAGAAAGAAAAGGGCATGTGGACGTTTTGTTTGTTTAGCTGTGCAGTGCTCTGATTATTCAAGACGTCAAACGTTTATGGATTATTTATTATTCTAAGTTAAACGGTTGGAATTTATTTTCAATTATTATAATTTAAAGAATTATAAATAATAAAATAAACAATTGAAAAGGAGAAAAAGAATTAACTGGTAAAAAATAGATTTTATTCATCTTTAATTTATTTGTTACAATTATTATTTAAATATTTACAAAGTATTTACAATGATAATTTTACAAATATTTAAAATGAAATAAAAAACTATCCTAATTTTTTCTAAGCTTCCTAATCTTCATTCTTCTATCCAATGCTCCCTCTGCTCCATTTGATTTCATCTGCAAAAAAAATAATAAGAAAAGAAAAAGTCAATTGAAGTAGATAAATTAAAGAGACAGACAGTTAATTTGGGCTCATCATTAAAGGCAACTGACTGGAATCAGTTAGCCCTCTCTGCAAATCACGGGATTTCTCCCGGTTCACAGAGAGGGATGGATAATGCTTGCTAAACATGAATGCACAAAGTTGAAATGCACAAATTCAAATTTTGTCAAACCTACTGCATAATTTCAAAATTGCCAAACAAACTACAAAGTCCAAGACCAAACTGAATGGCCTAAACCAAGTCAAGAGTCCAAACTGAGTTCACATTCAAACTATCCCAAAAGCTGTCAAACTGTCCAAAATATGGAAAGATATCAAGATATCAAACAAAAGGCTACTCAGTACTATCCCAAAGAAGCAGGCAGTATGGAAAAGAGATAAAATATGAAGAACTAAACTACATTGCAAGCAACCTCCTATTTTCATCATTTTTCAGCATTGCCTTTTCAGAATAAAGTACAAACATAACATTATTTAATGCTTAAAGCTGTACTGGAGAGAGAAGAAGAGAGGAAAAGAATAGGCTTACAGGTTTAGGCATGAGGACAAGATATATAAAAACAAAACTGCAATAAAACAGTGAGGCAGAAGGCAGAGATATGAAGAAATCAGAATACAAACAAAACTGTCAAGAAAAAGAAACAGAATTATCTATCCACACTTAAACCTTCAATCCGGATTCAAACCCTGAACCTTTTGTGGAGCATATAACACCAAAGCCTTCACTTGTCAAAGGGACCTGGGAATTCAACAACCTCAAGGCCCTCAAGCATAGAACCTATTCTCAAACAATACCTGTGTCAAAACCCTGTCAAAACTTAAAGCCAAACATCCTGCATAAAAAACCAAAAGCCAAAGGCCATAAAACAAAAAAACAAACTTACATCCCTACAAGCTTCAAGGAGTAAACCTGTAAGCTCACCAATATCCAAACAGCAAAAGCCAAAACCTAATAAGCCAAAGCCTAAACTGATATCCAAACAACCATTCAAACCTTACTTGTCCAACAGCCTGCTGAAGCCATCAAACATAAACAGAAGCCATGCCTTAACCATCAATAAACCATGCTTGAGCCTTAAACAAGAACACAAGCCTATCAAGTCCAAATTTTCGTGCCTGCATCAAAGCTTTCCCAAACTAAAGCATTCAAAGGCAACGCTAAAGGCCTCAGAGAACTCTCATCATAAGCAGACATTAGAGGCAACAGAGACAAAAGGGCAAGCCAAAGAGGAAGAAGAGAAAAAGAAGCTCACAGAGGCAATTTGTTTAAGGAACAAAGCATTCGAGTAAAGCAAACAACCTCAGAAAGCTTTCATCATAGGCGAACATCAAGGCAACTCAACAACTCAGGAGCAACACTCAACAATATTCAAGCATACTCAGCAAGCATATAGCAACAGAAGCAAAAGGGCAAGCAAGCAAGAAGAAGAAAAAGAAGTGATATCAAAATTAGGTTTTCAAGTTCATCATTAAACCCAACAAAAGGAAAAAAACATAAAGGTACCAGGAAGGGCAAATTCATCATCACTGTTCCCCTCGCCGTCAAGCCGCCACAGCGCCTCCGACCCCATCTCCTCCATCGTCTTCCTCTAACAAAAGGTAGTATCTTTTTTTTCCTCTTTCCTTTAACGTACCTCCAACAAGAATCACAAATAATAACAAAGCTAAAATCAGAACTCAATCAAAGCATGAAGTCAAAAGAGATAACAAAAACCCTAACGCGAATGACTCAGAAAACATTACCTTCAAGTTACATCACTGAATGACCCATGGAAGAGAGAGGAGATGATGATGGCGCTGGTGGCTGGGCAAGGGAATTCGTTCTGGACGCTTTGGCTCGATAGAAGAAGAGGGATGAAGGAAGGGAACAAACGGTGCCGCTTCTGTAACGAACCCTAAGTTTTCCCAATTGAATTAATTTTGACGAACCCTAAAAACAAACGTATGAGACCTTTGGGCCTTTGCCCTTTCTAAAACGCCCAAAGCCCAAATGCATTCCATCTGAACACCCCCCCCCCCTTTTGCTTCTGTTTCCCCTCGTTTCAGCTTGGGCCTAAAACTCATAAAGCCCATTCTATCTTTTCTTTCATGGTTTATCCTTTGTAAATATTTATAAACTAACATACTTTCTATCATTTTTATTTTCATAGTTTAAAGCTAATATAATACTTTTTGTGTTTTGATAAATAAAGTAACAACCCTTTTGTGATCGGTGGATCTGGAACTGACTGTTTAACGCTGGTTCGCGAAATGTCGCGGAAGCAAGAGTCATCACCGTCTTTTATTTTCTCCAAATGGAAAGGACAAAAGCACAGAAAATTCCTTAAAGAGATTGCTCTCGGTTCGGGAGGTAGATTTATAGAAAGGGAAGGTGTTAGCACCCTTTCTATCCATGGTTATCCATGGGCTCTTAGATACTTGCTCATTGTGTTTTCAAAAATGGTTTGTTTGCTTTCCAACTGTGGGTTTTAAAAAAAGTTCTTTGAAAATTTCAGTTCGACTCTTGTATCGGTCCTCAAGAGTGTTTGAAAAATTGCTTTCGAAAGCTTTTGAAAAGGTGTCGGTGTGAAAAGTATTTTTTGAATTTGTTTTGAAATTAGAGCAAGTATCTAGAGTCGTCTACCTACCCTAAGGAATTCGTCTGTGTAAATGTCCTTTAAAGTAGTGCCATCCCACCATTGAGAGGTAGGTAGCACCACCGTTGGAGGTGTTCGGGTCAATTCGAAGGTTCGGGACATGGTGATCACCAGAGCAATAGGAAGATACCTTAGAAGCTACCCTCATGCCAGGTTCCCGGATCATGAGGACTTACTAAAACATCCTCTACTCGACGATCACCTTTCGAGGGGCAAGGCAACAGTGAGGCGTACCCTGGGGGTGGTGTGTGATTCATGTGTCATGTTCATTTGCATTTATCTTGTTCATGTCATAGGTGATCTACGCGTTGCTTTTATTTGGCATTCATTCTTGC
Source organism: Vicia faba (assembly GCA_948472305.1). NCBI lineage: Eukaryota > Viridiplantae > Streptophyta > Magnoliopsida > Fabales > Fabaceae > Vicia > Vicia faba. Next base: position 494,982,378 of record OX451736.1, read on the forward strand.
ATGCAATTTAATTAACAGTTTAAAAGTTGCGAGAAATAAAAAGTTCCTACGCTATTACAAAGGCGCGGGTCCACATCGCCAAATTTAATCCTGGACTCGATTTGACATAAAAATAAAGTGCGAGAAATATAAATGTCTAATTTACATGGCTTTGGGAGAATTACATAAAAGAGGAAATAAAATAAATGCGCGAATTGGAATTACTATCGAATGCGAGGGCGTTGGACCCTTTTTAATGAAATTAAATTATGATTAACAAATTAATTAAAAAATAAAAAGAAAAGATTTTTTGAGTTTTTGTATTTATGGATTTTTAATGAGAAGCTATGGAAATTAAAACTTAATTCTAGTTATTTTTAATTTATTAAGAAAAGCATTAAAATTTAATCTAAAATTAACCTAATTAATCAATACAATTTTATTTACAAAAAATAAGTAATTAATTATTAATAATGAGAAAAGAAAAGGATAAAAGTCTTTTAAAACCCTAATTCTACAAATTTTTTAGTTTGTTAGAAAATATTAAAATTAATCCTAGAATTTAAAACTAAACTAATTGATACAATTTATTTACAAAGATATTAAAATAAAATATATTTTTGTTTTTTTGTCTTTTCTGGTTTTTATGTTATTTTTATATTTTATGAAAATAAAATAATTTAAAGAATTAAATTAAAACTAATTAAAACAAATAAAATAGAAAGATATGAAAAAGAATGAAAAAGCAAACCAATGGGGGGTTCTGTCCCCAAACTGGAGGTTAGGTTGTAGAAATCAGGCCCAATGATTTGAGGCCTTTGGTTGACTTTTCAGCACGCATGTGGCACCTCTAACTCATGCCCATGGTACTCTTCCAATCAGGGCCCTTGGATTGAGGTTATAGGCCATGTGGCAAGCTGAGATTATGGAGCGCATGGTGGTCTTTTGGGCTGAAACTGCATAGGATGATATTAGAAAAAATAGTATTGAAGGGATAGGGGGACTTGGGAATCGGACCCAGGTCCCATTTCTTACCAAACCATGTGCCTTGCCACTGAGTCGTTCACGCGCTTTGGATATAGTATAGAAAACAAATAACATAATGCAAAACACGGGTTAGTGGATGATTTTCGCGCGAAATTCAAACGAGCCAACCATGCCTTGACACCTGATCTTCTTCTTCGTTGTTTGCATTTTTACCTGAAACAAAAAAGAATTAGCGGGGGTTTTAAACCCCCCCAAAATGCACCCTTTTCAAAAATAGCGAATAGCTCGTCTTGCTACATAAATTAGGCGCGATTAGTGGGTTAGGTTCGTCCAAGCATCCTGATTCTGGCCATGGTACTGGGATGTCTTAATTTTGCAGTATACGTAAACGCCCAATTTGGAGCTTGAAGAACCCTAGCGAGCTTTATTGGTGATTTCGCGTGTGATGCACAAAAACTCAATCAAAACATATGGTTAGATTTAGAATGATCCACTGAATACAAATCCAACATTAAAAATTGCAAACAATGCATGAATTATGATACAAGAATATGAAAAAGAGCATGAACGGGACAAGATCGTGCTACCAATTCTTTGCGTTAGAGATGATGGTTTTGATCCAGAAACCTTCCTTGAAGCCTCAGGAATGCAATGAAATCAATGTTTTGCCTTGAAACTCCTTGAAATCGTGGTTTCAGTTTTGAAAAAATTTCTTGAAAAGTGCAAAGTTGTTTTTGGTGTTTTGGCGCAGCTTAGAGGTTCTTAGGCATTAGGTTTGCATTAGTATATGTATGGGATCAGATTAGGGTTGAAAAATATGTCCAAATCCCTTTGCATTGATGGAATGAATATTTGATTTTCATGCATATTTTTTCAAATCTTTTCCATGCATATTTGATTCCAATCATAGCCAATCTTCCCAATTTGAGTTGTGCACGAATCTTGAGTGAATCATGAGTGATTATACTGCATAAAAAGATTCACATGCATTGGTTTAGTATTTTTCCATATTTTATTTAATTTAAATGAATTAATTGTAATTAAAAATTCAAATAAATAAATAAAAATGATGAATAAATCCCCTTTGGGCCAAATGGTCGTGCATATGCTTTGGATGATGAATCTTGGAAGAAAATGAGGCCCATTAGCAATTTTAAGGCATTTGAAGCAAAGTTGGCTTTTCAAAATACCCAAAAATTTCCAAACTTCCACAAGGCATATCTTGCTCAATTTTTAAGCTTTGATCATTTTCTTGGACATTGTGGAAAGGTATTGAAGTCCTCTAAACAATACCTTTGGTCCCATGTCATTTTGATTTACCAATCTCAAGTTATGGCCTTTGATTTAAAGTCCCTTTTTGTTGAGTTTTGAAAATGACCTATAATGTTGAAATTGATAACTTTTTGTGAGAGCATTTCTTGGACTTGAAGTGTGAAGAGGAGTTGTAGGAAATGTCTTTCTATTCAAAATGAGCTTTGGATGGAATTTTTCTGATAAACCATGTGGAAGTTATGCCTTGGTCAAGTTACAGTTGACTTTTTCAACTGTCCAAATATGGAAACTTTTGCATCTTGAGACTTTTTGAGCCATACTTTGAAAATCATGATCAAGAATTGATCAAATGATGTTTGTGGTCTCAAAATGAGATGTTGACCAAAAATTTGAACTTTTGACTGTCAAATGACCATTTTGCCCCTACAGTTGACTGTAGTGCAATTAGGGTTTTTGACTGTGCAATTTTGTGTTGTAAGTCTTGAAACTTGGTATGAGGATGCTTGACCATGTTTGTAGGCATGTGGAACTTGATTGGACCCTTGGAAACATCATTTTCTTTGTCAGAACCAAAACCCTAGTTTTTGACTGTTAGGAGGCCCTTGAACTGTGCAACCCTTGGGGAGATTTTGAAGCATGCTCTTTGCAAAGTTTGAAGAATATGGGAGGGCAAATTTTGGGGTACAACAGTTGCCCCTGTTCAATCTTCTTAGACCTGAGGATGCAGATTGGCTGACGTGCCTTTTGTAATCCGAAGGTGGAAGATGATTGAACACTAGAGTGCCCAGAAATTTGCGCTCACATAGTAGTGTGATGATGGGAATGGGATTATAGATGCCATTTGGAGATTGATGGATAGGATGATGGGCTTATAGATGCCATGCTAAGAGATGATGGATAGGTGGATGGGCTTATAGATGCCATCTGGGTGTCGATCGCGTAAGAGATTCCTTAGCGAGAACTTGCATACCTGCAAAAGAAAATGATTACCTGGCCTGTTGCAGGAGCTGTCTTCAAACTCTTTGTAAGGATGTGCCCTGACTGGTTACAGGAGTTGAATCTGGAGCTTCAAAAGGTGATGAATGAACCAGGGATGGTTACCACCTCAACAGGAACGCTGAGAGAACCTTGGACGATTATCACCTCAACAGGAACGCTGAGAGAATCTTGGGCGACTTCAACCTCGGCAGTAACGCTGAGAGAATCTTGGGCGACTTCAACCTCAACAGTAACGCTGAGAGAATCTTGGATGTCTTCTACTGAGTCTTTATCTGAAAAATCTTTTAGGGGTCGATTTAACTGGACTAGAGAAGGCCTTTGACTGGATAAGAAACAGGAAAATCTTAGGGTCGATTTAACTGAACCGGTCTAGGTCTTGAAATCTTCAACTGGATAAGAAACAGGGAGATCTTAGGGTCGATCTGACTGAACCAAAGAAGGCCTTGGACTGGATAAGAAACAGAAAAATCTTAGGGTCGATTTAACTGAACCGGTCTAGGTCTTGAAATGTCTTCAACTGGATAAGAAATAAGGAGATCTTAGGGTCGATCTGACTGAACCAGAGAAGGCCTTGGACTGGATAAGAAACAGAAAAATCTTAGGGTCGATTTAACTGAACCGGTCTAGGTCTTGAAATGTCTTCAACTGGATAAGAAACAGGGAGATCTTAGGGTCGATCTGACTGAACCAGAGAAGGCCTTTGACTGGATAAGAAACAGAAAAATCTTAGAGTCGATTTAACTGAACCGGTCTAGGTCTTGAAATCTTTAACTGGATAAGAAACAGGGAGATCTTAGGGTCGATCTGACTGAACCAGAGAAGGCCTTTGACTGGATAAGAAACAGAAAAACCTTAGGGTCGATTTAACTGAACCGGTCAAGGTCTTGAAATATAGCTGAGAACTTAACTGGATCTTTCCTGAAAGGTAAAGGTCAGTCATATGCAATGCATGATATGGATCAAGCAATGATGTTCTCAACATAAATGAGATTTGTAAGATAGGATGCATATATGCATGCTATAATGTATGGAAGTGCGATGTTTATGAATGTATATTTTCGTCTTAGGAAAATAAATCCTTAACGGGTGCCGGGAAGTCATTCCCGGGCTGATGTTTGAAGAATAGATCTTTGCTTCCGCTGGGGATGATAGTTGCAAGAATACCAGTAGGAGAAGATAACTCCGTTGGGGAATAAACTTGGCGAATGGATTACTCTGCGGGGAGAAAAGTACTCTAACGATCTTGCTGAGAAGCAATACTCTGTGGGGAGAAAAGTACTTTGTTGAGATGTTGATGGTAACTTCGCTGGGGATATCATTGATAGGTTACGTTGGGAGATTTGATGAACTCCGCTGGGAATAGGAAGACTTTTGCCGAGGATGATCTTTCCGTGGCTTTTGGCTGAGGATAACCCAGTTATATCCTGGTGAAGAAATAACTCTTTGAATAAAGCCGGGAGACGCGTTCGTGCTCTACGGGGATAAGCTTCCAGAATCTACTGGGGCTAAGCTTACTGCTTGGGGAGATGGATTCCAACTTTTCTGGGGAAGCTGGATTGGACTCTCCTGAGGAAGTTTTGAACTATAATTTTTGTAAGCTGAAAGAGGAAACCTATGTAGGGTTGCCTGATGATGAGCTCGTGTAAAACCGCATCTTGGAAGGAAGGGCACCTGTGTAGGTTTACTTTTGAGGTTGGGCTCGTGTGGAGCTGCATATGGGGTTGAAGGAAACCTGTGTAGGGTTTACTGACAATGAGTCCGTATAAAACTGCATCTTTGAAAATAGAGGACCTGTGGAGGGTTTCTAGGTGACGAGTTCGTGTAAAACTACATCTAGAGTTTTGAGAAGGAAACCTGTGTAGGGTTTACTGTTGATGAGTCCGTATAAGACTACGTCTAGAAAGAGATAACCTGTGTAGGGTTACTTCGGGGATAAGTTCGTGTAAAACTTCTGGAGGAACCGGGGTAAGGTTATCTTGGAGGTAAGTCTGTGTGAGACTTCTGGAGGAACTGGGGTAAGGTTACTGCAGGGTAACTTCGTGTGAAACTTCTTGATGAACCGAGGTAAGGTTATCTTGGGATAAGTCCGTGTAAGACTTCTGGATGAACCGGGGTAAGGTCATCTTGAGATAGGTCCGTGTAAGACTTCTGGAGGAACCGGGGTAAGGTTATCTTGATGATAAGTCCGTGTAAGACTTTTTCTGAAAGAAAAGGAACCGGTGTAGGGTTGCCTGATGGTGATTAAGTGGATGATTGTCCTGTTTGGTTTCGGATGTTAACCCACGATCTGGAATTTGTAAAGGTAGATGGTAATCGTCTTTGCATTAAACTTTTCTTGGTACTTTAGTTGACAGAGCAACTGGATCTCCTGGACGACTCATTATTGTCCCTGTTTCTGAGGTGAGGGGAAAAGATATCTTGTGGAGGTAGTTTACAAATCTTCTGGTAGACAGGTGATTATATGCCGGGACATAGTCGTACGCTTAAATCCCTAACTTTTTCCTGGACCGCCCCTTCGGGTTTTCAGTCCACCGGGATGCCCATTTTTGCCCAAGCCGCCTTTTCAGGTTTTCGACTTGCCGGGTGCACAGATTTTTTTCTTTTCATCCCTTATTTTTTCCCGAACCCTTTTGGTTCGCCGGGAAGCCCTTTTTTTTACCTAGGTGTGTCAACCCAGCGGGTCTTTGATTTTTCATAGTATTTTTTTTTCCGACTATGTCCGCGCTCTTAGAATGCAGGGAGGTGCCCCTGGCTGCTTGTGTTGCCATGCCACCAGAAGATCTTTGTTTGATCGTCCAATGCCCCAAGTGACTTAGACGGAGATTTGCCCCAGATAGTAGACACTGATCATGCCATGCCCCTTGATTGGAAGTGCTTTTGTTCACCAGCTATTCTTCGTGCGAATTTTCCTGCTGTTCAAATAAAAAGTCATATGCAAACAATGTTATATCAAAAATGCAAAGCTTATGTCTGTCTTGAAGATTTTGAAAATGCATTTTTTTTCATAAAACAAGTGAATGTTTGTAAAACGTGATGTCAACTCCGTATTTACCGTAGGCCTTAAGGAGTCAGGATACCTTTCGTAACAGTATGCTTTCGAACTAACCCATGCTTCAGCTAGGACTTTTAAGGGTTATAACGTGGCCTGGTTCACGGTTTAAGAAACAAAGGATAAAGGCTCAAATTTTATTTGTACCCACCCGCTCTTCGTGATGTTCTCCAAACCTAAACTCAATTGATCATACGTTAGACCTTGTTTGAGTCTTTGCTTTGATATTCTGGTGATGGTTCGGACATTGACAATTTATTTTGAATAGGCAGTCATTTCTTTTTTGTTGAGGTTTTGTAGGACCTCTTTCTTTTTTGATTTTGTTATCCCTGTTTTTTTTTTTTGCCTGAACTGTTTCCTTTTTTGGAATTACAGTCAGCGGGATGCCCCAGCTTCGTAAGTCTCCTTCATAGGTTTTTTTGACTTATTGGGCTTTTTTATTTTGAGAGATATAATGACTGCCTGTCTTTATTGATTATTCGGAACCATCACTGTCTTTCTTTGTTTTGTAAGGACCTTTTTGGAGCCGTTTGTTATGCACTTGGATCAACTGAGAGAACTACCCTGCCCCAGGTTATGGTTAAGGGTTTTAAATTTCGAAAAGAAAAACTCCTACTTCTTTGGCTCAGATGGGTTGATGAGGGATTATCATCCTTATAACTCCAGTGTTTAGGGATTGAAACAATGCCTGTACCTCATCAGCGGGGTCTGTTCAAAAGCATACTGTAGATTATGGTATCGTTTTCGTCATCCTCCCTCAAGAGGCTTAGCATTATTAACCAAGAGTTGATCATCACAAAAATATGAAAACAGTTTTAAGTATAGTAAACATAATTAATTCAAGACAGACATGTGTAATGCATTCATGAAATAAAAGAGTTTATCATGACAATTGTTTATTTGAACAAGAAAAGAAAAATACAACTTGAATTCAAATGAACAAAAATCTCTCAATCCTAGCCATGTTTTGGCAAAGGAGCAGTGGTCACAATGGGAGTCTCAGCAGGCTCGAACTCGATCTCCTTAGCGTCGATCATATTCTGGATTTTATACTTTAGCGCCCAATAGTCCTCAGTATCGTGCCCCGGGCTATCAGAATGATAAGCACACCTCGCCTCTGGATTGTAGTTTGGAGAGGAGGTCTTGGGATTTGCAGGAGGGTTGATCACCGCAATCAGGTTCATTTTCAACATGTGCTGCAATGCTTGGGACCATGGCATGTTGATGTTGGTGAATTGTCTTTTAGGCTCGTCCGGCCTTCATTGATTTCCCTTTGGTGGTTGTCGGCGTGGTGCAGAACCAGAGATCATGACTGCCCCTGCATGTTGGTCATGACGACTCTTTTGACTGTATGCAGCATTAGATTACTTCTTTCCCATGTAAGGCTTTTTGTGAGTATCAGAAGGTGTGGCCTCTTGGATCTTCCCGGCCTTGATACCAGCTTCAATTCTTTCCCCAGTCAGAATGAGGTCGGTAAACCCTGCAGATGAATTACCAGTGAGAGGATTGAAGAACGGCCCGGATAGGGTCCCCAAGAACATATCAACGAGTTCCCAGTCAGTTAGAGGTGGTTGTACCCTACCAGCAAGGTCTCTCCATCTCTGTGCATATTCTTTGAAACCTTCTCCCGATCCTAACAACATACCCTGGAGTTGGGTACGTGTAGAAGCGAGGTCGGCATTATACTGATACTGCTTGTAAAAAGTAGTAGCCAACTCCTCCCAGTTACGAACCTTGGTTCCATCCAGCTGATAGAACCATTCTAGATGAGTCCATGAAAGACTCTCCTGGAAGAAGTGGATCCACAAGTTCTTGTCCATAGTGTATGGTTGAATCTTCCGCACATAAGATCTGAGATGCAGCCTGGGACAGGATGCCCCATCATACTTAGCAAAAGAAGGAACCTTGAATTTGTGTGGGATCACCACACCAGAAGATAGACCCAGGTCTCCTAAATCCAACCCAGGCACTTGTTGAATTTCCATGGCATTCAGACGGTCCTCTAGTTGTTTGTACCGGTCCTCAGCTGGAGGGTACTGCTCATCATTGAACTCTGTCTCGTTGTCAGAGACCACTGGACTAGGCACCTCTCTCTCATGGTGACTGCCTTCCCCCACAGATGGAGCGGTCCTCTCAGCTTCATTTTGTAGTGTGTTCCCAGATCTGCGTCTAGGGTTGAACAAAACAGTCCTCTTGTTCTTCTTCTTCTGAATCAGAGTCTTCAATTCCTTTTGACCCTGGGCTAGACTCATAATCAACTCCTGGAACTGGGCATTTTGGGCCTGGAGGGCCTTGATAGTTTGTCCCTCGGATGATTCAGGATTCATGATGACTGCTGAAATAAACAGCGAAGAAGGTAAGTGACCTGCAACAAGTGTACCTGTAATGCAATGATATGTATGATATGCATGCAATGTTTTCAAGGACCTCGCGGGGTAAACAAGAAATTTGTTAAAATTTGAAACCGGTAGCTTGATTGAAGGAACTGCATGTTGTTGAGAGTCCTTCTGCAAGGGTCAAAGGCTCACCATATCCAGTGGGTCATAGCCCCTGATAACCTTGGCTAGAGGATCCTTCTTCAAGTGTCAAAGCTCACCATATCAAGTGGGTCATAGCCCCTGACAACCTTGTCTAGAGGAAAGTAAATCCTCTTTGCCCCTTGCTGGATAGTTGATTCATCATGACCTGCATCACAAGCCCTTGAGATCCTTGAAATGGATTAGTCCTTATGTAGGATGTATTCCATGGTATGATGTTATGCTATGCATGGGGTGATGTAAGTAACCCTGTCATGAGTCCCAATTAAGGACTGCAAACCAAAACCTGCAAGAAACTTAGTAAACCCTGTTATGAGTCCCAATTAAGGACTATAAACAAAACCTGCAAGGAACTCAAGTGTCAGATAACAAGCATGCAAGTAGTCAAGTTGGAAGGCACACAAGTCACACAAGAGAAACCCTTAGAGTTTAGGCCAGCATGGGGTCTGGGTATTACCCTCTTGAAGTTGGTGGGCTCAACCTGTCCTATTAGAAGTAACCGGGTTCTAAGGGTCCCAATATCACGGGATTGCTTTCATTGTTCATCGTTTCGATTTAGCCACTGAACTGGCGATCAAAATATTCCAGGAAAGCAACCCTTAATTGAGTGTAGTATCGAGTATCAACCAACCTCGGACTGCACCAAAGTCAGTTATCTCACTACCCTAAAGAGGCCAAGATAGTTCAATTAAGGTTCCTAAGGTCTGTTGATGCTTCACGACACCACGCGGAGGCCCCGTACTCTCCTTGACTGAACTCAAGGGTTACCGGTACACACCAAAGTGCCACATCAACGTAGCAGACTGTTTCAACCATGTCGGTATACCCCGCACAGTTCCCTCACAGCCTTGTTGCTACTTTCTAAGAAGGTATCCCCAGATCCGGGTTAGGATCTATAGAACTCCCAAGACAGTCCCACAATTTAAAGCAAGCAAATCAATACAATTGAAAACACAGTTATGAACTAACCCTAAGGTACACCTCACTTTAAGTTTATATCCCCAGCAGAGTCGCCAGTTCTGTGATCGGTGGATCTGGAACTGACTGTTTAACGCTGGTTCGCAAAATGTCGCGGAAGCAAGAGTCGCCACCGTCTTTTATTTTCTCCAAATGGAAAGGACAAAAGCAAAGAAAAATTCCTTAAAGAGATTGCTCTCGGTTCGGGAGGTAGATTTATAGAAAGGGAAGGTGTTAGAACCCTTTCTATCCATGGTTATCCATGGGCTCTTAGATACTTGCTCATTGTGTTTTCAAAAATGGTTTGTTTGCTTTCCAACTGTGGGTTTTAAAAAATGTTCTTTGAAAATTTCAGTTCGACTCTTGTATCGGTCCTCAAGAGTGTTTGAAAAATTGCTTTCGAAAGCTTTTGAAAAGGTGTCGGTGTGAAAAGTATTTTTTGAATTTGTTTTGAAATTAGAGCAAGTATCTAGAGTCGTCTACCTACCCTAAGGAATTCGTCTGTGTAAATGTCCTTTAAAGTAGTGCCATCCAACCATTGAGAGGTAGGTAGCACCACCGTTGGAGGTGTTCGGGTCAATTCGAAGGTTCGGAACATGGTGATCACCAGAGCAATAGGAAGATACCTTAGAAGCTACCCTCATGCCAGGTTCCCGGATCATGAGGACTTACTAAAACATCCTCTACTCGATGATCACCTTTCGAGGGGCAAGGCAACAGTGAGGCGTACCCTGGGGGTGGTGTGTGATTCGTGTGTCATGTTCATTTGCATTTATCTTGTTCATGTCATAGGTGATCTACGCGTTGCTTTTATTTGGCATTCATTCTTGCATGCAATTTAATTAACAGTTTAAAAGTTGCGAGAAATATAAAGTTCCTACGCTATTACAAAGGCGCGGGTCCACATCGCCAAATTTAATCCTGGACCCGATTTGACATAAAAATAAAGTGCGAGAAATATAAATGTCTAATTTACATGGCTTTGGGAGAATTACATAAAAGAGGAAATAAAATAAATGCGCGAATTGGAATTACTATCGAATGCGAGGGCGTTGGACCCTTTTTAATGAAATTAAATTATGATTAACAAATTAATTAAAAAATAAAAAGAAAAGATTTTTTGAGTTTTTGGATTTATGGATTTTTAATGAGAAGCTATGGAAATTAAAACCTAATTCTAGTTATTTTTAATTTATTAATAAAAGCATTAAAATTTAATCTAAAATTAACCTAATTAATTAATACAATTTTATTTACAAAAAATAAGTAATTAATTATTAATAATGAGAAAAGAAAAGGATAAAAGTCTTTTAAAACCCTAATTCTACAAATTTTTTAGTTTGTTAGAAAATATTAAAATTAATCCTAGAATTTAAAACTAAACTAATTGAAACAATTTATTTACAAAGATATTAAAATAAAATATATTTTTGTTTTTTTGTCTTTTCTGGTTTTTATATTATTTTTATATTTTATGAAAATAAATTAATTTAAAGAATTAAATTAAAACTAATTAAAACAAATAAAATAGAAAGATATGAAAAAGAATGAAAAAGCAAACCAATGGGGGGTTCTGTCCCCAAACTGGAGGTTAGGTTGTAGCAATCAGGCCCAATGATTTGAGGCCTTTGGTTGACTTTTCAGCGCGCATGTGGCACCTCTGACTCATGCCCATGGTACTCTTCCAATCAGGGCCCTTGGATTGAGGTTATAGGCCATGTGGCAAGCTGAGATTATGGAGCGCATGGTGGTCTTTTGGGCTGAAACTGCATAGGATGATATTAGAAAAAATAGTATTGAAGGGATAGGGGGACTTGGGAATCGGACCCAGGTCCCATTGCTTACCAAACCATGTGCCTTGCCACTGAGCCGTTCACGCGCTTTGGATATAGTATAGAAAACAAATAACATAATGCAAAACACGGGTTAGTGGATGATTTTCGCGCGAAATTCAAACGAGCCAACCATGCCTTGACACCTGATCTTCTTCTTCGTTGTTTGCATTTTTACCTGAAACAAAAAAGAATTAGCGGGGGTTTTAAACCCCCCCAAAATGCACCCTTTTCAAAAATAGCGAATAGCTCGTCTTGCTACATAAATTAGGCGCGATTAGTGGGTTAGGTTCGTCCAAGCATCCTGATTCTGGCCATGGTACTGGGATGTCTTAATTTTGCAGTATACGTAAACGCCCAATTTGGAGCTTGAAGAACCCTAGCGAGCTTTATTGGTGATTTCGCGTGTGATGCACAAAAACTCAATCAAAACATATGGTTAGATTTAGAATGATCCACTGAATACAAATCCAACATTAAAAATTGCAAACAATGCATGAATTATGATACAAGAATATGAAAAAGAGCATGAACAGGACAAGATCGTGCTACCAATTCTTTGCGTTAGAGATGATGGTTTTGATCCAGAAACCTTCCTTGAAGCCTCAGGAATGCAATGAAATCAATGTTTTGCCTTGAAACTCCTTGAAATCGTGGTTTCAGTTTTGAAAAAATTTCTTGAAAAGTGCAAAGTTGTTTTTGGTGTTTTGGCGCAGCTTAGAGGTTCTTAGGCATTAGGTTTGCATTAGTATATGTATGGGATCAGATTAGGGTTGAAAAATATGTCCAAATCCCTTTGCATTGATGGAATGAATATTTGATTTTCATGCATATTTTTTCAAATCTTTTCCATGCATATTTGATTCCAATCATAGCCAATCTTCCCAATTTGAGTTGTGCACGAATCTTGAGTGAATCATGAGTGATTATACTGCATAAAAAGATTCACATGCATTGGTTTAGTATTTTTCCATATTTTATTTAATTTAAATGAATTAATTGTAATTAAAAATTCAAATAAATAAATAAAAATGATGAATAAATCCCCTTATGGCCAAATGGTCGTGCATATGCTTTGGATGATGAATCTTGGAAGAAAATGAGGCCCATTAGCAATTTTAAGGCATTTGAAGCAAAGTTGGCTTTTCAAAATACCCAAAACTTTCCCAACTTCCACAAGGCATATCTTGCTCAATTTTTAAGCTTTGATCATGTTCTTGGACATTTTGGAAAGGTCTTGAAGTCCTATAAACAATACCTTTGGTCCCATGTCATTTTGATTTACCAATCTCAAGTTATGGCCTTTGACTTAAAGTCCCTTTTTGTTGACTTTTGAAAATGACCTATAATGTTGAAATTGATAACTTTTTGTGAGAGCATTTATTGGACTTGAAGTGTGAAGAGGAGTTGTAGGAAATGTCTTTCTCTTCAAAATGAGATTTGGATGGAATTTTTCTGATAAACCATGTGGAAGTTATGCCTTGGTCAAGTTACAGTTGACTTTTTCAACTGTCCAAATATGGAAACTTTTGCATCTTGAGACTTTTTGAGCCATACTTTGAAAATCATGATCAAGAATTGATCAAATGATGTTTGTGGCCTCAAAATGAGATGTTGACCAAAAATTTGAACTTTTGACTGTCAAATGACCATTTTGCCCCTACAGTTGACTGTAGTGCAATTAGGGTTTTTGACTGTGCAATTTTGTGCTGTAAGTCTTGAAACTTGGTATGAGGATGCTTGACCATGTTTGTAGGCATGTGGGACTTGATTGGACCCTTGGAAACATCATTTTCTTTGTCAGAACCAAAACCCTAGTTTTTGACTGTTAGGAGGCCCTTGAACTGTGCAACCCTTGGGGAGATTTTGAAGCATGCTCTTTGAAAATTTTGAAGAATATGGGAGGGAAAATTTTGGGGTACAACACCTTTTTTTTAAAAAAAAATACTATTAATTGTTAGATTGTAGAAAATATACAAAATTGCTAATTAAAAACATTAACTTTTCTCTTAAATTTGAACATTTTTCTTTTTATGCATAAAAGTGCTAAATACAAATACATTAATTTTTAATATATAAGAATTTAAAACATTTTCTTCTTAAGATTAAAACTTTACTTTGTACATATTAAACAAAAATATAAAATTACAAAATTAAATCAAATACTTAATTTTTTTTATTAAGTTAATCTCACTTGTAAATAAACTTCATAATACATACACTTACACAATTACATTAACGCATTTACATTTACATTTGCTATTCTTATACATTGCTATACATGATACATATTACATTTGATTGCAATTCGATTTGGTTGTAGTTATTTAAGTCTCATCCCTATTTGTAAATTTGTACCCCCACTCCCGGATACTCATTTGTAATAGCGTAGACTTTAAATTCCTGCAGTTTATCGCTTTCGAATTATACCATGGTTAGACCTAGGGTTTGTATATACATAAAATCGAACGCTAGATAACCTAATACAAGACAAATACATGAAATAAATACACAATCACACTTGCGCCCCCTAGGGTAATCCCACATGTTGCCTTCCAAAAATGGGCCATGCTTGCACGTCGAGTCTCTTTGGTAAAACAATTCAAATGATCATAAGTCCCTCGATGACGCTTTCGAAAGTTGCCTAAACGGAATGATCATAGTCCCTTCAAGCAAATTTCCAAAGACACTTGGCACCATTGCATTCATGGTCCATGCGATGACCCGCGCCTGTCCCGTTAAACATCCTAAACGCAAGATTGCCCATCAAATTCAATGGTGGAACAAAATTGTTAAAAAAGGGTTAAAAACATGAAAAAAACCTTTGAGTACATTAGGGGTAGACAAAACTCTTAGTTACTTGATCAACTTGCAAAAACACTTGCCTACTTTTCAAACCACACTCAACAAACACTTTCAAAACAAACTCTCAAAAACATTTGAAACATCTTTTCGAAAAGATACACACCTTTGTAAAACATTCGAGTAAAGAATTGTTACAACGGTTGCCTAAGACAAGGCATGTATTTCAAAAACATTTTCAAAACATACACACACACACCATTTTTCAAGCAATCAAAAATCAAGGATAGTGATCTAAAACCAAGTAACTAAGAGCCCATGGATAACCATGGATGAAAAGGGTGCTAATACCTTCCCTTTTCATAATCTACCCCCCGAACCCACGAAACATCTCAAAAAGGTTTTTCCTGTGCTTTTTAACCTTTCCTTTAGGATAAAATAAAAAGTCGGTGGCAACTCTTGCTAAACCGAACAAGTGCGAATACAAACGCAAAACTCAAGTCAGTTCTCCCACCGTATCACAGAACTGGAGACTCTGCTGGGGATACTTTTAAAGTGGAGTAACCTTAGGGCTTAGATCACCCTCTTACATGACTAATTGTTTGATTTGATTGCTTTATATCTTGGCTCTCTTGTTTGGGTTTGCAATCCTACACCCGGATTTGGGGAAACATTCATAGATAGCAATACGTTGTGGAAACTGTGCGGGGTATACCGACACGGTTGAAGTAATAGCTATATTAGTGCGACATATTTGTGAGTACCGGTAACCCTTGAGTTCAATCAAGGAGAGTACAGGGCCACTGAGTGATGTCACTAAGCACTAATGACCTAGAACCTTACTTGACCATCTTGGCCTTTTATTAGGGGTAGTGAGATGACCGGCTTTGGTGTAGTCCGAAGTTGGTAGGTACTCGATACTACACTCATTGAGGGTTGTTTTCTTGGAATATTTTGGTCGCTAGTTAAGTGGCTAAACCAAAACAATGAACAATGAAAACAATCCAATGATATTGAGCTCCTTAGAACCCGGTTACTATTTATAGGACAGGTTTTTAAGCCAACTACACTCAAGAGGGTACTTACCGATGAAACCCCATGCAAGCCTGAAACTAGGGTTTTGTATGATTTGCTTGTACATTAGTTTTATGCATACATCATAAACATCATAAAGCATCATATGCATTCACTAACCATTTCAAGGGTTTAGATCTTCATCTTTGTTCTTGTTTTGTAGGTCATGGAAATTCCTCGCAGGAAAACCATCCAAGTCAACCTTGTGAGAATCCCTCCTCAACTCAAGGAGCTCACCTCAAGGATTCCGGAAAGCTCACCCTTCAGTGAAAGACATGGTAGACTGCTCAGCCTAGTCAACACCAACATTGAAGAGGACATGATGAAGGTGATGTTCCAGTTCTTTGACCCTCTTCATCACTGTTTCACTTTCCCCGACTACCAGTTGGTGCCCACTTTGGAGGAGTTTTCTCAACTCCTGAGAATTCCTATCCTTAATCAACTACCTTTCAACGGTACGGAAAAGGAACCAAAGCCTGAAGATGTTGCTTGAGCACTACATCTACAGCCATCTGACATCAAGGGGCATTGGGAAACTAGAAGCGGTGTCAAAGGTTTCTTAGCAAAATTCTTGTTTGAGAAGGCACAAGAATGTTGGAATTCATTGGACCTACAAGCCTTTGAAGAAATTGTGGCACTCCTTATCTATGGGTTGGTCTTGTTCCCAAATCCTGACCAACTGGTAGATGTCAACACCGTCAAGATCTTCTTATCCAGAAATCCAATACCAACTTTGCTTGGGGACATTCTTCACTCATTTTACACACGAACAATGAGAAAGAGGGGTGTTCTCATGTGCTGTACTCCTCTCCTTGCAAGGTGGTTTATTTCGCACCTTCCATAATCTGTCTTGAAGAATGACCAAGGCTCAAGGTGGTCCCAATGGTTGATGACTCTTACTCACTCTGATGTACATTGGTGTTCTCGGTCCATAGAAAATGTCATCATCGTCGATCGTTGTGGAGAGTTCCCTAATGTTCCATTACTTGGCATTAGAGGGGGAATTACCTACAACCCTTGTCTAGCTTTGAGGCAATTTGGATATGCACGGAAGGATGGCCCTCACGACATGTTGATTCCTGACCTAGTTTTTGACTTCGACAACGATGCGCAAAGGCTTCGCCAAAGATTCATCAGAGCTTGGAGGATGCCTAACAAGGTTGACAGTAAGACACTGGGGCACAAGAACTCCATCCCTCTTGAGCCTTACCTCAAATGGGTACGAGCCCGAGCCCAGAGTCTAATGATGCCTTATCCTCATGTTCTCCATGTGATTAAAGAGCCCGTTACGAAAGGAGAGGTTCCCTACACCATCCTATATCCTGACATGCCTACATCGTGGGAGGAGATGCAGAAGAGTTGGATTCAACTCAAGGAGGAACGAAACACTTTTGAAGCCAGCTTCTACGCCAGTGAAAAGAAGGTTCTAGAGCTTACCCGCCGACTCCATGAGGAAGAGACCCTCAACACCTACATCGCACCAAAGAGGATGCGCAATGTCTTTTTACCTTGAGAAGTTTTTGTAATATTTGGCCCATGGGACATTTATGTACTAATAAATTTCTTCTTATTAATATGACGTGCGTTCTATTTTGTTTGCAACAACTTTGAATATTCTAAATCCTTGAATACATTGCATACATAAGCATACCATTCATCATGTGCATAAGCAGGTCTCCACACCAGGTTTCCTTATCTTTCTGCTGTTTATTTCAGTAAGATGGATCTCGAGCAAACGGTCAAGGACTTGCAGTCTCAAAACGCACAGTTTCAACAACTCCTGATGACCTTGGCTAAGGGTCAGGAGGATCTAAAGGCCCTACTGGGGAACAAAGACCAAGTGAAAAAGAAGAAAAAGAGACTCGGGGTGGCTACTTTAGGAAGAAGGTTTGAAGGAGAAGCCAAAAGAGTGCTTGAATTTCCCCCTACTTCTGAGGAGGGAACCAGTAAAGGGAATGCGGCTGCAGTACCTTCCGAGTCTGATATGGAAGAAGAGGAGGCTGAAGAGGACGAAGACTACTCGGATCAACAATACCCGCCCGCTGATGATAAGTACAAAGGTTTGGAAGATAGGTTGGCAGCTATGGAGCTGCAGAGAGTTCCGGGTTTAGATTTCGAAGACTTGGGATTAGTCGTCGGAATTGTGATCCCCCCGAAGTTCAAAGTACCAGTTTTTGTAAGGTATGACGGGCTGTCCTGTCCAAAAATGCATCTCAGGTCATATGTAAGGAAGATCCAACCTTACACTACAGACAAGAACCTTTGGATCCATTTCTTTCAGGATAGCCTTTATGGGGCTCAACTCGAGTGGTTCTATCAGCTAGATGGAGCCAGTATCCGAAACTGGGAAGACTTAGCCACCTCATTTTATAAACAATATCAGTACAATTTTGACCTCGCTCCTACGCGTACCCAACTTCAGGGTATGTCACTGGGGATGGGCGAAGGATTCAAAGAGTATGCGCAAAAGTGGAGAGACTTGGCTGGCAGGGTGCAGCCGCCTTTGACTGACCATGAACTTGTTGACATGTTCCTGGGGACCCTGTCTAGTCCGTTCTTCAACCATCTGATTGGTAATTCTTCCGCTGGGTTTACAGATTTGATCTTAACTGGTGAGAGGATAGAAGCTGGTATCAAGTCTGGGAAGATACAGAAAGGTGCTGCTGCGAGTATTGAGAAGAAGCCTTTCAAGAAGGAAACAGCTGTTGTGTACTCTCAGAGAAGAGCAGGGAAGACTGAGCGCCGGCCGACTGTGGGGGCCGTAATTATCCAAAATCCATCAAGTGATCAGCCTCGCTATAACCAATCCAGACCAAATCAACAACGGGTGGAACGGCCACAATGGTAGTTCACCCGCATTAATATGATGCCAGCACAAGTGCTTCCCCATCTGTTAAAGTTGAACCTCGCCACTATCAAAGAGGCACCAAAAAATGTGAATACATCCTCTCCGCATTACCATCCTAATGCTAAATGCGCCTACCATTCCGACAGTGTCGGGCACGACACCAACGACTGTTGGGCACTCAAGCATAAAATTCAAGACTTAATAGAGGCGAAAGAGGTGGAGTTCGACGCTCCGGAGAAGCCAAACGTGATATCCGCTCCGATGTCGAAGCACGGTCGAAATGTCAATGCTATTGAAGAAGATTTGTATGTTTCTGATGTCAATGATCTGATAACCCCGCTGTTAACCATCAAGTTAAATCTGTTGAAGGCCGGGATTTTCCCGGGATGCAAAGAAGATTGCTACTGTTGTTACTCTCTGCCGTTTGACTGTCCGTTACTGAAGAAAGGCATCCAAGGCCTAATGGATAGTCAACAAATTCTGTTTGAAAAAGTTTCTGCTATTCCAACCCCTACTGAAAGTGTTTCAATTATCACCATTCACGCTAATCTTTCCAAGGCCGTTAAAAAGCCTGTTAAGATTACACCAGCTACAAAGTCTGTTCCTCTGAAGATAACAATGCCAGGGCCTGTCCCCTACATTTCTGAAAAATCAATACCATGGAATTACGGTGGAGACATCTACTACCATGGTATTAAACAAGTTGAAGTAACTGAAGGAAGCTCTGATGAAGAAGATGCCAGCATTGGAAACATTGTAGGCACAAGCAAGATCACCCGAAGTGGGAGAATATTTTCTCCAGAGATTTCCCCCCCCAAAGGCAATCTTTGGACCCTCATCTGCTGCCAAAGTTATTCCTGCACCAATAAAACTTTCCGCTAGAACCCCGTTGATTGAAGAAGTTGTTGTTCCTGGTATTGTCCCTCCTACCTCTGCTGATAAGGGTAAAGGAACCCAAGATGAGCTCGTCAGGACGAGGGCTTAACCCTTGGTCATCCCGGAAACCTCTAAGAAAGAGATAGAGGAGATCCTGAAGATAATTAAAAAGAGTGATTACGACGTGGTAGAACAACTGGGGCAAACCCCCTCGAAGATCTCCATGTTAGCATTACTGCTTTGCTCAGAAGCGCACGCCAAGGCATTGATAAAATTCCTAAAGACAGCCCATGTGCCCCAGGAAACCTCTGCCGACCAATTCCAAGACTGTGTAGCCAGTCTTACTACAGACAATGGTTTAGGTTTCTCTGATGCCGACCTGACCCCAAAAGGAAGAAAGCACAACGACGCATTACACGTGTCAGTGGAATGCCAAGGAACTACTCTGGCCCATGTTCTAGTCAACACTGGTTCTTATTTGAACGTGCTGCCCAAGAAGGCTCTCGACCGTTTGGACTGTGAAGGCTTAGAGTTAAAACCAAGCAATATCATGGTAAGGGCATTTGACGGGTCAAAGAGAATGGTACATGGGGAGGTGGACATTCCCATTAAGGTTGGCACGGAAGTGTTCCCCTCTACTTTCTATGTGATGGACATCCGTCCGTCATACTCTTGCTTACTGGGGAGGCCATGGATACACAATGCCGGGGCAGTCACCTCTTCCTTACATCAAATGTTGAAGTACCCTGTCAAGGGAAAGATCATAACCGTCCACGGTGAGGAGGAATATATGATCAGCCACCTGAACTCCTTTCGGTATGTAGAGGTAGAGGGTGAATTCATCGAGACACCATTCCAACACTTCGAAGAAGTCTCTCCTGAAATAACAGTAGCAAAAATGGTAGCTGAGGTACCAAAGCAGATGGCCAGGATGGCATCTCTAAAAGACGCGAAGCCCGCAATGAAGGAAGGGAAGAATTCAACACGGGGGAAGTTGCCTGATATTCCATACAAAACAGACAAGTTTGGTTTAGGATTCACGGCTGCAGGACAGAAAGCTATGCGCCGCTCAAAGATTGAGATAGCACCAATCAAGATTTCTCCTTACGGAATCAACGCTTTGGAGGGTGAAGAAGAAGGGGACAACATTGAAGAGTGGATCTACCCAACTATCAAAGGAGGACTATGCAACTGGGAGGCAAAGGACTTTGTCCCTATTACTTTTTTTAATCAGTAATTATCTGTCAAACATTTCCTGTGGTCTGTAATAGTTACTTTTGAACAATCTGTACACTACCTTTTTCACCTCATGCCTTGCCCGGGGCATGTAGGTCCATTTGTAAGGGTTTTGATTATCTTCATATCCATATGCCATGTTTAATGATTCATTGGACGTTTTTCATTGATAAACTGCTATGTTCATTTTCTTTCCTTTTGCATTTTTTATTTAAGGATGGCTATCCCTTACACACACCCACACTCACAAATGCAGGTACCCATCCACTCTGGATTCTATGGGTGACTATTCTGCTATGTCCTTCAATAACTCTGAAGATCTGGTCAATCAGGCTGAGTATGAAGATGACGAAGGTTGTGAAGTACCAGGGGAACTAGCCAGACTTCTACAGCAAGAGGAAAGGGCCATCTTACCTCACGAAGAGTTGTTGGAAACTATCAACTTAGGAACCGAGGAAGACCGGAAGGAGGTACAAGTGGGTGTCAATCTGGAACCAGGTGTCAAGGAGCGCCTGATACAGTTGTTAAATGAGTACGTTGAAATATTCGCCTGGTCTTATGAAGACATGCCGGGTTTAGACACAGTCATTGTGGTTCACCATCTCCCTACAAGAGAGGATTGTCCACCGATCAAACAAAAAGTCCACCAAATGAGGCCTGACATGTCTGAGAAGATCAAAGCAGAAGTGATGAAGCAATTCGACGCTGGTTTTTTGGCTGTTACATCCTATCCACAATGGGTTGCCAACATCGTGCCAGTACCTAAAAAAGATGGCAAAGTCAGAATGTGTGTGGACTACCGGGATTTGAATAGGGCCAGCCCCAAAGATGATTTTCCGCTACCGCACATTGACATTTTGATCCACAATACAGCTCAGCATAAAGTGTTTTCCTTCATGGATGGATTCTCGGGTTACAATCAAATCAAAATGGCCCCCGAAGACATGGAGAAAACAACCTTTGTTACACAATGGGGTACTTTCTGTTACAAGGTGATGTCGTTCGGACTGAAGAACGCAGGGGCAACTTATCAACGCGCCATGGTAGCTTTATTTCATGATATGATACATCATGAGATCGAAGTTTACGTAGACGATATGATAGCTCAGTCACAAACAGAGAAGGAACACCTTGAGCATCTAGAAAATCTGTTTGCCAGGTTGAAAGAATACAAACTCAGGCTGAATCCAAGTAAGTGTACTTTTGGAGTTAGGTCTGGTAAACTTCTAGGATTCATTGTAAGCAACAAAGGCATTGAAGTCTATCCAGCAAAAGTGAAAGCAATATAAGAGATGCCTGCTCCCCGTACTGAAAAGGAGGTTAGAGGGTTCTTGGGGCGCTTGAACTATATTGCCAGATTCATCTCTCATCTGACTTCTACCTGTGAGCCAATTTTCAAACTATTAAAGAAAGATCAGGTAGTCGAATGGAACGACGAATGCCAAGCTGCTTTTGATAAGATCAAGGAATATTTGCTAGAACCTCCTATTCTAATGCCACCCGTCGAAGGAAGACCATTGATCATGTATCTGACCGTCTTAGATAACTCAATGGGGTGTGTTTTGGGCCAGCATGACGAGTCTGGTCGAAAAGAGCATGCTATTTATTACCTTAGCAAAAAGTTTACCGACTGTGAGACTCGCTACTCACTGCTCGAGAAAACTTGTTGCGCTTTGGTATGGGCTGCTCGCCGACTAAGGCAGTACATGTTGACTCATACTACCTTGTTGATTTCTAAAATGGATCCCATCAAGTATATCTTCGAGAAGCCCGCTTTATCTGGAAGAATATCTAGGTGGCAAATGATCCTAACTGAGTATGACATCCAGTACACCACTCAAAAAGCTATAAAAGGGAGTGTACTAGCTGATCATCTAGCTCATCAGGCTATCGAAGATTATCAACCCATGAGATTTGACTTCCCAGACAAGGACATCATGAATTTGAACAACATTGAAGGTAACGGACCATATGACGGACCTGAAAAGGGATCCCGATGGACCCTGTACTTTGATGGTGCTTCAAATGCACTTGGAAACGGTATCGGTGCGGTACTCATTTCCCCGGAAGGTTGTCACACACCTTTCACGGCCCGACTTTGCTTCAGCTGCACAAATAACATGGCTGAGTATGAAGCTTGCATCTTTGGTCTCAAGGCTGCTATAGACTTGGGGATCAAATCTTTGATCGTATTCGGGGACTCGGCTTTAGTTATCAGTCAAATCAAAGGAGAGTGGGATACCAAGCATCCTAATCTTATCCCATACAAAGAACATGTCCTGACATTGCTGCCTCATTTCGAGCAAATTACCTTCGAGCATTTCCCGCGAGAAGAGAATCAGCTAGCAGATGCTCTGGCTACAATGTCTTCCATGTTTAAACTCAATTGGGATAACGAGGCTCCCCAAATCACTATCGAGCGAATGGATGAACCTGCGCATTGTCACGAGATTAATACCGAAGAAGTAGTGGAACAACCCTGGTTCCATGAAATCAAAAGGTATCTCCAGACTAGAGAATATCCCGAAGGAGCTTCCGTAAATGATAAGAAGTTCTTAAGGAAATTTGCGGCCAAGTTCTTCCTGAGCAACGGCATCCTCTACAAGGGAAACCATGATTGTGTTTTACTCTGATGCGTAGACAAAGCTGAAGCAGAGTTAATCATGACCGAGATGCACAGCGGCACATTTGGCACTCACTTGAGCGGGTATACAATGGCTAAGAAGATCCTAAGGGTAGGCTATTACTGGTCTACCATGGAAGCTGACTACCATCAACATTCCCGTACTTTCCACAAGTGTCAAGTCTATGCTGACAAGGTTCATATCCCTCCGGTTCCTCTCAATGTTCTGACAGCTCCGTGGCCATTTGCAATGTGGGGCATTAACATGATTGGAGAGATCAAGCCCACGGCATCCAACGGACATCATTTCATCCTGGTCGCTATTGATTATTTCACCAAATGGGTCGAAGCAGCTTCCTTCGCCTCTGTTACTAAGAATGTGGTTGCCCGCTTCATCAAGCAAAACCTCATATGCCGGTATGGTGTTCCAGACAGGATCATCACAGACAACGGTACAAATCTGAATAACATTATGATCACCGCATTATGCGAACAGTTCAAGATTTATCATCACAATTCATCTCCCTATCGGCCGAAGATGAACGGTGTTGTTGAAGCTGCGAACAAAAACATTAAGAAGATCATTCAGAAAATGACAGTAACTTACAAATATTGGCATGAGATGTTACCATTTGCTCTGCATGGATACCGTACGACGGCACGTACTTCAACCGGGGCAACCCCATTTTCTTTGGTATATGGCATGGAAGTTGTCCTGCCCATGGAAGTTCAGATTCCTTCTCTAAGGATTATGAAGGACGCAGGTTTGAATGAAGATGATTGGATTCAGACCCGACTTGATTAACTCAATCTGATCGATGAGAAGCGACTCGCTGCTGTCTGCCATGGTCAAACGTATCAAAAACGGATGATCAAGGCTTTCAACAAGAGAGTCAGACATCAAGTATATCAAGTCGGAGATCTAGTAATCAAGCGGATTATCTTACCGCAAAGTGATCCCAGGGGAAAATGGACTCCTACATATGAAGGACCATTTGTGATCAAGAGCATATTTTCTGGTGGTGCAATGATTCTGACCACCATGGACGATGACGATTTGCCGCACCCTGCGAACGCAGACATAGTCAAAAGATATTACGCATAAGACAACCCGACAAGTCGAAAACCCGAAAGGGCGGCTTGGGCAAAAATGGGCATCCCGGTGAACCGAAAACCCGAAAGGGCGGTTCAGGAAAAAATTAGGGATAAAAACAAAATAAATCTGTACACCCGGCAAGTCGAAAACCCGAAAGGGCGGCTTGGGCAAAATGGGGTTTCCCGGTGGATTGAAAACCCGAAAGGGCGATTCAGGCAAAAGTTAGGGAATTAAAGCGTATGACTATGTCTCGTCGGATCACTTTAGGGACAATCTCTTCGTCAAACAGTTCCAAGCTTCTGATCAATCCAGTCATCGGCAGACGAAGCATTGAATGGACAGATATTCAGAGTTGCGAAGGCTATAGTAGAATGGAATCCCAATGAATTGTTTCACATAGCCATCTTTCTTTTGTATAAATTTTTCAATACTTACGAAGACATCCTCTTACTAGGATGACTGTCTCCTTTGTACAAATATACTCATAGAAAGTTAATACAAATACTTTTCCAAATACAGAAATTTGCGTTGTCTTCCTTTCCTCTTTTCTTTTGCACTTATGTTTTATTTGAGAAACGTCCAATGTTTTGTTAAATAGGTATGTGCATTTGAACATAATCATTTCCTTATGAATCAAGGAAGATGATCACTGATAAGTTGAAGGTGCAGATAGATATCTTGATGCCCTTTCAAAGGAAATCCCGAGCAGATTTGAAATCCAAATTCCTCAGTCAGAACTTAATTCCCTAAACAGAGATAGACTTCAAGATCCTCATCAGAGAAAGCTTTCCCAATACTGATTTCTCCAGCCAGAGAGCCTTCCAGAACTTAATTCCCCCTCAGAGTTAAGTTTCAGTATCCCCAGTGGAGTCTTAAAGATCTAAAAATCCAATCCCCAGCGGAACTAAAATTTCCAACCATCAATCCCCAGTTGAACCAGGCTAGTGAACCTTTTCCCCACAGAGATACTTCCCACCAAGCTGAGAATGCTCAGTCTTACCTCTCTAGCATGAGTATATCAGGTTCTGAACTCCCCAGTAGAGATCATCAGAAATTCTCTTATCCTGCAAGTCACTAAGGAAATTCCAATTCCCCGCAGTGGTCCTAAGGTCCCTCAACAATTGAAGATCTTGCATTTCCCAAGCAGAATGAAGACTCTCATTCTCAGTTCCTCACAAGATAATCAAATATTCTCCAATGAAGATCTCCTCAGGACAGGAATCCTCAGTAGATTGGTACAACCCAAGCTCCTGATTCTCCAGCAGCAGTCAAAATTCGTTTATCTCCAGCCATCCAGGATTCAGCTATCCTCAGCAAGACAGCTCATCAACTTACATGCGCATTCATCACATTCATATCATGAACATTGATATAACATATATTGCATCATACATTTCATGCAACATAATTTTGTGTTTAGCTAATATTTTGTCCTTTTCAGGATAAGAATAAAAGGCTATCATTAACAATCCAGATGTTGTTTTATACAAACTCATCATCAGGCTACCCTACACCGGTTCCCTCGTCAACTTCAAGACTCCTGAAAACAGTTCACGGGTTCTCCAGTAACGGATGTTAACCTATCGCTTGTTCAGATTCTTCGCAACCTCTGAAAACAGTTTACGGATTCCTCCCAACAACGGATGTTAATCTATCGCTTGTTCAGACTCAACTTTTGAAAACAGTTTACGGACGCTTCCCAACAACGGATGTTGCTCTATTGCTTATTCAACTTCAAGACTTCTGAAAACAGTTCACGGGTTCTCCAGTAACGGATGTTAACCTATCGCTTGTTCAGATTCTTCGCAACCTCTGAAAATAGTTTACGGATTCCTCCCAACAACGGATGTTAATCTATCGCTTGTTCAGACTCAACTTTTGAAAACAGTTTAGGACGCTTCCCAACAACGGATGCTGCTCTATTGCTTATTCAACTTCAAGACTTCTGAAAACAGTTCACGGGTTCTCCAGTAACGGATGTTAACCTATCGCTTGTTCAGATTCTTCTCAGCTTCTGAAAACAGTTTACGGATTCCTCCCAACAACGGATGTTAATCTATCGCTTGTTCAGACTCTTCTAAATTTTTGAAAACAGTTTACGGATTCTCCAAACACGAATATCAATCCATTGCTTATTCAAAACCCCCAGTTCAGAGGTGTTTCAAAACATGGACACCTTTCTGATACTCATTCCAGATGGCATCTTTAAGCCCATCCCCCGACAAGATTCTGTCACATCCCTAGATGGCATCTTTAAGCCCATCACCAAATGGCATTCGTAAGCCCATTCCCTCTACCATCACCTTACCGAGTGCAAATTTTCTGGGCACTCTAGTGTCCAATCTCCTTTTATCCTCGAGTCGCGAAAGGCAAACTTACCAATCTAACTCTTCAGGTTCAAGAAGATTGAATAGGGGCAACTGTTGTACCCCAAAATTTGCCCTCGTATTTTTCCTCAAGTAATCATAGCCTCAGGCGTTTTCTGATTTTTTTCAGATTGGCGTAAGATTCAGTCAAACAGACTCTTCTTACCAGTCAGACAAAATTAGGGTTTTCATTGATTTTAAAGCAGTTCAGGAAGTTTGCTTAGGGTTTGGTTTATTTTGGCTCAGCTTTGATCAGGCGAACGCTTCTTTGACTTTTAATCAAGAACTAGGGTTTGTGCGCAGATTTTTCAGAAAGATTTAATTCTACAGTGCTTGTCAAGTTATTCTGAGATGTGGACTGAGGCATTTGGATTGAGTTTGCAATGTTTGACTAAATCAGTGAAAAGAGTCATTTGGATTGGGTTTGCAGTGTTGGATTTAATCAAGTGAGAAAGAAAAGGGCATGTGGACGTTTTGTTTGTTTAGTTGTGCAGTGCTCTGATTATTCAAGACGTCGGACGTTTATGGATTATTTATTATTCTAAGTTAAATGGTTGGAATTTATTTTCAATTATTATAATTTAAAGAATTATAAATAATAAAATAAACAATTGAAAAGGAGAAAAAGAATTAACTGGTAAAAAATAGATTTTATTCATCTTTAATTTATTTGTTACAATTATTATTTAAATATTTACAAAGTATTTACAATGATAATTTTACAAATATTTAAAATGAAATAAAAAACTATCCTAATTTTTTCTAAGCTTCCTAATCTTCATTGTTCTATCCAATGCTCCCTCTGCTCCATTTGATTTCATCTGCAAAAAAAAAAATAAGAAAAGAAAAAGTCAATTGAAGCAGATAAATTAAAGAGACAGACAGTTAATTTGGGCTCATCATTAAAGGCAACTGACTGGAATCAGTTAGCCCTCTCTGCAAATCACGGGATTTCTCCCGGTTCACAGAGATGGATGGATAATGCTTGCTAAACATGAATGCACAAAGTTGAAATGCACAAATTCAAATTTTGTCAAACCTACTGCATAATTTCAAAATTGCCAAACAAACTACAAAGTCCAAGACCAAACTGAATGGCCTAAACCAAGTCAAGAGTCCAAACTGAGTTCACATTCAAACTATCCCAAAAGCTATCAAATTGTCCAAAATATGGAAAGATATCAAGATATCAAACAAAAGGCTACTCAGTACTATCCCAAAGAAGTAGGAAGTATGGAAAAGAGATAAAATATGCAGAACTAAACTACATTGCAAGCAACCTCCTATTTTTATCATTTTTCAGCATTGCCTTTTCAGAATAAAGTACAAACATAACATTATTTAATGCTTAAAGCTGTACTGGAGAGAGAAGAAGAGAGGAAAAGAATAGGCTTACAGGTTTAGGCATGAGGAAAAGATATATAAAAACAAAACTTCAATAAAACAGTGAGGCAGAAGGCAGAGATATGAAGAAATCATAATACAAACAAAACTGTCAAGAAAAAGAAACAGAATTATCTATCCACACTTAAACCTTCAAACCGGATTCAAACCTTGAACCTTTTGTGGAGCATATAACACCAAAGCCATCACTTGTCAAAGGCACCCGGGCATTCAACAACCTCAAGGCCCTCAAGCATAGAACCTGTTCTCAAACAATACCTGTGTCAAAACCCTGTCAAAACTTAAAGCCAAACATCCTGCATAAAAAACCAAAAGCCAAAGGCCATAAAACAAAAAAACAAACTTACAGCCCTACAAGCTTCAAGGAGTAAACCTGTAAGCTCACCAATATCCAAACAGAAAAAGCCAAGACCTAACAAGCCAAAGCCTAAACTGATATCCAAACAACCATTCAAACCTTACTTGTCCAACAGCCTGCTGAAGCCATCAAACATAAACAGAAGCCATGCCTTAACCATCAATAAACCATGCTTGAGCCTTAAACAAGAACACAAGCCTATCAAGTCCAAATTTTCGTGCCTGTATCAAAGCTTTCCCAAGCTAAAGCATTCAAAGGCAATGCTAAATGCCTCAGAGAACTCTCATCATAAGCAGACATTAGAGGCAACAAAGACAAAAGGGTAAGCCAAAGAGGAAAAAGAGAAAAAGAAGCTCACAGAGGCAATTTGTTTCAGGAACAAAGCATTCGAGTAAAGCAAACAGCCTTAGAAAGCTTTCATCATAGGCGAACATCAAGGAAACTCAACAACTCAGGAGCAACACTCAACAATATTCAAGCATACTCAGCAAGCATATAGCAACAGAAGCAAAAGGGCAAGCAAGCAAGAAGAAGAAAAAGAAGTGATATCAAAATTAGGTTTTCAAGTTCATCATTAAACCCAACAAAAGGAAAAAAACATAAAGGTACCAGGAAGGGCAAATTCATCATCACTGTTCCCTCGCCGTCAAGCCGCCACAGCGCCTCCGACCCCATCTCCTCCATCGTCTTCCTCTAACAAAAGGTAGTATCTTTTTTATTCTCTTTCCTTTGACGTACCTCCAACAAGAATCACAAATAATAACAAAGCTAAAATCAGAACTCAATCAAAGCATGAAGTCAAAAGAGATAACAAAAACCCTAACGCGAATGACTCAGAAAACATTACCTTCAAGTTACATCGCTGAATAACCCATGGAAGAGATAGGAGGTGATGATGGCGCTGGTGGCTGGGCAAGGGACTGCATTCTGGACGCTTTGGCTCGAGAGAAGAAGAGGGATGAACGAAGGGAACAAACGGCGCCGCTTCTGTAACGAACCCTAAGTTTTCCCAATTGAATTAATTTTGACGAACCCTAAAAAACAAACGTATGAGACCTTTGGGCCTTTGCCCTTTCTAAAACGCCCAAAGCCCAAATGCATTCCATCTGAACACCCCCCCCCCCCCTTTTGCTTTTGTTTCCCCTCGTTTCAGCTTGGGCCTAAAACTCATAAAGCCCATTCTATCTTTTCTTTCATGTTTTATCCTTTGTAAATATTTATAAACTAACATACTTTCTATCATTTTTATTTTCATAGTTTAAAGCTAATATAATACTTTTTTTGTTTTGATAAATAAAGTAACAACCTTTTTTTTTTTAAAATACTATTAATTGTTAGATTGTATAAAATATACAAAATTGCTAATTAAAAACATTAACTTTTCTCTTAAATTTGAACATTTTTCTTTTTATGCATAAAAGTGCTAAATACAAATACATTAATTTTTAATATATAAGAATTTAAAACATTTTCTTCTTAAGATTAAAACTTTAGTTTGTACATATTAAACAAAAATATAAAAATACAAAATTAAATCAAATACTTAATTTTTTTTATTAAGTTAATCTCACTTGTAAATAAACTTCATAATACATACACTTACACAATTACATTAACGCATTTACATTTACATTTGCTATTCTTATACATTGCTATACATGATACATATTACATTTGATCGCAATTCGATTTGGTTGTAATTATTTAAGTCTCATCCCTATTTGTAAATTTGTACCCCCACTTCCGGATACTCATTTGTAATAGCGTAGACTTTAAATTCCCGCAGTTTATCGCTTTCGAATTATACCATGGTTAGACCTAGGGTTTGTATATACATAAAATCGAACGATAGATAACCTAATACAAGACAAATACATGAAATCAATACACAATCACACTTGCGCCCCCTAGGGTAATCCCACATGTTGCCTTCCAAAAATGGGCCATGCTTGCACGTCGAGTCTCTTTGGCAAAACAATTCAAATGATCATAAGTCCCTCGATGACGCTTTCGAAAGTTGCTTAAACGGAATGATCATAGTCCCTTCAAGCAAATTGCCAAAGACACTTGGCACCATTGCATTCATGGTCCATGCGATGACCCGCGCATGTCCCGTTAAACATCCTAAACGCAAGATTGCCCATCAAATTCAATGGTGGAACAAAATTGTTAAAAAAGGGTTAAAAACATGAAAAAAACCTTTGAGTACATTAGGGGTAGACAAAACTCTTAGTTACTTGATCAACTTGCAAAAACACTTGCCTACTTTTCAAACCACACTCCACAAACACTTTCAAAACAAACTCTCAAAAACATTTGAAACATCTTTTCGAAAAGATACACACCTTTGTAAAACATTCGAGTAAAGAATTGTTACAACGGTTGCCTAGGACAAGGCATCTATTTCAAAAACATTTTCAAAACACACACACACACACCATTTTTCAAGCAATCAAAAATCAAGGCAAGTGATCTAAAACCAAGTAACTAAGAGCCCATGGATAACCATGGATGAAAAGGGTGCTAATACCTTCCCTTTTCATAATCTACCCCCCGAACCCACGAAACATCTCAAAAAGGTTTTTCCTGTGCTTTTTAACCTTTCCTTTAGGATAAAATAAAAAGTCGGTGGCGACTCTTGCTAAACCGAACAAGTGCGAATACAAACGCAAAACTCAAGTCAGTTCTCCCACCGTATCACAATAGGCATCATACAACACAATCTCATTTATTTTTAGAACATCATTGCTTGATATATATCATGCATTGCATACGACTGACCTTTACCTTTCTGGAAAGATGCAGTTAGAGTTCTCAGCTATGTCGAAGACCTGACCAGTTCTTAAATCTCAACTGAATTATTCTCGGTTGAATTACAGATAAGGTTCTCAATCTTGACAATTTTCCTCCGTCGAAGTGTGGACGAGTTCTTAAATCTCAACAGAATTATCCTCCGTTGAAGACCAGACAGTCCTAGATCTTGATGAAGATGTTTCCCTCAATTGAAGACCTGACCGGTTCTTAAATCTCAACTGAATTATTCTCGGTTGAATTACAGATAAGGTTCTCAATCTCGACAATTTTCCTCTGTCGAAGTGTGGACGATTTCTTAAATCTCAACAGAATTATCCTCCATTGAAGACCAGACAGACCTAGATCTTGATGAAGATGTTTCCCTCAGTGGAAGACCTGACCGGTTCTTAAACCTCAACTGAATTATTCTCGGTTGAATTACAGATAAGGTTCTCAATCTCGACAATTTTCCTCCGTTGAAGTGTGGACGAGTTCTTAAATCTCAACTAAAATATTCTCAGTTGAATTATAGATAAGGTTCTCAATCTCGACAATTTTCCTCCGTCGAAGTGTGGACGAGTTCTAAAATCTCAACAGAATTATCCTCCGTTAAAGACCAGACAGTCCTAGATCTTGATGAAGATGTTTCCCTTAGTCGAAGACCTGACCGGTTCTTAAATCTCAACTGAATTATTATCGGTTGAATTACAAATAAGATTCTCAATCTCGATAATTTTCCTCCGTCGAAGTGTGGACGAGTTCTAAAATCTCAACAGAATTATCCTCCATTGAAGACCAGACAGTCCTAGATCTTGATGAAGATGTTTCCCTCAGTCGAAGACCTGACCGGTTCTTAAATCTCAACTGAATTATTCTTGGTTGAATTACAGATAAGGTTCTCAATCTCGACAATTTTCCTCTGTCGAAGTGTGGACGAGTTCTTAAATCTCAACAGAATTATTCTCTGTTGAAGACCAGACAGTCCTAGATCTTGATGAAGATGTTTCCCCCACTCGAAGACCTGACCGGTTCTTAAATCTCAACTGAATTATTCTCGGTTGAATTACAGATAAGGTTCTCAATCTTGACAAGTTTCCTCCGTCGAAGTGTGGACGAGTTCTTAAATATCAACTGAATTATTCTCGGTTGAATTACAGATAAGGTTCTCAATCTCGACAATTTTCCTTCGTCGAAGTGTGGACGAGTTCTAAAATCTCAATATAATTATCCTCCGTTGAAGACTAGACAGTCCTAGATCTTGATGAAGATGTTTCCCTTAGTCGAAGACCTGACCGGTTCTTAAATCTCAACTGAATTATTCTCGGTTGAATTACAGATAAGGTTCTCAATCTCGACAATTTTCCTCCATCGAAGTGTGGACGAGTTCTAAAATCTCAACAGAATTATCCTCTGTTGAAGACCAGACAGTCCTAGATCTTGATGAAGATGTTTCCCTCAGTCGAAGACCTGACCGGTTCTTAAATCTCAACTAAATTATTCTCGGTTGAATTACAGATAATGTTCTCAATCTCGACAGTTTTCCTCTATCGAAGTGTGGACGAGTTCTTAAATCTCAACAGAATTATTCTCCGTTGAAGACTAGACAGTCCTAGATCTTGATGAAGATGTTTCCCCCAGTCGAAGACCGGTTCTTAAATCTCAACTGAATTATTCTCGGTTGAATTACAGATAAGGTTCTTAATCTCGACAATTTTCCTCCGTCGAAGCGTGGACGAGTTCTAAAATCTCAACAGAATTATCCTCCGTTGAAGACCGGATAATTGTATATCTTGATGAAGATGTTTCCCTCAGTCGAAGTACTGACCAGTTCTTAAATATCAACTGAATTATTCTCGGTAGAATTACAGCTAAGGTTCTAAATCTCGACAGATTTCTCCTAGTTGAATTACGGACAAGTTCTTAAAACTCAGCAGATAATTTCTCTCAGTTGAAGTACAGGCAAGTTCCTAAATCTCAACAAAGATCAGACTTTCCCAGCGGAATCTTCCATAATAACAGGTATGCAGGTTCTCGCTAAGGAATATCTTATGCGATCGATACTCCCACAGATGGCATCTTTAATCCCATCCTCCCGTCAAAAATCTCCAAATGGCATCTGTAAGCCCATTCCCGACATCACCAAGCTGATACTACTTCATGCGAGTGCAAATTTCTGGGCACTCTAGTGTTCAATCATCTTCCACCTTCGGATCACGAAAGACACGAAAGTCAATCTACATCCTCAGGTTTAAGAAGATTGAACAGGGGCAGATATTGTACCCCAAAATTTTCCCTCTCATATTTCTCAAGACATTGCAAGGAAAATCTCCAAGTTGCTCAAGTTTGCTCAAGAGTGGGTCAGACAAGTCATCTCCTAAGGCAGTCTACCCCAAATTAGGGTTTTGTTTTACATCAAGATCTTTGAATCCAAATGACCTCAAGTGATCCCCAATGTCCCAATATGTTCTCAATGTCATCCATGTCAAATTTCAAGCCTTGCAGAGGAAGTTTGCTCAGTCAATTGCTCAAAGGGTCCAAAAATCGACTGTGTTAGGGCAAAAGTCAACTGTGACCTAAATACAGTCAAACTTCAATATATTTTGTCAACATTCTCATTTTGAAGGATATTTCATCATTTGATCAAGGGTTGATCATAATTTATCAAGGATTGCTCAAAATTCATCAAGACTCAAAAGTTGCTAAATTAGGGTTTTGTAGGAAAAGTCAACTCAACTTTGACCAAGCATAACATTCTCATACTTTATGAGAAATGACCCATCCAAAGTTCATTTTGAATAGGATGCAATTTCCTAAAATCCATCTTCATACCCAAAGATCAAGAAATGCACTCACAAGAAGTTACAAATTTGGACATTATAGGTCATTTTTGAAAGTCAACAAAAACACCTTTTTTGCCAAAGCTTATAACTTGAGAATGGAATATCAAAATGCGATGAGACTAAAAGGGTTGGTTATATGACACCTCAATATTTCTAAAAAGTCCAAGAACACCTCCAAAAGTTCAAAATTGAAAAAGTTATGCATTGTTGAAGTTGGAAATGTTTGCAAAATTGCCAAAAGTCAACTATCCCCAAAACTTCAAATTTTGTCAAATGGGCCCATTATTTTCCACTTAATTTGAGCTTGCATCATTGTCCACGTGCCTCAGCTTCATCCATGTGTCCATTTATCAATTTTATTATTTAATTTGATTTTTATTTGAATTTATTCATTTTTAATCAAATTAAATCAAATAAAATCCAAAACTTTGATTACATGAGATTTTTTTGTTGTTTCAGGATTTGATTGCAATCTTTAACACCATCAAATTCGTATCATACAATATCATGTGCAAAAAGATTGAAAATTGGCAAATTTGGAAGGTTTAGTAATGGTGAATCAAATCAAATATGCAAGCCATAATGGGAGAAGATTTGGACCGTAATTGTTACCCTAACACATTGTATCATACATAAGCAAGCCACAATGAACGAAATAAGGGTTGGAGGCTGGAGAAAAAGGCAGAACAAAGTTTGAAAAAGTCACCAAAAATCTTGAAATTAAAATCATACTTAGAGGCAATTTCAGAAGCTTAGACCGGTCCTAATCGTTTCCTGGACGTACACTGAATCTTCCTGGATCAAAAGCAAGCTCACTCATACGCCCAAACCCACTGTAAGCATCACGAAAACCCGCCCTGTTCTTGGAATCGTAAATCATTATTCTTGCATCATTTGAACAAATTGCTTGCATATTTGTAATTCTCACAATGTTTCTAAGCTTTTTGCATTATTCAATTTTGTTTATCTAACCTTAACGTAAAGCACCATTATTAGGGTTTTGCATCTTGGTTTAGGGTTTTTCGTTAAAATTAGCCTTAGTGATGGCTATAGGCGTGACCGGAAGAGGAAGACGAATGCAACCATGGCCTGCAAATTAATTTATATATCCTGAGATGGATTTTAGGAGTGGCCTATGCTTTTAGTTGCGGATTCAAATCCGCAGGTAACATTGTTACAGATCTGAGGATAGAGACGAGATCGTATCCTCCTCTGATTGGCCGGTTCAAATAATTCGCGCATTTTTTTGTTTGCTGGCATATTGACTTGTTTTTTTATATATTGATTTATTTGTATATTATTAACAATTGAAACAAAGCGTCCCAGTGGCAAGCGTGTCCGTCCAACATCCATCAGGACCTGGGTTCGAATCCCAGGTCCCCCACTCTCTTTGTTATTTTTCTTCTTCAGGTAATCAAGTGCATGTCTAAGCGCGCAGAACATCATGCTCCCTCGTTCAATTAAATGCCAGATGGCCCAAGGCCAAATCTGGTGGCCAGGATCTGAACGTCCACCATAGATCCAGTCAACACGCGTTTACTTGATCCACCAAGTTAACCAGGGCCAATTCTAATGGGCCTTCAGCTTGCTTCTCAAACCACCAAAATCAAGCCCATACCCCCTCTCTCTCTCTCTATTTTATTTATTTTGTTTTAATTGTTTATTTTATTATTTTCATTTAATTACTAACCAATTAAAATTCTTCTTTTTATAAAATAAAATCACAAAAATATTTTTATGTTTAATCAAATTTTTATTTTTACTTTTTTAATAAATACTAATTAAATTAATTTAGGTTAATTAGAATAAATTTAACTTTTTTGTAAATAATTAAAATTAAACTAGATTTAATTAGGTTAATTATTAACATTAATTTTTATTTCTTTCTTAAAATACCAAAAACCCAAAAATAACTTTTTTTATTATTAATTAATTAAATTATTTAATTTAGTAATTAACTTAGGTAATTTTCTTTCTTAATTCAAAAACAACAAAAAAATGTCTTTTCTTTAACAAAAAGGGTCAAAACCCTAATCTTGCACCCGATTTAATTTCCCGCACGCGATTTATTTTCTTTTATATCATAATGTACTTGCCCCCGGTTTGTAATAGTTAATAGGATCTTTATTTATTTTTTACCACTTTATTTATTTTTAAAGGGTTTGTCTTTGGCGATGTAAATACCCGACGCCTTGTAATTTAAATTCCGCAATTTATTTTCCACAAATTATAACTGTTAGATGTTTGATAATAGGATGGCATGACAAGACTGGATGTTTTAACCTAAAATCAACTTAGATCACCATTGACATGTACAAATATAAAATTGACTGAAAACGACACACTCGCACATGCGCACTCTTAGGGTACACCCCACTTGGTTGCCTTCGTACACGGTCATTGAGTATAGGTTGTTTTAGAGGCCGTCCTCTTTTCCAAAGATCATAGTCGACTCGAAATGGTTGCCTCGGATATTGTTGCCTCAAAACAAATGATCTAAGACATTAGCGTTATCGCTAAAGTGTCCTAACATTGCTTTAGTAACCGTAAGTCCCTAAATTAGAATTGACCCTTAAACTCCAACGACGGTGCTACCTACTCATTCATAGTGGGATAGCATTGTCTAAAGGACATTAGCATAGAACGATTCCTTTTTCGACTAGGTAGATGGTTCTTAAGTACTTCCTCCTTCAAAAAACAAAAACTTTTCACACTTACACTTTTTGAACAAAGTTTTCAAAAACACTTCATACGCTCTTGAGGACAGAAGCAAGAGTTAAATCGAAGTTTTTCAAAACAAAAACTTTTTTCAAACCCACAAGCACAAAGAAAGCAATTTTGAAAACAATATGAGCAAGTATCTAAGATCCCGTGGATAACCACGGATAGAAAGGGTGCTAATACATTCCCTTTCTATAATCTATCCCCCGAACCCAAAAAATATCTCAAAAAGGAACTTTTATGTGCTTTTTTCCTTTCCTTGTTGGATAAAATAAAAGTCAGTGGCGACTCTTGCTTACCGTGACATTTTGCGAACAAAAAACGCAAAACGCAAACCAGCATTCCAAAAAACAGTCAGTTCTTCCCACCGCATCACACTGGCACTTCTCATCTATGGTTTGCTGTTGTTTCCTAATTCAGATTCTTTTGTCGACGTGAATGCAGTGAAGATCTTCATGTCCCGCAATCCGGTGCCCACTCTCTTAGGTGACATTCTGCATGCTCTTTATGCCCGTACTGCTCGGAAACGGGGAACCCTTATGTGTTGTGCACCATTACTGGTGAGGTGGTTTATTTCTCACCTCCCTAAATTTATTTTGAAGAACAAGGAAGGCATGGGTTGGGCCTACAAAATTATGTCCCTTGCTCACACGGACATCATCTGGAGCACTAAAGACATGGAAGAAGTGGTTGTCATTGATCGCTGTGGGGAATACCCCAATGTTCCATTGCTAGGAATTAGAGGAGGGATCACCTATAATCCTTGTTTGGCCTTACGACAGTTTGGGCGAGCTAGGAGGGACGGACCTCATGAGGTGCTGCTTCCGGACATTGTCTTTGACTTCATGGGGGATGGTGAGGGACATCGCCGCAGATTCATACGATCTTGGAACAGGGTGCACATGTCTGATCCGCATGAACTAGGAATGAAGACCTCTCTTCCGATGGAACCGTATCTCCGGTGGGTTCGAGCCCGTGCTCAAAAACTGGGGATGCCCTACGAAGTTGTCTTACCGGTAATTATTAAGAATACTGATGAAGAAGGGGTTCCTCATACTGTACTCCATCTATACATGCCTACTGACATTGGGGCATTAAAGAGGTCTTGGATACAGTTGAGAGAAGAACGGGATACTTACAGAGAGAAGTATCATGAATAGGAACGGAAGATCCTAAAGCTTACAAGGCAGCTGGAGAATGAAAAGGTCATAAACGATTATGTCAACACCAACGAAAGCGACCATGGGAGCGCTGATGTCTTTTGTTATTTCTAGTTTTGATTTACTTTTCAGTTTTTCTTTTTGTAACACCTTAAAGGCATTTGTCAAACATTGTTTTAAGTTTTTAATCTAATAAAAGTGTGTTTCATTTTGGCTTACGAATTTGAATCTCCCGACGTCTTTGAAATCATATCATATGCATTCCATTCCCATGCACATCATTACAGGTACCCTCACAGGTCTCTTATCTTCTTTGTTGTTTATTTCAGCATCATGTCTTCTGAAACATCCACTGATCAAACTATCAAGGCCCTACAAGCTCAAAACGCTCAGTTCCAGGAAATGTTCATGAACTTGGCCAAGGGTCAGCAAGATCTGAAGACTCTTATCTTGAAGGATAAGAAGAAGAAGAAGAAGGCGGTCCTCCTGAACATGGGTCACAAATTTGGGAATAGGCTACGGGAAGAAGTTGATTTGTCCCACTCATCTGGAGGGGGAGAAAATCAAGAAGAAAGGAGGGCTACTAGCCCTGTGGTTTCAGACAATGAGACTGACTTTGACGAAGACCAGTATCCTCTGGCTGAGGACAGGTATAAGCAACTTGAAGACCGGTTGAGCATAATAGAGATCCAGAAGGTCCCTGGTCTGGACTTTGGAGATTTGGGTTTGGCATTTGGGGTGGTGATTCCCCACAAGTTTAAAGCACCAGTCTTTGCTAAGTACAACGGGGTCTCTTGCCCGAAGTTACACCTCCGCTCACATGTCAGAAAGATCCAGCCATATACTGTTGATAAGAACCTTTGGATCCATTTCTTTCAAGATAGTCTCTCAGGGCCTCAACTTGAATGGTTCTACCAACTGGAAGAGGCTAACGTCCGTAATTGGGAGGACCTTGTTGCTGCTTTTTACAAGCAGTACCAATATAATGCCGACCTTGCTCCCACGCGTACCCAACTTCAGGGTATGTCTATGGGTGTGAGCGGAGGTTTTAAGGATTACGCTCAAAAATGGAGTGACCTTGCTGGAAGAGTACAACCCCCTTTGGATGATAGGGAGTTAGTGGATATGTTTCTGGGGACCTTATCTGGTCCATATTTTAATCATCTGATTGGAAGTTCATCATCTGGTTTCACTGAGTTGATAATGACTGGGGAGAGAGTTGAAGTCGGTATCAAGAGCGGAAAGATACAGAAAGGTGCTTCGTCAAGTACCGAGAAGAAGCCCTTCAAGAATGAGTCTAGTGCAATTTACAGCTCAAAAAGCCAGAACCGACCTGAGTGCCGCCAAGCGGTTAATGCAGTGGTTATATCAAGGCCTGCTGTTGCCCCTCAATGCAATAATCAACCAAGAGTAGAGAGGTCGCAGAGACAGTTTACTCGGCTCAACATGACTTTATCTCAAATTCTGCCACAGTTGCTAAAGACCAACTTGGTGATTCCGAGGGAGGCCCCAAAGAATCCCAACACCACATCACCGTTGTATAATCTAAATGCCCGTTGTGCTTATCACTCTGATAGCCCGGGGCATGATACCAATAATTGCTGGGCTTTGAAGAGTAAAGTGCAAGATCTGATTGATGCTAAGGAGATTGAGTTCGAAGCGCCAGAAAAGCCTAATGTTATGACTGATCCTATTCCCAAGCATGGAGTGAATGCTGTAGATGATGACTCGTTTGTGACTTCCGTAAAAGACATTACTACTCCATTGATGACTGTGAATAAGAACCTTCTGTTAGCCGGTTTATTTCTGGGCTGTGGCGAAGGTTGCCATCTGTGTTCCGTCCTACCTACTGGTTGCCATTAATTGAAGTCAGGTGTCCAACGCCTGATGGATAACAAAGAAATTATGTTTGAGAAAACTTTGGTTCCATTGATTCCTTTTGAAGATGTTTCTATAATCACCATTTCCGCCAATTCTTCCAAGGCTTCCTCGAGAAAGCCTGTTAGAATTACATATGTTTTGAGAATTGCTCCTTTGATCATTACCATTCCTGGATCTATCCCTTACACGTCGGATAAGGCTGTCCCATGGCACTATGGGGCCGATGTGTATTATCACGGGATTAAACAAGACTTGAAGGATGAAGAGGTTGATACTGATGTCAGCAATATTGTTGGATCTAGTAAAGTCACCCGAAGCGGAAGACTTTTCTCCCCTGAGATCTCTCCACCAATTGTTCAGAAGCCTGTTGTTATTACACCTGCCAGTACACCTGCTACTATCCCTGTTCATGTTCCAATCCTTACCCCTGTTGTCGAGTCATCTGATACTCGGGGCAAAGGGATCACCGGTGAGCCTGCCCGGATGGAGGCACCGAAGAAGATTATTGTTGAAGCCTCTAGACAGTAACTTCTACGCTCCACCAGATGCTGAAATACCCAATGAAGGGAAAAATTGTTACGGTATGAGGAGAAGAGGAGTACATGGTGAGCCACCTCAACTCTTTCCGGTATATGGAGATGGACGGGGAGTTCATTGAAACCCCGTGTCAACACTTTGAAGAAGTCCCCCAGATGCTAGCATCAACTGAGACTGTTGCTGAAGATCCTCCAATGAAGATGGCTTTCCTCAAGGATGCCCGGGCTGTTGTTGAGAAAGGTGGGTGTGCAAATTAGGGCCAACTCCCTGACTTTGCATATAAGACTAACAAGTTTGGTTTGGGTTTCACTGCAGAAGCTCAAAGGGTTGTTCGGTGTGCGCTGATCGGAGGACCTCCCCTGTTTATCAGCAATTCGAGAGTGAATGACATTGAAGACGATGATGAAGAGTCTGAGTTTGACAGTTGGATCTACCCGACTACCGACGGCGGACTAAGCAATTGGATGATAAAGGACTTCGTGCAAATTTATTTTATTACACAGTAATAGACTTTTGTTTTGAATTTGTAACAGACAATTTTAAACTTTACGGCCCGGTGCCTTACCCGAGACACCGTGGCTTCGTTTGAGGGCTTATTGTATGTCATTTCCATATATCATCAATAAAAGCATTGGACGTTTTCTTGCATTACAAATTTTACGCTCCTTGGTTTTCTTTTCTATCTTGCAAAATAGCTATTTTACACACACTCACATATACAGGTCTACATCCACTCTGGATCCCACGGATAACTACTCTGTTACTGCCGATTATAACTTCGAAAGTCCGATCAACCAAGCCGAGGACGAAGGTGAGAATGATTGCGAAGTGCCTGGTGAACTTGCTAGACTGTTACTTCAAGAAGAGAGGGCCATACAGCCACATGAAGAGCCAGTGGAAACAGTGAATCTGGGTACAGAAGAAGACAAGAAAGAGGTCAAGATCGGTGCG
This sequence comes from Vicia faba, assembly GCA_948472305.1. Lineage (NCBI taxonomy): Eukaryota > Viridiplantae > Streptophyta > Magnoliopsida > Fabales > Fabaceae > Vicia > Vicia faba. The sequence continues at coordinate 495,023,556 of OX451736.1, forward strand.
AATCTGGAGCCTAGTGTTAAACAACGGTTGATTCAGATGTTGCATGACTATATGGAGATCTTTTCCTGGTCTTATGAAGATATGCCTGTGTTGGATACTGATATTGTGGTTCACCGCTTACCTACCAAGGAATACTGTCCTCCAGTGAAACAGAAATTCTGCCGAATGTGCCCAGAGATGTCCGAGAAAATCAAGGCTGAAGTTATGAAACAGTTTGATGCCGGTTTTATAGCAGTTACTTCTTACCCAAAGTGGGTGGCCAACGTGGTTCCAGTGCCGAAGAAGGATGGTAAGGTTTGAATGTGTGTTGACTATAGGGATCTGAACAGGGCGAGCCCCAAGGATGACTCCCCTCTACCTCATATCGACGTTCTGGTTAACAACACCGCACATCATAAGGTCTTCTCCTTTATGGATGGTTTCTCCGGTTACAATCAGATTAAAATGGCTCCCGGAGATATGGAGAAGACAACCTTTGTTACTCAATGGGGTACCTTTTGCAACAAATTCATGCCTTTCGGATTGAAGAATGCTGGGGCAACGTATCAGCGTGCCATGGTCGCTTTGTTCCACGATATGATTCATCATGAGATTGAGGTATACGTTGACGACATGATTGCAAGGTCCCAGACTGAGGAAGAACATCTGGACCATCTTCAGAAGCTATTTGACAGGTTGAAGTTGTATAAGCTGAGGTTAAACCCGAACAAGTGCACCTTCGGGGTGAGATCTGGTAAACTGCTGGGTTTCGTCGTAAGTGATAAAGGTATTCAAGTGGATCCTGCAAAGGTTAAGGCTATACAGGAAATGCCAGCTCCCCGAACAGAAAAAGAAGTCAGAGGATTTCTGGGACGTCTGAACTATATTGCCCGATTCATCTCACACCTGACTGCTACTTGTGAGCCAATCTTTAAGTTACTGAAGAAAAATCAAGTGGTAAGATGGAACGATGAATGTCAGGCCGCTTTTGAAAGGATCAAAGAATATCTCCAAGAGCCACCTATTCTGATGCCTCCAGTTAAAGGTAGACCTTTGATCTTATACTTGACAGTACTCGATAATTCGATGGGGTGTGTGCTGGGGCAGCATGAGGAGTCTGGCCGAAAAGAGCATGCTATTTACTACCTTAGCAAAACGTTTATCGACTGCGAGACCCGATACTCGTTGCTCGAGAAAACTTGTTGCGCTTTGGCATGGGCTGCTCACCGGCTGAGACAGTATATGTTGACTCACACTACTCTATTGATATTAAAGATGGATCTAATCAAGTATATCTTCGAAAAGCCTGCCTTGTCCGGAAGAATAGCAAGATGGCAGATGATCTTGACTGAGTATGACATCCAGTACACGACCCAAAAGGCAATTAAGGGAAGTGTGTTGGCAGATCATTTGGCACATCAGGCAGTAGACGATTACCAGTCTATGAACTTTGAATTCCCGGATGAGAACATCATGTTGGTAACTGACTGTGAGACACCTGGACCAGATGAAGGACCTGAGGAGGGATCCCGATGGTCTATGTACTTTGATAGAGCTTCAAACGCTTTGGGTAATGGCATTGGCACCGTGATCATATCTCCTGAAGGCTCTCATACTCTGCTAACTGCCCGACTATGTTTCAACTGCACCAACAACATGGCGGAGTATGTAGCATGCATCATGGGTCTTCGAGCAGCTATTGACCTAAGGATTAAGTTCTTAAGTGTATTCGGAGATTCCGCTCTCGTGATCAGTCAGATCAAAGGCGAGTGGGATACGAAACACCCTAATCTTATTCCTTACAAAGAGTATGTGTTGACGTTGCTTCCACACTTCGAGGAGATAACCTTTGAACACTTCCCTAGAGAGGAGAATCAGTTGGCGGACGCGCTAGCTACGATGTCTTCTATGTTCAAGGTCAGATGGGACAATGAAGCTCCCCAGATTACCATTGAAAGGTTGGACGAACCCGCACATTGCTGTGACATTGAGACTGAAGAGGTAGTAGATAAACCCTGGTTTCATGATATGAAGAGGTATCTTGAAGCTCAGGAATACCCCGAGGGTGCATCTGTTAATGACAAGAAGTTTCTGAGGAGGTTCACGGCGAAATTCTTTATCAGCAACGGTATCCTTTACAAGCGTAATCATGATTTCACCTTACTGCGTTGTGTGGATAAAAACGAAGCAGAAAGGATTATGGTATAGTTACATGAAGGTACTTTCGGAACTCATTCCAGTGGACACACCATAGCAAAGAAAATCCTACAGGAAGGATACTGTTTGTCTACAATGGAAGCCGACTGTTATCAGCATTCTCAGACCTGTCACAAGTGCTAAGTCTATGCTGATAAGGTGCACATACCTCCAGTTCCTTTGAACGTCTTGACAACTCCGTGGCCTTTTGCAATGTGGGGCATCAACATGATCGGCGAGATCAGACCTACTGCATCCAACGAGCATCGTTTCATCCTGGTAGCAATTGATTACTTACGAAATTGGTTGAAGCAGCTTCCTTCGCTACTGTAACCAAGAACGTCGTAGCACGGTTCATTCGGCATAATCAGATTTGTCGATATGGTGTACCAGAGAGGATCATTACGGACAATGGTACAAATCTCAACAATAAGATGATCACTGAACTCTGCAAGCAGTTCAAGATACAGCATCACAACTCTTCTCCCTACCGGCCGAAGATGAATGGGGTTGTTGAAGCGGCTAATAAGAACATTAAGAAGATTATGCAGAAGATGACGGTGACATACAAAGACTGGCACGAGATGTTACCGTTTTCTCTTCATGGGTACCGTACCTCAGCACGGACGTCAACAGGGGCAACACCTTATTCCTTGGTATATGGCATGGAGGCTGTCTTTCCCATTGAAGTTCAGATAAACTCTCTTCGGATTATGAAGGATGCAGGTTTGAGCGAAGATGACTGGATTCAGACCCGGCTTGATCAGCTGAACTTAATCGATGAAAAGAAAGTTACTGCTATTTGTCATGGTCAGACGTATCAAAAACGGATGATCAAGGCATTTAACAAGAAAGTTAGACGACAAGAGTATCAAGTTGGGGATCTGGTGATCAAGCGTATCATCCTGCCATAAGGTGATCCTAGGGGCAAATGGACCCCTACGTACGAAGGGCCATTTGTGGTTAAGAACATTTTATCGGGAGGAGCTATGATTCTAACCACCATGGATGGTGACAACCTTCCTCACCCCATCAATGCAGACGTAGTGAAAAAATACTACGCATAATCAAAGACCCGCTAGGTTGACTGGCCTAGGCAAAAATAAGGGCTTCCCGGCGAACCAAAAGGGTTCGGGAAAAAATAAGGGATGAAAATGAAAAAAGTTGTACACCCGGCAAGTCGAAAACCTGAAAAGGCGGCTTGGGCAAAAAAGGGTATCCCGGTGGACTGAAAACCCGAAAGGGCGGTCCAGGCAAAAATTAGGGATCAAAGCATAACATTATGTCTCATTGGATCACCTGGCAACCAGACTTCGGTATCGACTATCAAGCTCGGACGACACCAAGTAGCGAAGGGATGAGATGCTCGAGGACATAAAGGCAATAGCAGAGTTAGAACCCAATGGGATTATTCACATAGCTGTTTTTCTTTGTTTTTCACAAATTGTATAAACTCTATTGCTCGGCGGAGTTCTCTTACTAGGACGTCATCCTCTTGTACAAAAATGTCTATTTACAAGCCAAACTTCAAAGTCAATACAATTCATTTTCAAAGAAATTTCAACTGTTTTTCCTTTTTCTGTTTTGTTTTGCAAGAACGTCCGGTGTTCATTTTTTATATATGCATTTTACATTAATTGCTGCTCATGAATATTTACATGCGAAACAAAAGACGATTACTCGTAATATCAGAAACAGGGGCAAACGAGAAATTTCCAAACCATACCGTTGCTCTGTCCACCAGGTACAAGGATAGATTTAGATGAAGAATATGACTGAGGTACATTCACTCCCCGCAGAGAAAGCAGAAAGATAGTGGTGTTAGCTCTCCCCTAACTGAGACTCACAACTGTAAATGAATCGGTAATATTCTCCCAAGCATAATTTATATATCATCAGCACTAAAAAGTCTTATCACCCCAAGCGGAGTATAAAAATATCCTCAGTGGAGTTTGAAGATTTGTCTCCAATAGACTCTAGAAGATTATCCCCAGTAGAATCTAAAAGATTATTCCCCGTGAAGTCGCAACTGGAAAATCATCCCCAGCGGAGTTCTTTCCTTTCACAAAACAGGAATTCAATCCCATACAAGGTTCATTATCACCAACAATGGTAATTCATCCTCAGATGAATCTATCCGCAAAATCCTCAACAGATCGTCTCTTCCCCACAGAGTAATCTCCTCATCAGTTATTCCCCAGCGGAGTTATCCTCTCCTGCAGGTTTATTCTCACAAACATCTTCGTCCACTATCTCCTGCAGAAACGAAGAATTCAATTCTTTTTCTCCAGCAGCAATCCGGGATTTATTTTCCCCAGATAAAAACATCACATTTTCATACATCATGACATGCATACGCATCATACAACACAATCTCATTTATTTTTTAGAACATCATTGCCTGATACATATCATGCATTACATGCAACTAACCTTTACCTTTCAGGAAGGATACGGTTGAATTCTCACAAAGTTCAAGCTATGAAGCTTCTACCACAGTCGAATTACGGACGAGTTCCTAAATCTCGACGAAAATATTTCCTCAGTCGAATTACGGACGAGTTTCCTAAATCTCGACAAATGTTCTCTCAGTTGAATTATGGGCGATGTTCCTAAATCTCAGCAGAGATGTTTCTCTAGCTGAATTACGGACAAGTTCCTAAATCTCAGCATAAATATTCCCCCGGTTGAATTATGGACGAGTTCCTAAATTTCAGCAGAGATGTCTCCCTAGTTGAATTACGGACGATGTTCCTAAATCTCAGCGAAGATATTACCTAAGTTGAATTACGGACAAGCTCCTAAATCTCGACAGAGATGTCTCCTCAGTCGAATTACGGACGAGTTCCTAAATCTCGACAAAGAATATTTCCTCAGTTGAATTACGGACGAGTTACTAAATCTAAGCAGAGATGTCTCCCTAGTTGAATTACAGACAAGTTCCTAAATCTCAGCAAAGTTGTTGAATTACGGACGAGTTTCTAAATCTCGACAAATACGTTTCCTCAATTGAATTACGGACGAGTTCCTAAATCTCGACAGAGATGTTCCTCAGTTGAAGTACGGACAAGCTCCTAAATCTCAACAAAGTTGTTTCTCAAGTTGAATTACGGACAAGTTCCTAAATCTCAGCAAAGTAGTTGAATTACGGACGAGCTCCTAAATCTCAGCGAAGTTATTTCCCCAGTTGAATTACGGACAAGTTCCTAAATCTCAGCAAAGTTGTTGAATTACGGACGAGTTCCTAAATCTCGACAGAGATGTTCCTCAGTTGAAGTACGGACAAGCTCCTAAATCTCAACAAAGTTGTTTCTCAAGTTGATTACGGACAAGTTCCTAAATCTCAGCAAAGTAGTTAAATTACAGACGAGCTCCTAAATCTCAGCGAAGTTATTTCCCCAATTGAATTACGGACAAGTTCCTAAATCTCAGTAAAGTTGTTGAATTATGGACGAGTTCCTAAATCTCGACAAAGATGTTCCTCAGTTGAAGTACGGACAAGCTCCTAAACCTCAACAAAGTTGTTTCTCAAGTTGAATTACGGACAATTTCCTAAATCTCAGCAAAGTAGTTGAATTACGGACGAGCTCCTAAATCTCAGCAGAGTTGTTTTCTCAGTTGAATTACGGACGAGTTCCTAAATCTCAGCAGAGATGTTTCCTTAGTTGAATTACGGACGAGTTCCTAAATCTCAGCAGAGATGTTTTCTTAGTAGAATTACGGGAAAGTTCCTAAATCTCAACACAAATATTTCCTCAGTTGAGTACGGACGATCGAAGTTCCTAAATATCAACAGAGACGACTCACCAGCAGAATAACGGACGATCAAAGCTCCTAAATTTCTACTTCTCTCAACAAAGATCAGACTTCCCCAGCAGAATCTTCCTCAACAACAGGTATACCAGCTCTTGCTAAGGAATCTCTTATGCGATCGACACTCATCCAAATGGCATCTATAAGCCCATTCCCGACATCACAAGACAATTACCACTTCATGCGAGTGCAAATTTATGGGCACTCTAGTGTTCAATCCTCTTCCACCTTCGGATTACGAAAGGCACGCAAGCCAATCTATATCCTCAGGTTTAAGAAGATTGAACAGGGGCAGTTGTTGTACCCCAAAATTTGCCCTCCCATATTTCTCAAAACATTTCAAGAAAGATCCCCAAGTTGCTCAAGGTAGTCCAAGAGTTGGTCAGACAAGCTCTCTCCTAAGGCAGTCTACCCCAAATTAGGGTTTCATATTGCATCAAGATCCTTGAGTCCAAGTGGTCCCAAGTGTTCAACATTGTCCTAATATGTTCTCAATATCATCCATATCAAGTTTCAAGCCTTGCAGAGGAAGTTTGCTCAGTCAATTGCTCAAAAGTCCAAAAATCGACTATGTTAGGGCAAAAGTCAACTGTGACCTACATACAGTCAAACTTCAAGATTTTTGGTCAACATCCTCATTTTGAAGTATATTTAATCATTTGATAAATGGTTGATCATGATTCATCAAGGATTGCTCATAATTCATCAAGATTCAAAAGTTGCTAAATTAGGGTTTTGTAGGAAAAGTCAACTCAACTTTGACCAAGCATAACTTTCTCATACTTTATGAGAAATGACCCATCCAAATCTCATCTTTAAGAGGATTCAATTCCCTACAATCCATATTCATCTCCCAAGTTCAAAATATGCACTCACGAGAAGTTATAAATTTGGATATTATAGGTCATTTTGAAAAGTCAACAAAAACACCTTTTTTGTCAAAGCTTCATACATGAGCATGGAATATAAAAATGAGATGAGACCAAAAGGGTTGATTATAGGACATATCAATATTTATAAAAAGTCCAAGAACACCTCCAAAGGTTCAAAATTGAGGAAGTTATGCATTGTTGAAGTTGACCTTTTTTGCAAAATTGCCAAAAGTCAACTATCCCCAAAACTTCAAATTTTGCCAAATGGGCCCATTCTTTTTCACTTGTTTTGAGTTGGAATCATAGCCCACGTGCTCTAGCAATTTCCACTTGTCTATATCATATTTTTATTAATTATTTTGATTTTTATTTGAATTAATTTGATTTAAATCAAAATAAATCAAATAAAAATCCAAAGCATTGATAACAAGGGATTTTGTGTTGTTTCAGGCTTCATTGAACAACTAGCATCATTCCAAATTCGCATCAAGCCATATGTGTACCAAGAGATTAGATTTGAACCAATTTTGGAAAGCTTTAAAGAAGAAAATCAAATCAAATCAAAAAGGATTAAAGGAGGGAGATTTGGATCAATTATGGACTTGGATTCATTCTTTGTTACATAAGGAGTGCGGCCAGACCTAAAAAGAAGGTTAGAAATCAGGCTCAGAGCAAGAATCAGATTCGAAAAAATCAAAGAAAATTGTGAGATCAAAGTCCCACTTAGAAGCATCCTCAAGGCTTGGTATCACTCCCAATCGTCTCCTGGAAATCTCCACAAGTGAAAGCAATCAAAAGCAGGTGTTTTCAAGCCCTCCCAGGCACTGTAAGTCCGCATCGGTATCACCCTTTTCTTGAAATCGAAAAGCTTTATTCTTGCATCCATATCGTAAAATAATGGCATAATCTTGATCACCATGATGTTTGCAAGCTTTTGGCATTATTCAATTTCATTTATACGACATGTGCTGTAACTCACCATTGTTAGGTTGTCAAGCTTGTTTTTAGGGCTTTCAGTTTCAGGGACAATTGGCCTTAGTAATGGGTACCAGTGCGTTCAAAAGAAGGAGATGGTTTTAACCATGGCCTTGGTGGTCATTTTTGTTACCTGTACGAGATTTTGAGAGTAGACAGGGGTATAGCAACGGACACTATCCGTGGGTATAAGTCATTGGGTTTTTAGCCACGGTGTAGAGGAAGGAGACGATGAAGTGTCGCTCCCCTACTGGCCTGTTCAAACATTGGCGCGTTTTTCTGATTTTTGTCCACTAGCATTTGTTTTGTTATATTATTATTATTTTATATTATGTTAACAATAAGAACAACATAGCCCAGTGGTTGCCACGCAGGTCTTAAGGCATTAGAGGCTGGAGGTCAGGGGTTCGATCCCTGCCTCCAGCATTTGTTATTTTGCATTGTTATTTCAGGAAATCCAGTATGCATGCAAGCCAGGACGTCCATCATACTCCTTCAGCATCAACGTGCCAGATGGCCAGATGGCCAGATCTGGTGGTCATCATTGAGGGTGCATCACAAGCCAGTCAAACGTAATGCATGGGATCAGAAAAGTCAAACGGACCTCCTCAATTGGGCCCAGAAAACTGCTATTCACACCCTTTATTTCAGGCCCATTTCTCATCTTTTTTTTATTTTATTTATTCTATTTAATTATTTTTATTTATTTACTAACCAATAAAACAATTTTCTTTTTTACCAAAAATAATTTATGTCCAATTGAAATTTAGAATTGTATTTTTCATCAATAAATATTAATTAAAATAATTAGGTTATTTATATTAGATAACTTTAATTGATTTTGTAAATATTTAAAATTAATTAGAATAAATAGGTTTTAACCCTAATTTAATTATTTTATTTCTTTCCTAAAATAACCAAAAACTCCAAAAATATGTCATTTAATTATTTTTCATTAATTAATTTAATAACCAATTAATTTAGAATTTTAATTTTAGGATTTAATCTCTTTTCTTAAAAAAATACTAAAAACAACAAAAACAATTTCTTTTAATTAGGAGGGTCAAAACCCTAGTTTCGCATTCGATTCAATTTTATCGCGCGCATTATTTTTTATTCAATTATTGTATCTGCTCCCGGTTTGTAATAATTAATTAGGACATTTATTTATCTTTAACGCTTTTAAATTTCAAAGGGTTTGTCTTTGGCGATGTAAATACCTGACGCCTTGTAATAGTTTAGTTTAAACCCCACCATTTTAATTCTGTAAATTATTTAACTGTTAGATGTTTGGTAATAGGGTTTGCATGACAAGAATGAATGACTAAATTTAAAACAGTTAGATCACGCTAAACATGTGCAAAGATAAAAATAACTGAAATCAAACACACTCGCACATGCGCACTCCTAGGGTACACTCCCACTTGGTTGCCTTCGTACACGGTCATTGAGTATAGGATATTTTAGTAGTCGTCCTTTTGTCCAAAGATCAAAGTTGCCTCAAAATGGTTACCTCGGATATTGTTGCCTTGGATAAATGATCTAAGACATTAGGGTTACTACTAAGACGTCCTAACATTGCTTTAGTGATCGTACGTCCCTTTCGAATTGACCCTCAAACTCCAACGATGGTGCTACCTACTCACTAATAGTGGGATAGCGTTGTCTAAAGGAAATTAGCATAGAATGATTCTTTTTTCGAGTAGGTAGATTAGTTCTTAGATACTTGCTCATCCAAAACAAAACTTTTTTCACGTTTACACTCTTTTACAAACAAGTTTTCAAAAACACTTCATTACACTCTTGAAGACAGAAGCAAGAGTTAAATCGAAGTTAAAACAAAAACTTTTCAAAACCCACAAACACAAAGAAAACAATTTTGAAAATGATGAGCAAGTACCTAAGAGCTCGTAGATAACTACGGATAGAAAGGGTGCTAATACCTTCCCTTTCTATAATATACCCCCCATACTCAGAAAATCTCGAAAAAGGAATTTTTCTGTGCTTTTTTCCTTTCCTGTTGGATAAAACAAAAGTCGGTGGCGACTCTTGCTTACCGCGACATTTTTGCGAAAACAAACGCAAAATGTAAACCATCATTCCAAAAAGAGTCAGTTCTTCCCACCGTATCACACCTACTATCCAGACTTTCATATCAAAGCAACCCTACTATCCAGGTTCCTTCTCATAGTCCTATTATCCAAGCTTTCATACCGAAGTAACCCTACCATCCAGGTTCCTTCTCACAACCCTAGTATCTAGGATTTCATATCGAAGTAACCCTACTATCCAAGTTCCTTCTCACAGCCCTACTATCCAGGCTTTCATACCGAAGTAACCCTACCATCCAGGTTCCTTCTCACAGCCCTACTATCCAGGCTTTCATATCGAAGTAACCCTACTATCCAGGTTCCTTCTCACAGCCCTACTATCCAGGATTTCATATCGAAGTAACCCTACTATCCAGGTTCCTTCTCATAACCCCACCATCTAGGTTCCTTCTCACATCCCTACTATCCAGGCTTTCATATCGAAGTAACCCTACCATCTAAGTTCCTTCTCATAACCTTACTATCCAGGTTCCTCCTCTCTTATCTCCAGACAGCAGTCCACGACATTATAAAACTAGAACCTGATCAAACACGATTAGTTTCGCATTTCCCCAGTAAATCACAGTGCAGCTTGTACCCCGACCAGGTACGCAGTACACTTCCGCTTCCTCAAGCCAGAGTTATTCCCCAATAGAATAACAGACAACTGAAGCTCCTAAAACTCTAGTTCTCCTAAGACAGGAAATCGACATCCCCTAGATGGCATCTTTAAGCCCATCTTCTGCAATTCTCTGTCGCATCCAAGATGGCATCTTTAACCCCATCTCCGATAATCTTCTATCCTAGACCTCCAAATGGCATCTGTAAGCCCATTCCCGATATCACAAATCAAGTGCCACTTCATGCGAGTGCAAATTTCTGGGCACTCTAGTGTTCAATCATCTTCCACCTTCAGATCACGAAAGGCAGCGCAACCAATCTACATCTTCAGGTTTAAGAAGATTGAACAGAGGCAGCTTTTGTACCCCAAAATTTTCCCTCTCATTTTACTCAACAAATGTCAATTGAGGTCCCCAAGTTTCTCAAGGAAGTCCAAGAGTTGACCAGACAAACTCTCTCCTAAGGCAGTGCACCTCAAAATTAGGGTTTCATTCTTCATCAAGATGGGTAAACCACAAAGGTCCCAAATTATTTCCAAGGTCCTAATATGTCCCCAAGATCATCCATGCCAAGTTTCATGCCTTGCACAAGAAGTTTGCTCAGCCAACTGCTCAGATGCTTGAGAATCGACTATATTAGGTCAAAAGTCAATTGTGGCCCACATACAGTCAAACATCAATATTTTTGGTCAACATCATCATTTTTAAGTGTTATCCATCATTTGATCAATGGTTGATCATGATTCCTCAAGGGATGCTCCAAATTCATCAAAACCCAAAAGTTGATAAATTAGGGTTTCTCAGTAAAAGTCAACCCACCTTTGACCAAGCATAACTTCTTCATACTTTATCAGAAATTTTACATCCAAAGCTAATTTTGAAGAGGCTGAAATTCCCTACAACTCATTTTCAGCTCATAAGTTCAAAATATGCACTCATTAAAAGATATGAATTTTGACATTATAGGTCCTTTTGAAAAGTCAACAAAAACCCCTTTTGGGTCAAAGCTTCATACATGAACATGGAAAACTCAATTGAGATGAGACCAAAAGGGTTGCTTAGGGGACATCCTAAGCTTTCAAAAAAGTCCAAGAACACCTCTCTAGGGTTAAAATTGAAGGAGTTATTCCTTGTCAAAGTTGACCTTTTTTGCAAAATTTCCAAAAGTCAAATGTGCTCACAAATGCATTTTTTGCTAAATGGGTCTAACTTTTTATGCTTGCACCTCACTTATAATGTGGTCCACGACTCAAACATCCACCCACACTTTATTTGCTTCATTTTTCAATTTATTTTGATTTTTTGCTAATTAAAAAATAAATTAAATCAAATAATTGATGAATAATAGCAAAGATATGATTTGATTTGGTTTTTGGACAGGTTGCAATCAGAATATGCTGAGTTATCAAGGCCATAAGGAATCAAGCATAATTGGTACAAGAAATGGAAGATTTGGCTCAAAATAGCAAGTTTTCATATGGTTAAAGAATCAAATCAAATCTCATCAAATTTCAAGATTTAATCTAAGTTTGTAACCCTAATTCATCCCTAGGTATATATTGGACAAGAAAAAAGAAAAAAAGAGGGGTTAGCCATCGTGAAAGAGGCAAAGCAAATTCAGAAAATTCAAGGAAAAAGTGTGACTCAGTTTCAAGCTTGGAGGCCAATTCAAGCCCTTCTAGCATTGCCAAACGATTCCTGGATCTTCCCAGAAGCTAACCCAATCGATTGCACATCTCTACACGTCCAGAATCGCTCCCTATCACTCTCACGGTTTGCAAAATTATTCAAATTCGATTACTGTAATTATTGCATCTTTAGCATGTTTAAGTTACATATTTGTGATCCTCATTGTGTTTGCTAGCTAATTGGATGATTTAATTGCGTTTTTGGAGCCTGTACACGCCTTTACCATTATTAGGGTTTATGTGTGTAGTTCAGGGGTTTTGTCCACAGGTTAAATTGCCCAGCAAAAGGGGTACCATGGTGTTCACAAGATCAAGACGAATTGATCTATATAATTAGATGCCATTTATCATGCGTGTACATGGTTTTTGAATGAAACAAGTTTGTAGATACAGACCTTAGTCTGTAGGTAAAAGTACCAGAGCCTAAGACAACGGTCCAGGGAAGAAGACAACAGCGTGTCACAACCTGAATGACTGGTTTGAATTATGGCGCGTTCTTTGGCATAATCATTGTTGTACACTTTTTGTTTTATCTTTATATTATATTAACAATTGATACATCCAGCGCAGTTGGTTAGGGGAAGGAAGTCAGAAGCTCATGTCCTGGGTTCGATCCCAGGTGTGAGCTTTTGGCCTTTTCTCCATTATTTCCTTGCAGGTTCTATGCACCTCTCCTTTTGAGGATCATCATCCTCTGGATCCACCTCCATCCAGATCCGGCACACCTCTCCTTCTGAGGATCATCATCCTCTGGACCCATCTTCAGTCAGATCCAGCACACCTCCTTCTGAGGACCATCATCCTCTGGACCCATCTTCATTCAGATCCAGCACACCTCCTTCTGAGGATCATCATCCTCTGAATCCATCTCCAGCCAGATCCAGCACACCTCTCCTTCTGAGGATCATCACGTGCCCTCTGATCATCATCCTCTGGATCCATCTTCAGCCAGATCCACCGCCAGCATACGCAGGTCCACCATGAGCCCCCAGAAGATGGTCTCACGGGATCAGGCGCCAGACTCTGAGCCATCCTTCTGGGGTTCAGAAGTTCAGCATACACCCCCCAGATTTGCTAGCAGTAGGCCCATTTGGATATGTCTACTATTTCTCTTTAATTTCTTTTCTCTAATTATTTTGTTTTTTTAATCAATACAAAAATTATTTTATTAAATTAACAAATCAAAAAAATCACAAAAAGACTTATTTTCTTAATAAATATTATTTTTAATTAATTAGTTTAATTAATTTAGGGAAACTTTAATTTCTTTCATAATTAAAAACAATTAGAAATTAGGTTTAATTAATTTGTGATTTAATTGTTTTCTCAAATAAAAATCCACAAAAATTTCTTTTTCTCAATTAGGGTTTTAAGTTATTAATTACTGTCCTCGTATTTAATTTGCCGCGCGCTTGTTAATTATTTTTCCATTATTTTATAACTGTTTCGAGCTTGTAATAGTTTTAATTATGGATTTAAGTTCCGCACTTTTATTTCCCGTCAAGATAATGATGTAACTGTCAAAGCCTTGTAATAGCCAGATTTATTTTCTCGCACTTTTAAATTCTTGCGAATATTTAACTATCTAGATGTATGCTAATAGGATTGTATGGCAATAATGGATGAAAAATTAAAACAGTTAGAAAACCCTAATGTGCAAAGATTAAAATAACTAAAACAAATCACTCGCACATGCTCACTCTTAGGGTATACTCTCACTCTGGTTGCCTTCGGTAAACGGTCATGAAGCATAGGATGTTTTAGTGGCTATCCTATATGTCCCAAAAGATCAAAATATGACCCTTTCGACTGTTGCCTCGGAAAAGATCTTTGGGACTCTAGGATGGTTACTAAGGTGTCCTAACATTGCTTTTGTGACCGTACGTCCCTTTCGAATGTCCCTTACAACTCCAACGAGGGTGCTACCTACTCCTTAATAGTAGGGTAGCGCTGTCTAAAGGAAATAGAACAGAAACGACTTTTTTTGAGTAGGTAGATGCTAGTAGGTACTTGATCAAAAAAAATATTTTCACACAAACACCTTTCAAAACAAATTTTCAAAAAAAACTTCATCACATCCTTGAGGACCGATACAAGGGTTATCACGAAGTAAAATATTTTCAAAGCAAGCACATACACACAAGAAATTTGAAAAATGAGCAAGTACCTAACAGCCCGTAGATAACTACAGATAGAAAGGGTGCTAACACCTTCCCTTTCTATAATCTACCCCCCGTACTCAGAAACATCTCGAAAAAAGGTTTTTTCTATTCTTTTTCCTTTTCCATGATGGGATGAAATAAAAGTCGGTGGCGACTCTTGCTTACCACGACATTTTGCAAACAAAAGACGCAAAACTCAAACCAGTATTAAACAGTCGGTTCTGCCACCGTATCACAGTGGCCATCGTTGTTCAAAAACTATTCTTTTAGACGAAGGGCTAAAGGCCCCCGTTGTTGTAATATTTGTACCATAATAGCCCTGGAAGTTGTATCTTTTAATTTTCTGGCCATGGTGGTTGTTTGTTCCAAATATTTGACTTGTGTTTTCATGTTTGTTGTTATGCTTGTCTGCTTGAGACATATGTTATTTTGCTAAGAGTTTGTAGTAGAGATTTGCTCGTTTGATTTGTATGTTCGCTAATATGGGGAAACTGGACAAACAACCAGGGTGAATATCGGGCATGGGCCAGAACTCAGGTCTCATTTTGAGGACCTGAGCTCGGTATCATGAACTTCCTATCGCAAGTTGGGTGTTCAATTGTCCTGGTACGAGGATGATGGAGCTCGATTGAGTTATTTATGTCGGCCTAAGGACACACTCGTTAAAAGAGTGGAGTCTCGCCCCTTTAAAATATTTTTGGTTTTATGCTTGTACCTAGGTATGCACGCATGGTTGGGTCTGGATAAGTCTATCTTATTGACGAAGCTCGTCGACTGCTCAGTGTTTTACCTATAATATTGTTTTAGATTTTAGTGTTCCATGGTCGAGCAAGTTGTTCCCCTTGTATATTTTCTAAGTAGTATGCCCCGATCCATGTTTTTGTGTAGACACGATAGGAGCCTTCCCAGTTTTCTGTGAGCTTGCCTTTGCGAGATTCTTTGCAATTTCTCTTTAAAATAAGGTTGCCGATCTTGAACTCTCGTCGCACGAATTTGGTGTCATAGCGCATGGCTATTTTTTGTTTGAGAGGGGCTTCTCGTAGGATCGCTCCTAATCAGATCTCTTTGACCAGGTCTAGTTCTTCCCGTAGGGCGATGTTGTTCATCTCCTCATCTAGTGGAGCTTTGGTTCACCTGGAGGGTTCTTTGATCTATACTCGAATGACAACCTCCTTTTTATAAATTAGTCGGAAAGGAGTCTCCCCAGTTGATGAGTGCGTTGTTGTTCGGTACCCTTAGATTATGTCGTGTAGCTCCTCGACCCATTTTTTCTTGGTTTCGTCTAACCATCATTTGAGACCCCTGAGTATCACCCTGTTCATGGACTCAGCCTGTCAGTTTGTTAGGGGATGTTTGACAGAGGCATAGTGTTTAGTGGTGCCTAACTTGGAGATGAATTCTCGAAAGGTTTTATATGTGAACTAGGTCCCGTTGTTGGTGACTATTTCTTGTGGGATGCCAAACCAAGCAAGGATATTTATTTTGTAGAAGCGAAGGACATTTTGGGCGGTAATTTTGGCTAATGCTTCTACCTCTATCCATTTCATGAAGTAGTCGACGACTACTATCAAATATTTGTTTTGATTTTCACCTACCACGAACGGACCGAGGAGGTATAACCCCCACCGTGCGAAGGGCCGGGGAGAAGAGAGGGACCTGAGCTCGTTTGGGGGAGCCAGGTGCATGTCCTCATGCAGTTGGAACTTGTTGCATTTCTTTACGTGTTATTTTGTGTTGCGATGCATGGTAGGCCAGTAATACCCTGCTCGTGGAGCTTTTTTGGTGAGGGATCTTCTGCCCAGATATTGGCCGTTTATCCCTTCATGGATCTCGAGCAGGATGCAACTCGCTTCAGTTAGGTCAACTCATTTGAGGAGGGGAATGGAAACCCCTCTCCTGTACGATTTGCCTTCGACTAGGACGTAGGAGCAGGCTCTTCGTCTGACCATTGCTTCTTCTTTAGAGTGCATGGGCAGCACTCCTCTTGTTAGGTATTTGTGTACAAGGGTCATCCAGTTGTCGTCGTCTCCTATGGAGAATACTCCCAAAGTCAAGGGGGTCTCTGGATGCTCGATCGAGGAAGAATTTCCTGTATTACCGACTTATTCCCCACTTTCCTCTTTATGTCTGCTAGTTTGTATAGGATGTCTGCCCGAGCGCTATGTTTATGGGGAACATGTTGTACATCCACAAATTTGAATTTCTTTTTTCTCTCTTGGACCAAGGCCCAATACTCAGCGAGGTGATCGTTTTTCACCTGATATTCCTCGAACCTAGGATGCAACGAGTTGAGAGTCAGTGAATATTTTCACCTCCTCGGCTCCCAGGTCTTCGGCCACGCGTAAACCTGCTAGGAATGCTTAGAATTCGGCCTGGTAGCTTGAGGTTGGGAAGGATAATTCATGGGATACCTCTATTAGGGATCCTTCTTTGTTTTCCAATATAATACATGCACCGCTTCCTGTCGAACTGGAGGCGCCGTCGATGAAAATTATCCATCGGCGTGCCCCGTCCGGGAGTGTGGGTGAGGTCATTTCAGCCACAAAGTTGGACAGTGCTTGAGCTTTGGCGGCTTTACTTCCTTTGTACTAGATATCGAACTTGGAGAGTTCTAACGATAATTTCAACATTCTGCCCACCATGTCAGGCCTACTGAGCAGCTACTTTATTGGTTGATCTGTTTGGACGACTATGGTATGCGCCAAGAAATAGTGCCTGAGTCTCCCCGCCGCATTGATGAGGGCTAGGGTCACCTTTTCAATTTGCTTATCTCTCACATCGAGGCCCTGTAGGGCCTTACTCTTAAAGTAGATAGGCCTCTTCCCTTCTGGGGTTTCTCTGATTAGTGTTACGCTTATTTCCTCTAGGGTGATGACTAGATAGAGATAAAGGATTTCATCCTTCTTTAGTCGAGAAAGGATGGGTGTTTGAGATAGTGCTCACTTCAAGTGGGTTAGATCTTTCTCATATTCAGCCGTCCATTCGAAGGAAACTTCCTTGTGGAGGAGTTTGAAGAGGGGGAGCGCGTGATGGGCGGATTTTGCCACGAATAGAGAGAGAGAGAGAGAGAGAGAAGTGAGCATGCCGTTTAGGATTTAAATGGACTTTTCCGAAGTGGGTGTTCGAAACTCAAAAAATGCTCGGCATTTGTCAGGGTTTGCCTCAATCTGTCATTTTGTGACGGAGAATCTGAGGATATTACCTGCCCGTACACCAAAGGTGCATTTTTCAGGGTTAAATCACATCCAACACTTTCTGGCTTTCTCGAAAACTTTCTTCAAGTAGAGGGAATGGTCTATTTCTTCCATAAATTTGACGATCATGTCGTCCATGTAGACTTCGAGCATGTCACCTATTTCGTTGTGGAAGACTTTATTCATCATGTGCTGATATGTAGCGCTTGCGTTTTTCAGGTCGAAGGGCATTCTATTGTAGTACTAGTTGCTCGACTTGGTCATAAAAGCGGTATATTTTTTATCCTCTTTCGCCATTGGAATCTGGTTGTATCCAGAATATGTGTCCATAAAAGATAATAATTTGAAACCAGTCGAGTTGTCGACCAGTTTGTCAATATTTATGAGGGCATAAGCATCTTTTGGGAATTCCCAATTGAGGCCGGTATACTCAATGCACATGCGCCATTTTCCATTAGATTTCATTACAAGAACTAAATTTGAGAGCCAAGTATGTACTAGGCTTTAGAAATAAAGTGTGCCTCTAGGAGGTCTTTTACATCTAGTTCAGCAGCCTTCATTTTTTCAGGGGACTACTTTCTTCTACGTTGGGCGACCGCCTTGAGGGCATGGTCTATGGTCAGGTGATTGCATGCAATCTATGGGTCCAATCCGGGTATCTCAGTTGTGCTCTAGGCGAACAGATCAGCATTCTCCCTTAAGAAAGCTTTAAGTTTCCTCTTCACTAAGTCGGGGAGGTCAGCTTCGATCTTTACTCCTTTGGCAGGATCATTCTCGAGGGGGATGATCTCTAAGTCTCCGTCTAGAATGGGTCGTATGAGATCTTAGAGTTCCCCACTACTTGTAGCTAGAGATGAACCTTCGCCTTCAACCATGGGCTTTTTTGATCTCTTCCTCTGCTCTACGCGGTCTCCTTGGAGAAGCAGCTGTCAGGGTCAATGGCGTCGACCCTTGGCAGTGGCTTAACCTCCTCAAAGCTAGAGGGATGGGCGGCTCTAATGGTCATTCAGGGTTGAGCATTGATGGAACTCAGGCCCCTGGCTGAGGCTTCGAAACATCTTCTTGCTACTTGGATGTCCCTATGAAGGGTGGCGACCAAACCCCCTGTAGTGTAGTATTTCATTTTGAGGTGTATGGTGGAGGGCACCGCAATCAGTTCGGCCAGAGTGGGCCTCCAGAAGATACATTGATATAGAGATTGACAATTCACTACCAGAAACTGAGTCTTGATGGCTTTGGCAGTCACCCCTCTTCCAAAAGTGACGATCAACTCGACATACCCCCAGGGTTTGGTACTGGCCCCGTTGAATCCTTGAAGGTCTGAGCCCATGTATGGGGTAAGGTGCCTTTCGTTCAGTTGTAGGGTAGAAAACACTTGGGTGTACATGATATCCACCGAGCTCCCTTGATCGACCAGTATGTGTCGAGCATCAAAGTTTTCCATGCAAGCCCGCATAAGCAATAGGATAGTCAAGTTGGGGGCTCTGCCTGAACGTTCCTCTTTGTAGAAAGCGAGGGGATGAGAGCCTCCTTGAAACTTATCCAGTGTGGTATCCATGTCAGAGTTGGCTTTGATGACTTGGTCGAACCTTCTTTTTACAGGTCACACTATGGGCTTGTTGAATCCCCCATCAGAGATGACCATCACAGTGGGAAATAACTCCCATATACTCTGAGAGGAGAAGTACAATGGGACCTTCTCCATGTCTGGGAAGTAGAAATCTTCTGGTTGCGAGATACTCATGGCAACTGGTATTGTGCTGATGTCGGGGGACTCCTTCCCCTCTTCAACGCTCTTGGGTTCTGGAGCCTCCTCGTGGACACCCTCTTTCTTCTTGTACTGCTTGAGGTGCCTGTCTCGAATTAGTATCTCAATCGCATCCTTGAGATGGATGTAATCATCGGTGTTGTTACCATGGCTTTTGTGGAACCTACAATACTTGCTCTTATCAGTTTCGGGCTTGGAGGGTGTCTGGCGAGGAAAGCGTACCCCAACCTGTTTAAACTCAGAGTTGTCACATTTGGATAGAATATGTTCTCTTGAAATGGTCAGAGGGGTGTAGTAATGGAACCGACCAGTAGGCTCCTTCTAATATTTGGAGTCTCAGGATTTGTCTTCCCACTTTCTCTCTCTCTCTCCCGACAGGATGCCGAGGGCTTATCGCTTCTTGAGGGTTTGTCACTCTCTCGGTGCCTTGAATCCATGGCATTATTGGCCGCTTCTTTCTCCTTGTACTTGATGTATGCTTAAGCCTTGAGGAGGAGGGAGTCGAGCATGGCTGGAGTTTCGATGCCCATAACCTTCACGAAGTTGCTGCGGGGATGGAGCCCTCATTCAAGAAGGTAATTCTTCATTGCATCGGTCATCGATACTTGTACGACTTCTCTGTTGAAGCGCTCAATATATGAACGTAAAGATTCATCTCTTCCATGGATAATCGCTTCAAGTGAAGCCTCTGATTTTGGATACAGACGAGAGGCGGTGAAGTGCCTCGAAAATATATTTCACAATTGTTTCTAAGAAGTGATAGATTCAGGGGGCATGCTTATGTACCAAGCCATGGCACTTTTTCACAGAGTGGTCAGGAACAACATGTATTTTATTGCGCCCTTCACGCCTCGATAATCAAGTAGGGCATTGGTGTCTTTTATATGGATGTCCGGATTGGTCGTACCATCATAGGATCCTAATGGGGGCGTCTTCTCGAGCCCGACCGAGAGTCGTGCCTCCATATTTTCTCTTGATAACGGGTCGCGAGTCTCGTCTTCATCGGTCTCTTTTGGGGATGATGATGGGAGTGATGGTTTCTTCCTCGCCGGGCGTCGTCATCTTGTCGAGGGGAGGGGCTCCACCCTCGTCGCCTCGGTCTGGGTGCTAGTTACCTGTTATAGTCGTCTTTGCAGGTGCTCTTTGTCTTCTTGAAAAGCAGAGAGTCTTTATCCTTCTTGGGAGATGCTCGATCATATTTCTTGCTGAAATAAATGTTGAGCCTTTCTTTTCTTAGAGGACGCCCACCTCGGGGAGGTGATGTGCTGGAGGAGTTATGTCTTCGATATCTCCGAGGGGGGATCTTGACCGTTTCTACTCTAGAGCCCTCATCCTTTTTCTCTACTGGAAGATGAGGAAGTTGGTTCGGTTAAAGGCAGCGATCAATGCTTCTATGGCTGGGTCGGTGTTCTGCGGAACAGGGATCAGTTGTAGAATTTTTGGTTGGTCTTTGATAGGGTTCTCAGGAAACTATTCGTCCAAGAATAGATTGTTGTCGCGATCAGCATTGATGGAATCCGGGGACGCAGTATGTCCGTCACTGGAACCACAGTTATCCTTGAGGTGAGGATGTTCTTGACTTCTGTCGGCATTGTATGCGGGGAGAGCACAGTCTTTCCAGATAAGTGCTAATCACCGTCATCAGCTATGATTGATGAATGGAGGGGATCTTTGGTCTTTAGATTCTGGAAATAGAAAACAGGGAAGATAGTTTCCCACACTCGGCGCCACTGATCTTACAAGTTTATTAGAACCTATAAGGGGGTCGGATGATGATCTTCAGATGGGCTGGAAAGTTAAGGAGGAAAAAGGGGGGTTGTACATGCAAGGAACTCCGATGATCAAGTAAGTTTGAGAGCAAAAGAGATACGAGTAAAGTATTAGGGTTTTAGTGATGAATAGTCTATATTCAATACCTGGCCCTCACATGAGTGAGGGTTTATATAGTGCCCCTGGCGCTTGACCATTGGTTCCTATTTTATGGCCTAGATATGTGGGTCCACAAAAATAGGTAATTGTCGGGACTTGGTCAAATCGGACACGTGTGCCCGCAACTAGCCGTTAGTTTCGAGGAGGAGGTAAATTACGGGCAATAATTTGGTCGGTTCTAGGTTCTCTGGCCGACTTGAGGTCGGGCAGACTGAGAGGCGCTCGTCAATTATCGTAGGTCAGTCCTGGTTTAGGAGGGAAAACGATCGACGGTGCCCGACGGAGGGCGGGGGATCCTGAACCATGGTCGCACGGGCCCTGCCGAAGGAGGAGGTCATATAGGGTCCACTCTAGCCGTTGGACCAGTCCAAAACATGTTTCATAACTGAAAGAATAAAATAGTAATTTAGTAATATTTATATTTTTTATTAAAATGACATATATTAATAAATTTGATAAAAGAGTTATGAGATCAATCAAAATTAAATTATACCTTAATGTTTTATAACATGATATTTTTTATTGTTTATAATTGAAACGATTTTTTATTGTATAAATTGTTCAAAGAAATATTTTTCTTCATCAAATTGTATAGATTTTTCTACAAATAAAGGAATTCTATTGAGAGAAAAAAAAGGAATTCTAAAAATAGAAAAAAAAAGTAGTATTTGAATGTGTCAAATTTTTACCTATATGTTTTTAAATGATTTTTTTTAAATATTTGTATGTTATATATAATTTAAACGAAAGATGAGTTTTTTTATTTGTTATATTTCTCTTAACTAGAGGCTTGAATTTAAAATTAAAATTGGACTACCAAATTGTTTGAGACGGTCCTGATCATCTTCATACACCTTAATCTAAAATCCATAAATTTATTTTCTTTATCATTTTTATCAAAATTCAAGCCCAATCATTCTAATAATAACATAGTCATCTTCTTATTTTAGCCATTGAATTTGTGTTTTTTCAATTTTATCATTTTCATCATCATAAGAACTAATAAATAGGGAAAAATGCATCCAACAATGAAAAGATGAGTATATTATTTTCTAGTTTTTTAATTTAATTTATTCTTTACAATAAAGTAGAAAATTTATTTTCATGTTCACTACTACCACAATCAAATTAACCATGTTAACAGTTAAATAGATCAAATCAACCAAATCATCAAACTTTATTAAAAATTAATTTTTTATTTATAAAAAAGTATAAAAAATCCACAATAGAGGTTTAATTTACACCCACACTCATAATCCGCATTCTTTCATATCCACACTCTCAAATTCATATTTCTTATAATAAAAAATACTCAAAAAATTCACACTTTAGATTTACACTAAATCTCTATCGATAATATATCCTCCTAATAAAATTTAAAAAGGACTAGATTAACCGATAATTTTCAACTGCATTATATATATTAAATCATGTTTTCTTGGAAAATATGGATGGATGCGCTGAGTTGATTGAGTTTTAATTGTGTTATAACCAATGCTAAGATTAAGTTTGAGTTGATGGAACATAATTGTATGAGCCAAAGAAAAATGATATTCACGTATATTCTATTGTTTGGATTAATTAAAAAAAAGATGGAATGGAGATAAATGACAAAATTGTTATATTTCATCATGAAATATCAAAATAATAAAATAACATATTTATTCCACTTCATTATGCTTTGTCCCACTCCACTCCATTCTTATTGATTATGTTCGTTTTATAATATCGTGGTAGAAAGAATAGATACATGTATACATTCACAATGTTTGATTAGTTTTTATTTGGTACACATATTTTTCATATTTTCCGAATAATAAATATAGCCCACACCTCACATTTAGAGTCTCCAAAACTGAGCTAGGTATTTTTAATGAAACTGATTCGTTATAGTGATTATTTTAGGCCTAATGATTTTTTCTTTAATAAATATTCTATTAAAAAATAGTTTATCCATGGCTGCTTACTATTTGAAAGAGGATGCACAAAGCGAATACATGTGGGCGTTATAAAATCAATAACTAATTAATTGTAATACTTTCTTCAAAGTCTTAGAGCTATCGATGACACATTGTGTCTGTTTACTTTAAGGACGCCAATATTTAGAAGACTTATTTTGATCCTCATTATGATTTGTTAGTATGTCATAAACTGTAGTATCAAGTATCACGAAAAGAGCATCTTGTTCATAACATGCAGTATCAAGTCTTAAGAACTTAGGTAACCATGTCTCGGTATATTAAAGGGATTAATTATTGACATGCTCCTTAGTAGGTCAAAGTCACAATGAATATAACCACCACTATATGAAGAAGACTCGAGGCTCTTTCAGGCTCTTTAAAATAGTAATATATATATATATATATATATATATATATATATATATATATATATATATATATATATATATATATATATATATATATATATATATATATATATATATATATATATATATATATATATATATATATATATATATATATATATATATATATATATATATATATATATATATATATATATATATATATATATATATATATATATATATATATATATATATATATATATATATTACTTAGAGGGTTAGGCCCGATAAACACTTTTCACATATGAGAATCCTAAAGATTTTATACTTTGCATATCACGGGTAAAAAATAAATTTGAATGATACATAAAGATTAACAAGACCACGACACACAGATTACACATACAGTTTAAAAATGGTCAACAATTTCAAAACTAGTTGAGAAGGCTGAGTTGGTCTAAGGTGCCCGATTAAGGTTATGGTCCGAAAGGCCATGGACTCAAATCCCACTCTCAACTAATTGACAATTTTAAAATATCATTAGTTAATTAGTATCAATTAAATATTTTTTACATATATATTCAATTTATTTTTTAGTATTAAACATATATGTCAATAATAATACTATCAAGTCATAAAAATTAACACTTTCTAAATTATCGTTTATAAAAGAATTCAATTTGTTTCAGTTTAAGTCAAACTCCAACCTATTACATTTCCTAATGCTCAATTTTGAAAAGAGTTCTTCAAATCTATCTAATGGACCCTTTAGCATCTCCCAAAAGATATACATTCCATAATGTCTAAATTGATCTAATGTGTATGAAATGATCCCATCCTAATGATGTACAAGGCCAAAATTGATAAAAGTTTTAAGAATTGTTAAACCAATCAACTAATACTTACAAATGACACCAGTGACGTCAGACCGTTAACATGAGATGCCACCTTAAATTTGACTGAGCCTTTTGAACATTCCCATACAGCGAAACGAAGGTCATCTTCAATATCACTCCATATTCTATAACTTTTTATTGAATGCCTTTAATATATATTAAAGGCATTCAATAAAAATGTGTTTGTGCATATATAATCACTTAAAAAAACTTTATGTAATTAAGAATTCCTTCATTTAAATGTGATCCACACCTAGTGAGACTCAAACCCACAATCGCTTGATTAGAAGTCAAACGCCTTATCCATTAGGCCACAGGTGCTAGTTATGGTTATAAGTGTCAATTTTGACTATTTTATTATTTTATACACTGCCAGTTTGCACTACTCATATACTATATAAAGTAGATTTTTATTTCTCGCTAGAATTCCCTCCAACAACTTTTTTAGTAATTTTCCTTTCCCTAAATATCCTACAACTAGGGATCTCAATTTCATATATATTTCATACATCCGCCACCACCTTGGTTAACACTTAACATCATCTTGGTTTATTCTTGAGTTTGTTAACAATACCTGATTTTAAGAAAAAATTATCTTTATATTTTTATATATAATTTTTCAAACTTGTATTATTATTATTTAGTTAAAACATTATGATTAAATAGATATATTAAATTAATAAATTAAATTACTAAGTTTAAAATATTTTTGAATTTATTTCAATCTTATAAAATTTATAATTTTTTTCATTAGTTCAATTTTATTTATATTACTAGTAGTATGTTTTGTACTAATATATATATATATATATATATATATATATATATATATATATATATATATATAATATATATATATATATATATATATATATATATATATATATATATATATATATATATAATATATATATATATATAATATATATGAGTAATTATTATGGTATATGTTGTGCAAGCGCAACCAAATCTTAGTTTAATATATTAAAATTTTAAAGGTTCCATAACTGGAAGAATAAAATAGTAATTTACTAATATTTATATTTTTTTATTAAAATGACATATATTAATAAATTTGACAAAAGGGTTATGATATCGATCAAAATTAAATTATACTTTAATGTGTTATAATATGATATTTTTTATTGTTTATTATTGAAACACTTTTTGTTGTAGAAATTGTTCAAAGAAATACTTTTCTTCATCAAATTGTATAGATTTTTCTACAAATAAAGGAATTCTAAAAATTATGAGAAAAAAAGGAATTCTAAAAATAGAAAAAAAGAAGTAAGAATAATACTTGAATGTGTCAAATTTTTACCTATATGTTTTTGATCTTACTGGTTGATCAGAACATAAGAAGTAGTCGGAAGATGATCTGTAGTCAGGCTGTGATGTCGAAGAGAAAAGGGGGTTGTATCTGCAAGATACTCCGACTATCAAGTAAGAGTGGGAACAAGGAGATACAAGCAAAGTATTAGGTGGTGAATAGTGAATATTCGATACCTGGCCCTCACAGGTGTGAGGGTATATATAATGCCCCTGACGCATGGCCATTGGTTCCTGATTTCGCGCCTGGATATGTTATTCCGTGAAATCAGGTAACTGCCAAGACTTGGTCAAACTGGGTAGATGTGTCCATAACTAGCCGTTGGTCCCGAGGAGGGGACCAATTACGAGCATCTCTCTGGTCGGTTCCTGGTTGCATGCATGATATTGATGTCGAGTAGGCTGAGACAATGCTCGTCCCTCATCCTAGGATAGTGCTGGCTCGGGAAGCCAAATGATTGATATTGCCCGACGGATAGCGGGTAGTTCCAGTTATGGATGTGCTGGCCGTACCAAAGGAAAGGTCTAGACTGGGCCTATTGAAGTTGTCGGTTCAGTCCAGAACAGTAGCCCCCGAGTCGGTTCTTCCGGGTACAAGAGTGATGACTTTAACACCTGCTCGAGGAACGGGTGCGTCTTACGAGTAAATGGGTGTTTCCCGTTGAGCCTTTCTCGCGGGGAGATGCGGATTTGGTCTTAGGACCTTTAAATTTGGAGAGGTACTGTGTTTTGGGAAGTGTGCTAGCGAAGCGGTGCAATGATGATCTAGGGCTAGGGTGTAATGATGACGACCCTAGGGTTCCCCGGGAGCGTTCCTTGTACGCGCGGATTTTTTCATCTATAAATACGAGCGGAACATGGTATTTAGTATTTTTTTATCTTCTCTCTCAACTGCGCGTATTAGCTCAATTGTCGGCCACCGTTGTTCGTTTGAGTTTTACTGCTTGCAGCTGCTCACTTTTATCCTTCCATCTACTATTAACTGGTAAGTTTCTAATCCTTCATTAATGTTTTCTCTCAGTAGTTCGCATTTTTACCTTTTACTTTCTAGAGATGCATGTGGTTAGGATTTAGGGTTCCGTTTGTGAGGATGTCGTTGGAGAGGGTTGGCGATAGATGGTGTTTCTGTAGTTTAGAATCACCGTAGCCGGCGTGAGATCTCCTTGGGTACCTCGTGGTGTGTCGTAGACCGCTTGTTAGAGCTTAGAGATTTTTCTGCAATTCTTTCCTGTTGGTACGCCTCAATGAGGGTTCTGGTCGGGGATACGATCCTTGTTTCCCAATGCTCTTTCGCTTGTTTAGTGGTGGAAGGGTGGTTCTGGAATTGATATCGAGCTCATATTTTTCCTCTGCTTTTCAGGTGCTATGGCTTATAATGTCCGAGTCAATATTTCAAGTGAATCCACAAAGTCCTCAGGAAGTTCCTCAAACGAGACGAGTAGTTCGTTGAGCATCCTAGAAATTTCCGGGGATGCGCAAAATCAAATGGAACAACAAATGAGAGGGGGCGACATGGAGATGACTTTTATAGACCAGGGTTTCCTGTTTCCTCCTAGGAACAAGGAGAAACCTCGGGATTTGGCCGCGAACGACCCCTGCGACTGGCTATCGTATTTTTATGAGCACCGAGAGGATGTCTTTATGGACATGTACACTCATGAGGAGGGGTCCCAGGAGGAATGGTCGTTATACATCCCCAGGAATGAGAGAAGAATATGCTCGAAATACGATAAGAGGCGGATCCTAATGAACGATATCGTATTTAGAGGGATGGTTCTTTGCCTTCCCATTTATGACTTTGAGTTGGCCGTATTCATGCACTTACGTGTGGCTCCCTCCCAACTGCATCTGAACGGCATCGCGTTCATGCGAGCGTTCGAGATAGTTTATGTTCATTTGAAGATAGGGGCCACCATTCCCTTATTCTTCTACTGCTTCCACCTTCAGAGGAGCAAGGTCAACAGAATGTGGGGATGGGTTTCCTTGAAGCAAGGCAATGTGAAGCTATTTAAAGCCTATTTAGAGTCTATCTGCCACTTCAAAGATAAATACATTTTGGTGCAGCCTTCTTCGACCAAGGAGATGTTGAACATCTTTAGGACCGTGCCTTCGCTAAACGAGGAAGGTACTCCCTCACTGAATGAGCTAGGAGAGCTCATTGCAAAGCTGGTTTATAAGTTCTCATTCTAATGGACGAGGAAGCATTTTGATAGAGAACTGGGCTCCTATGTTTGGAGAGAGGGGGAGCTCGAAGACAAGGATCTGGAGAGCTTCGATGTCCTGACTGTGTTCCTGGCTCAGATCCCTTGGGTACAGTGGGTTGGTCATGGAGGTAGGTTTGTTTTGGACAAAAACGGGGAGCCCGTATACGAGTCGGGCCACATAAATGTCAAGGAGCTCCTCGGAAGCGAGGATCCCATTAGATATTTGGGTATATATATATATATATATATATATATATATATATATATATATATATATATATATATATATATATATATATATATATATATATATATATATATATATATATATATATGTGTGTGTGTGTGTGTGTGTGTGTGTGTGTGTGTGTGTGTGTATGTGTGTTTCTAATAGTATTAAGTGGTCGTTGTTTATTTGACTCCTCGTTTACTGACTATGTTTCTTTTTGTTTGTTTTGCAGAGAGCATGAATCCTGCTCAGGAGCACTTGGCTAAGACTCTTGCTGCCAGAGGGAGGAGGGCTCTAAAGGATGCACAGACTGGTTCAGGGCCAGCTCCTGCCTCGGGGTCGAGCGACTCATCTTCGGCCCAAGATACAATCTCTCTTTCCCCTTTTGTTGTTTCCTCGAAGGCGAAGAGGTTGCGAGCCGAGGGGAGTGTCGACCTGACTAGGGAAAAAGGGAAAGGAACGTAAAACCTGCCTCCCTACTTGCTGGAGAAGTCTTTTTTCGAGGGCGCGGCTCTCTGTCTTTCCCGGGACGAATCTCTCTATCTCGAGCGAATGGGCCACCCGGAGAAGAGGTTGATGTTGGCGTAAGATGCTAGCGGTTTGATGCGGATCTTGGAGATGATGGTCACTTACACCGAGGGGAGTTCCTCTCAGGAGAGAGAGAGAGAGAGAGAGAGAGAGAGAGAGATGAAGAACCTTTGGGTCAAGCTTGCTACAAGCGAGTAGGCCTTAGTCGAGAAAAATAAAGCCTTAAAGATGTTTGAGGAAGAATCGGGGAGGCTCTCCGAGGAATGCATGGTTCTCTTGCTCGAAAAAAAGGACCTTGAGGGAAAGGTGGCGGCCCTAACTACCGATATTACGCTCGCTGAAGACGAGCCAGAGGATACTAAGGATCTGAAGACTCAGGCCGAGCTGGTTACTCGTTTTCAGTTGGCCGTGGATGATGCCTAGGCCGCTTCTGAGGGGAGCTTCGAAAATGTTGTAAAGCAGCTGCGCGTGTTGAACCCCGATGTTGATCTCAATACCTCTGTGTAATACGGTGGGAGAACTGACTTTACTAGTTTTGTGTTTTATCGCATATGTTGCGGTTAGCAAGAGTTGCCACCAACTTTTCTTTTATCCAACAAAGGAAAGGGTGAAAATAACAGGAAAGACCTTTTTAAAGATTTTGAATTCGGGGGGTAAGTTATGGAAAGGGAAGGTGTTAGCACCCTTTCCATCTGTAGTTATCTACGGGCTCTTAGTTGTTAGCTCACTTTGAAAATGCTTTTTGGTGTGAGTGCATTTGAAAATATTTTGAAAAGATGCCTAAATATGGCGAACTTTGTAATGTTTCTCTTATCGTTGAGAATGTATACAAAGTGTTTTGTCTTTGAAAATATTTGTGAGAAGAGTTTGTGTATGTATGAACAATTGTTTTATTTGTTTTTTATGAGAAATCAACTATGAGTTGTCTACCTACTCGAACGGTCTTTGTTCTTTTCCTCTTTTCCTTTACACAGTGTTATCCTACTATTAGTCAGTAGGTAGCCCTATCGTTGGATATTTTGAGGGACAGGTGAGGGTCATCGTACAGTCACAAAGGTAACTCATAAGATACTTTAGAAATTACCCTAAGGTTCTAAGATCATTTACCGAGAGAACGTCAAAAGGGTCATCGAGGGACTTATGATCTTTTAAACCAGAGGATTTCTGCTAAAATTGCTCACGTTCGAGAGATGGGATTGCTTATTTTCCGAAGGAAACAAGTGGAGGTACCTTAGAGGTGCACGTGTGCAAAGTGTGTTGTGTTTCAATTATTTTTCTTGGATGTTAAGTTTTCTAGCGTTTGCTTTTAGTCTTTCCGTACAAGCCTATTAAGCATACATCTAGAATTTAAATATGTACAGACAAAATAAAGATGTGGGAATTTAAACTATGCTATTACATCGCTTCGGGATGGGGGGAATTACAAACCAAAAAAAAAGGAAAAAAATATAAATGTCCTAAATTAAACTATTACAACTCGTTGTACAGTTACGTAACTTATAATAATAATGTGAATAAAGTAAACAAACGCGCGAATAATGGAAAAGAGGAAATGTCTAAAATCTTAAAAAAATTCTAAGTATAAGAAAAAGTCTTTCTTTTTGGTATTTTTATTGTTTAAAAAATAAAAAATGAATTATGAATTCCTAATTTTACTTAATTTTAAATTAATAAAATAAAATTAGAAGGGTTAAATTAAATTAATTAAAATTAACAAAAAATAATTTAATTAAAAAAACTTAAATCTAATGTTTTTGTGGTTTTCTGATTTTTTTTTTAATTTTATAATTATATAAAAAAAGATTAAAGAAAGTTAAATAAATAAATTTTTTTTAAAAAGAAAGATGAATGGGCCAATCATGACATTTCATTCTGCCACGCTTTCATTGACCTCCTCTGCGTTTTTCAAACCACCATGGAGGGTGGAAAACACCATCATCTCTGATGGGGGGTTTTTCTTCAAAACCTGCAAAATCAATCAAACAAAAAAAAGCAAAACTCTAGATCCATTATATTGGTCCCTACAATCTCAGTGGTGTCATTAGTTTGGCCTAAAGACGCCTGTAACATGAGATCCAAATCTTTAAAAGCTTTGTGCCTTAACAATGGAAGAATCTTAGTTCTGAATCAAGACTCACATGTAAAATGTCAAATATATTCCAATGATGCATATGAACAGATTAATTATGTCAGCAATGGTTAATAATGCCTGAGATCAAAGTTTCGAATCTTCACCACCACACTTACAAACTGGCGTAAATGGGAGCAGGCATTTTGGACTTGAAAGGGCTTGGTTATGAGTGTGGTTCAATTCCTGAAGCTTCAGGAATGTGATTTGGCCGTTTGTTTGGATTGATAGCACCTGGAAATGTAGTTACGAATTTTTGCAACTTTGAGAAATTTTGGGAGCTTTTGGAGAGATTTTTGGAGAGCTTTTGGAGAGCTTTTTGTCAAAATATTTCGTCCCTTTGTGATCTTAAGCTTGTGTGTTTATAGAGAGGTAAGAGAGGAGCGAACATGTATGGCAAAGAACAAAGCATTCATGGCCTTTGAGACAAGAATAAAACACATTAAGAAGTTACCATTTTTGAGTGATTCTTGCCCTTTTTGAATATGCAATGAACCTGGACCATTTGTGTGTGTCTTGCATGAATTAATGGGCTTCAAAATTGATCAAATCCAGCCCATATGCATATCCCATGATTTTTGTGATTTTATTTAATTTATTTTGCATTTATTTGAATAAAAACAAAATAAATAAAAATAAAATAATAAGAAAATACAAGACAGGGTAAGAGTGAGTTTAGGAGTATTTTTCAAGGTCATGGACATGTTTGAAGTTCAAAAAGTTAGGTCACAAGTCCAAAATTTCAAGTTTGCACATTTAGCATTTCATGCATTTCTTAAAAATTGCCCAACTTATGCAACTCATAACTTGCTCAATTTTCATTTTTTGAAGGTGATCTTAAACTTTTTGAAAAGATCAAGATACCCGATACACTTTCCCTTTTTATCATATTTTTATTTGGAGACATTATCTTGATGTAAGTTTCCTTGACAAAAAGTGTCTTTTGCTGACTTTTGAAAATGACCTATAATGTATTAGCTCATATCTTTCAAATGAAGCACTTTTTGGACTTGATCATAAAAGCAAAGTTTTATAGAATTAAGTTTTCTTCAAAATGGGCTTTGGTTGGGGAAAATTTTATGAAGCACGTGAAATATATGCTTGGTCAAAATCTCCTAAGGAAACCCTAATTTGACAATTCTTGACTTTTGATGATCTGAGAACTTTCCTTGAGGAATCATGATCAACCCTTGATCAAATGATGAATATCACTTCAAAATGTTGATGTTGACCAAAAATCTTGAAGTTTGATTATATGTTGACCATAATTGACTTTTTGACCAATATAGTTGATTTTCAAACATTTGAGCTATTGACTAAGCAAACTTGTGATGTAGGACTTGAAACATGACATGAACCGTGTTGAGGACCTATGAAGAAAAATGGAAGCCACTTGAGACTTTTGAAAACCAAATTTACTTGAGAAACTCCAAACCCTAGTTGTAGGCCTTTGGTTTAGGATGAGCCTCTTGACTAGTCAATCCTTGAGTGTCCTGAGTGTCTGAGAAGCCTTGGAAGAATGCCTTGAAGAAAAATGTGAGGGAAAATTTTGGGGTACAACACTCGGGAATAGGGGTCAATTATTGTTGTACCCCAAAATTTTCCCTCCCATATTCTTCAAGAAATTGCCAAGTCATGCTTCAAAATTCCCCAAGGGTTGCACAGTTCAAGAGCCTCCTGAACAGTCAAAATTGGGGTTTTTATTCTGATCAAGAAAATGAAGTTTCCAAGGGTCCAATCAAGTCCCACATGCCTATAAACATGGTCAAGAATCCTCATACAAAGTTTCAAGACTTTCAGCACAAAATTGCACATTCAAAACCCTAATTGCACTATAGTCAACTGTAGGGGCAAAATGGTCATTTGACAGTCAAAAGTTCAAATTTTTGGTCAACATCTCATTTTTAGGCCACAAACATCATTTGATCAATGCTTGATCATGATTCTCAAAGCTTGGCTCAAAAATCATCAAGATGCAAAAGTTTCCTTATTTGGACAGCTGAAAAAGTCAACTGTAAATTGACTAGGGCATAACTTTCACATGGATTATCAGAAAAATTCCATCCAAAGCTCATTTTGAAGAGAAAGACATTTCCTACAACTCATCTTCATACTTCAAGTCCAAGAAATGCTCTCACAAAAAGTTATCAATTTCAACATTATAGGTCATTTTCAAAAGTCAACAAAAAGGGACTTTAAGTCAAAGGCCATAACTTGAGATTGGTAAATCAAAATGACATGGGACCAAAGGCATTGGTTAGAGGACTCAAAGACCTTTCCAAAATGTCCAAGAACATGAGCAAAGCTTAAAAATTGAGCAAGTTATGCCTTGTGGAAGTTGGGAAATTTTTGGATATTTTGAAAAGTCAACATTGTTTCAAATGACCTAAAATTGCTAATGGGCCTCTTTTTCTTCCACAATTCATCATCCAAGGCATGTGCACGACCATTTGGCCCAAAGGGAAGTTTTTCTTCATTTTTTATTTATTTATTTGGATTTTTATTACTAATAATTCATTTAAATTAATTAAAATACATGAAAATACAAAACCTAGGTTTTTCAATCTTTTTGTGCACATAATATCTCCAAGATTTCGTGCCTAACCAAATATAGAAAGAATCAATTGAATTGGTCATGATTTGGTAGAAGTTTGCATGAAAAAGATTTGAAAATCATGGTTTAAAAATCAAATATCATATTCATCAATTCACGGATTTTGGATCAATTTTCTTTGACCTAATCATTCATACACATATAAGGATGCAAACCCTCATGCCTTTGACCCCTCAGTTGCGCATAAACTCCATGATCAAACTCACACTTTTGGCCTAAAAATTTCAAAACTGAAAACAAGGTTAGACGACGATTCAAGAAAAGAGACTTGTGCCATCACCTTCCTGAAGCTTCAAGGAAGGATTTCCAATCAAAATCGTTCATCCTAACATCAAGAATTGGTAAAACGAACGTGCCCTATACAGAAAATTTTGTGCATTCGTACCTCATGAATCATGCGTTTTTGGCACTTTTTAATGTTTGATTCATATTCATTGTTTGATTCTAATGCTAACCAGATAGTTTAATTTTGTTTTCGTGCCCCATATGAGGATTCACCATTAGAGACATCTAGGGTTTCCAGGTTTTCAATTTAGGCGTTTCCCATCCCTGTAAAATTGAGACATGTCAATACCATGAATAAAACCAGCAGGTTTGGACGATCAGATTAGGACCCTCGCGCCTAATTTATGCTCAAAGATGGCTTAATCGCTATTATTGAATATGGCTTATTTTGAGGGGGTTCAAAACCCCCGCTAACCGTTTTCTATTTTTCAGGAAAAACAAAACCATGAAGAAGATGACTAGGTGGCAAGGAACAATTGGGTGGTTTAAACTTTCGCGCGCAGAAAGCACTAACGCATTATCTTATCTTATAATATTTGTTTGTTGTTTGATATACAGAAAGCGTGTTTGGTCCGTTTGGCAAGGCATAGCATTGGTATTCATCAAGACCTGGGTTCGAGCCCCATGTCCTCTTACCTTTCATATTATTTTTCCTCTAATCATTATCCCATGCAGATTCAGTACAAGACGCCTACCATATACGCTTCCATCTAACGCGCCACTTGGTCAATCTCATTCATCCAAGGGCTCAGATCTAAAGAACATGGTGGATCCTAGTCAAAGATATCACACGCGTCTTGGAAAAGTCAAAGAGGCCAGAGTTATTGGGCTTAAATTACTAGCCATTCACCTCACAACTGGGGACAACACCCCCCTTAGGTTTGCAAATTTTTACATTCTTTATTTTTTCATTATTTTTTTTACTTTCTTTTAATTATTGTTTTTTTTAATTAATTTAATATTTTCATAATATATAAAAAAACACCAAAAAATCAGAAAAGATAAAAAAATAATAAATATTTTTATTTTAGTATTTTTTGTAAATAAATTGCATTAATTCACTTAGTTTTAATTTAGGGTTTAATCTTAACATTTTTCTTAATAAAAACCTAAAATTGGTAGAATTAGGGTTTATAATAATTTTTATCCCTTTTTCTTTTCTTTCATAATAATTAAATATTTAATATTATTTACTTTTATAAATTAAAATTGCATGTAAATCATTAGGTTTAATTTTAGGTTAAAATTTAATCTTTTTCTTAATAAACTAAAAACAACTAGAATTAGGGTTAGCAGTTTATTTTAATTAATTCTTTTTCATTAAAATCAAAAATACAAAAATACCAAAAAGACAATTTCTTTTCCTTTTAATATTAATTTAATAATAATTTAATTTAATTAAAAAGGGTCCAACGCCCTCGTTTCTAATTTAAATCTCAGTGCGCGTATTTATTTCTTTTTTTCTTTTAATATTTATGTATCTCTCCCAAGGCCATGTAATATTTATCTCTCGCATTTTTAATTCTTTATTTTTTGTCAAATCGGGTTCTGGAAATTTTGGCGATGTGGACCCGCGCCTTTTGTAATAGCTTAGAACTTTACTTTTCTCACACTTTTAAATGTTAATCAAGGCATGCAAGAATGAATGGACAAAAATAAAAACAAACGCATAGCTCACTCATAACATGACAAGATAAAATAATTGAAAACGGCACACAAATCACACACCACCCCTAGGGTACGCCTCACTGTTGCCTTGCCTCGAAAGGTGATCGTCGAGTAGAGGATGTCTTAGTAAGTCCTCATGATCCGGGAACCTGGCATGAGGGTAGCTTCTAAGGTGTCTTCCCATTGCTCTGGTGATCACCATGTCCCGAACCTCGAATTGACCCGAACACCTCCAACGGTGGTGCTACCTACCTCTCAATGGTGGGATGGCACTACTTTAAAGGACATCTACACAGACGAATTCCTTAGGGTAGGTAGACGACTCTAGATACTTGCTCTAATTTCAAAAACAAATCAAAAAATACTTTTCACACCGACACCTTTTCAAAAAGCTTTCGAAAGCAACTTTTCAAACACTCTTGAGGAACGATACAAGAGTCGAACTGGAATTTTCAAAGAAACTTTTTAAAACCCACAGTTGAAAAGCAAACAAACCATTTTGAAAACACAAATGAGCAAGTATCTAAGAGCCCATGGATAACCATGGGTAGAAAGGGTGCTAACACCTTCCCTTTCTATAATCTACTTCCCGAACCGAGAGCAATCTCTATAAGGAATTTTTCTGTGCTTTTGTCCTTTCCATTTGGAGAAAATAAAAGACGGTGGCGACTCTTGCTTACCGCGACATTTCGCGAACCAGCGTTAAACAGTCAGTTCCAGATCCACCGATCACAGAACTGGCGACTCTGCTGGGGATATTTATAAAGTGAGGTGTACCTTAGGGTTAGTTCATAACTGTGTTTTCAATTGTATTGACTTGTCTGCTTTAAAATTGTGGGTCGCATGGGAGTTACATAGATCCTAACCCGGATCTGGGGATACCCTGTTTAGGTAGCATAAGCTGTGAGGGACCTGTCCGGCGTAGACCGACACACGTGAAGCAGTGGCTACGTTGGTGTGGCACCTTGGTCTGTACCGATATCCCTTGTGTTGCAACGAGGAGAATATGGGTCTTCTGAGGAGTCATTAAGCACCAACAACCTTAGAACCTTAAATGACACAACTTGGCCATTAGAACAGTAGCAGTATGCTACACCCATTGAGGCTAAACTCTCGTGATGGTTCTGGCCGCAAGAAAAGATTGCGATGCTGGAGTTATGACCGATTGAGGGTAGTCAATGATATTGGGATCCTCTAAGAACCCGGTTACTTTTGATAGGACAGGTATGAACCAACAAACTGAAAGAGGGTAGTACCTAGACCTCATGCTGGCCTAAACTTTAGGGGCTTGCCTCGTGTGACTTGTGTGCCTTATCATGTTTGCCTTTGTATCTGTTTGTGGTGTGCTTTATCATAACATCATAACATCATGAGCATTGCATGCATCCTGCATAAGGACTGACCATTTCAAAGACAAGAGGGTTTCACCTTTGCTCTGTTTTGTAGGACATCATGATGCCTGTGCGAAGGAATACTATCCGGTTCAACTTTGTTCATTCACCTGAGTTGCTTGAAGAGTTGGTTAGCAGAATTCCAAATACCACTTC
Organism: Vicia faba; assembly: GCA_948472305.1. Classification (NCBI taxonomy): domain Eukaryota; kingdom Viridiplantae; phylum Streptophyta; class Magnoliopsida; order Fabales; family Fabaceae; genus Vicia; species Vicia faba. The sequence goes on from OX451736.1 coordinate 495,060,581, forward strand.
ATTCATTCAGAGGCATGGTTCTCTTCTCAGTTTAGTCACTGCAAAGCGGGATCAACAGTTGATGAGCGTTCTGACCCAGTTCTATGACCCTCTGTACCAGTGCTTCACCTTTCAAGACTTCCAGCTGGTCCCTACCCTGGAAGAGTTCTCTGATTTGCTTGGTATCCCTATCTTGGATCAGACTCCCTTTACTGGTTGGGAAAAGACCCTCAGGCTTGAGGATGTTGCTGCAGCTCTTCCCTTGACACATCAAGAGGTAATGGACAACTGGGTGACTAGAAGCGGAGTTAAGGGTTTCTTGGCCAAGTTTTTGATTGGTAAAGCTAACAGTTTCTGGAATGACCTGGACTTTAGGGCATATGAAGACATCTTGGCTCTCCTAATCTATGGGTTAGTCTTGTTTCCTAATCCTGACAACTTCATCAATGTCACTGCCATAAGGATCTTTATGTCTCAGAATCCGGTGCCCAATATCTTGGGTGACATCTTGCAACAACTTCATGCTCGTACTACCCGAAGACGAGGAACCCTATGGTGTTGTATCCCTTTGTTGGTGAGGTGGTTTATTTCGCACCTCCCCAAGTTCGTACTGAAGAACCAAGAAGGAAGAGGTTGGGCTCACAGGTTAATGTCTCTCACCGATAAAGACATCATTTGGACTTGCAGAGGTTTGGATGAGATAGCTGTTATTGATCGATACGGGGAATACCCTAATGTTCCTCTGTTTGGTACCCAAGGAGGAATCTCTTACAATCCATGTCTAGCGCTCCGTCAGTTTGGAAGAGCAAGAAGAGCAGGCCCCCATGAGATGTTGGTGCCTCACATCAGTTTTGAGTTTCAGGTGGATAGTGACGAGCTGCGTCGTAGGTTCATCAAGGCTTGGGACAAAGTTCATAAAGCTGACCCACAAGAGTTAGGGCCAAAGACTTCTTTACCTATGGAAGCCTACTACAAATGGGTTCGCATCCGTGCTCAGAAGTTAGGTATGCCGTATGAAGCTGTCAGACCTATCATTCTTGAGTGTCCTGACAAGGATGGTGTTCCTCCAACTGTCCTTCCTCCTCAGATACCTACTGATTATGAGACATTGAAGAGATCTTGGTCGCAACTGCGAGAAGAACGGGATTCTTACCGGGAAAAGTTCAACGAGCAGGAATTAAAGATCCAGAAGCTGACAAAGTAGTTGGAGAATGAGAGAACTCTGAATGCTTACATCCGTACTGAGAAGAGGAGACCATGGGATCAATAAGGAGCTCCGGATGTTCTTTTACAGTTTTATTTCCCTTTTCAGTATTTCCTTTCATGTAACGCCTAAGGGCAACCTGTTGAATAATTTCAGTTTCAAAGTTGAATCTAATGAAGTGTGTTCCTTTTTGTTTACAAAGTTGATTCCCGGTTGTCTTTGAAAACATAAATCATACGCATTCCATTCATCATGAGCATAGCAGGTTTTCCTCTTTTCAGGTTGCTTACCATTCTTCGCTGTCTATTTCAGCATCATGAATCCTGACTCGTCATCAACTGAGATGTCCATCAAAGCTCTTCAGGCGCAGAATGCGCAATTTCAGGAATTAATCATGGGTTTGGCTCAGGGCCAAGAAGAGCTGAAGGCTCTGCTCCTGAAGAAGGAAAAGAAGAAGAAGAGAAGGACTGTTCTGTTCAGCTCGGGCCGAAGGTTTGGCAATACTCTGCAGAATGAAGAGGCTGGTTCTTCTATTGGCAAGAGTACTCCTCAAGCGGAAAAAGGTCCTAGTCCGGTAGTCTCCGACAACGAGACTGATTTTGATGAAGAGCAATATCCTCTGGTAGAAGACCGTTACAAGCAGTTGGAGGACAGGCTGAATGCTATGGAGATACAACAGGTACCTGGGCTGGATTTTGGAGATCTGGGTTTGTCAACTGGTGTGATCATTCCTCGTAAATTCAAAGCACCATCTTTCACTAAGTACGACGGGGCGTCTTGTCCCAAGCTACATCTCAGGTCCTATGTTCGGAAGATTCAACCGTACTCAGCGGATAAGAATTTGTGGATCCACTTCTTCCAGGAGAGTCTTTCAGGGACTCACCTCGAATGGTTCTATCAGCTGGATGGAACCAAGGTTCGTAACTGGGAGGAGTTGGCTATTGCTTTCTATAAGCAGTATCAATATAATGTCGACCTTGCCCCTACACGTACCCAACTCCAGGGTATGTCGTTAGGTTCAAGTGAAGGTTTTAAGGAGTATGCTCAGAAGTGGAGAGATCTGGCTGGCAGGGTGCAGCCTCCGTTGACTGATCGGGAGTTGGTAGACATGTTCTTGGGGACCCTATCTGGGCCATTTTTCAACCATCTTATCGGGAATTCGTCTGCAGGGTTCACTGATCTGATTCTGACTGGAGAGAGAATTGAGGCTGGGTTGAAGTCTGGTAAGATTCCAAAGGGTGCATCTACAGGTTCAGAGAAGAAACCCTTCAAAAAAGAGGCCAGTGTGGTGTATGGGCCTAGAAGGCAAGACAAACCAGAGCGCTGCCAATCTGTCAACGCATTGGTGATTGCGAAGCCTGCAGCCGCTCCTCGGCAAGCTAACCAACCAAGGGCTGAGAGACCCAGAAGGGAATTCACCCGTTTGAGTATGACCTTGTACAAATCTTGCCACAGCTGCTCTCAACCAACTTAGTGACCGTCAGAGAGGCTCCGAAGTTTGCAAATACTACATCTCCTAAATACAACCCAAATGCTCGTTGTGCTTATCATTCTGATAGCCCGGGGCATTCCACTGATGACTGTTGGGCATTAAGGAACAAGCTGCAGGACCTTATTGACGCCAAGGAGGTACAGTTTGAGGCATCTGAGAAGCCTAATGTAGTGACAGCTCCCCTGCCTGCTCATGGAGTGAATGCTATTGGGGACGAAGATGAAGTGGATGAAGCTGAGTTTGATAGCTGGATTTACCCGGCAACCGACATTGGACTTAACAATTGGAGTGCAAAGGACAATCTACCTGTTTCTCTTATTACTAAGTAATGAATTCCTATGTTTTTGGCATTTGTAATAAACAATAAATAGACTCTATGGCCCGGTGTCTTACCCGAGGCACTGTGGTTTCATTTGTGAGGGCATATAAATTGTTATTTCATATATCATAAATGAAAATCTTGGACGTTTTCTCGCATTGCAAATCTTATGCTCCTTTTCTGTCTTTCTTTCCTTTACATATATTTCAAAACAGCTGTATTTACACACACACTCACTCATACAGGTTTCAATCCACTCTGGATCTCACTGATAACGACTCTGCTACTGCCAGTTATGACTTCGAAAATCCGATCAACTTAGCCGAAGACGAAGGTGAAGATGATTGCGAAGTGCCTGGCGAGCTTGCAAGACTGTTACTTCAAGAAGAGAGGGCAATTCAACCACATGAAGAGCCAGTGGAAACAATAAACCTGGGTACTGAAGAAGACAGGAAAGAGGTAAAGATTGGTGCCAACCTAGAGCTCAGCGTGAAGCAACGGTTGACTAAGATGCTACATGATTATATGGAGATCTTTTCCTGGTCCTACAAAGACATGCCCGGTTTGGATACCGATATTGTGGTCCATCACTTGCCAACTAAGGAAGATTGCCCTCCGGTAAAGCAAAAGGTACGTCGTATGCGTCCAGAGATGTCTGAGAAGATCAAAGCCGAGGTTATGAAACAGTTTGATGCTGGGTTCCTTGCAGTGACTTCTTACCCTCAGTGGGTTGCCAATGTGGTGCCGGTAACAAAGAAAGACGGTAAGGTCAGAATGTGTGTTGATTACAGGGATCTGAACAGGGCCAGCCCCAAGGATGACTTCCCTTTACCTCACATTGATGTCCTTGTTGACAACATAGCTCAGCACAAGGTATTCTCTTTCATGGATGGCTTTTCAGGTTACAATCAGATCAAGATGGCACCTGAGGATATGGAAAAGACTACATTTGTTACTCAGTGGGGCACCTTCTACTACAAGGTCATGCCATTCGGGCTGAAGAACGCTGGGGCAACCTACCAACGTGCCATGGTTGCTTTATTTCATGACATGATCCATCATGAGATAGAAGTGTATGTGGACGACATGATCGCAAGGTCCCAGACTGAGGAAGAGCACCTAGATCATCTGCAGAAGTTGTTTGACCGGTTGAAACTTTACAAGCTGAGGCTGAATCCGAACAAGTGCACCTTTGGGGTAAGATCGGGAAAGTTGCTAGGCTTCGTGGTAAGTGATAAGGGCATTCAAGTGGACCCTGCCAAAGTCAAGGCTATTCAAGAGATGCCAGTTCCTAGGACAGAGAAATAAGTCAGAGGCTTTTTAGGACGCCTGAATTACATTGCTCGCTTCATCTCACACCTAACTGCTAGCTGTGAGCCAATCTTCAAGCTGCTGAAGAAAGATCAGGTAGTACGTTGGAATGATGAATGTCAGGCTGCTTTTGACAGAATCAAAGAGTATCTCCAAGAACCACCCATCCTTATGCCACCGGTTGAAGGGAGACCTCTGATACTATACCTGACAGTACTTGACAACTCAATGGGGTGTGTGCTGGGGCAGCATGACGAGTCTGGCCGAAAAGAGCATGCCATTTATTACCTTAGCAAAAAATTTACCGACTGTGAGACCCGATACTCACTGCTCGAGAAAACTTGCTGCGCTTTGGTATGGGCTGCTCGCCGGCTGAGACAGTATATGCTGACTCACACTACCTTGTTGATCTCAAAGATGGATCCTATAAAGTACATATTCGAAAAGCCTGCTCTGTCTGGGAGAATAGCAAGATGGCAGATGATCTTGACGGAATACGACATTCAGTACACGACCCAGAAAGCCATCAAGGGAAGTGTACTGGCAGACCACTTGGCACATCAGGCAGTAGATGACTATCAGTCAATGAACTTCGAGTTTCTGGATGAAAGCATCATGATTGTGACTGATTGTGAAGTACCTGGACCGGATGAAGGACCTGAGGAAGGATCCCGATGGTCTATGCATTTTGACGGAGCCTCCAACTCTTTGGGGAACGGTATCAGCGCTATAATCATATCTCCTCAAGGCACTCATACTCCGCTCACTGCCCGACTATGTTTCAACTGCACCAACAACATGGCAGAGTATGAGGCGTGCATCATGGGTCTTCAAGATGCGATCGACTTAAGGATCAAGTTTCTGAGTGTCTTCGGAGATTCCACTCTCGTGATCAATCAGATCAAAGGAGAGTGGGATACGAAACATCCGAATCTTATTCCTTACAGAGAATGTGTGTTGACCTTGATCCCCCACTTCACGAAGATAACCTTTGAACACTTTCCGAGAGAAGAGAATCAGTTAGCGGACGCGTTAGCTACAATGTCTTCTATGTTCAAGGTCAAATGGGATAATGAGGCTCCCTGGATCATCATCTGGAAACTGGACGAACCGGCATACTGTTGCGATCTCGAGACTGAATTGGTGACTGAGAAACCTTGGTACCATGAGGTAAAAAGATATCTGGAAGCTCAGGAATACCCTGAAGGTGCCTCTGTCAATGATAAGAAGTTCCTGAGAAGGTTCGCGGCAAAGTTCTTCCTTAGCAACAGCGTCTTGTACAAGTGAAACCATGATTCAACCTTACTGCGTTGTGTGGATAAGACTGAAGCAGAAAGGATCATGGAAGAGCTACATGAAGGGACCTTTGGTACACATTCCAGTGGGCATGCAATGGCAAAGAAGATCCTTCGGGCAGGGTATTATTGGTCCACAATGGAGGCTGACTGCTACCAACATTCTAGGACATGCCATAAGTGCCAGATTTATGCAGACAAGGTGCATGTTCCTCCAGTTCCCCTGAATGTTCTGACTGCGCCTTGGCCGTTTGAAATGTGGGGCATAGACATGATTGGTGAGATTAAACCTACGGCATCCAATGGGCATCGCTTCATCCTAGTGGCAATTGATTATTTTACAAAGTGGGTTGAAGCAGCGTCCTATGCTACGGTAACCAAGACTGTTGTGGCACGGTTCATTCGACACAACCTGATCTGTCGATACGGCATCCCAGAAAGAATTATTACAGACAACGGTACCAATCTCAACAACAAGATAATCACTGAGCTCTACGAGCAGTTCAAAATACAGCACCACAATTCTTCTCCTTACAGACCGAAGATGAATGGGGCTGTAGAAGCAGCAAATAAGAACATCAAGAAAATCGTGCAGAAGATGACAGTGACTTATAAAGATTGGCACGAGATGTTACCGTTCGCTCTACATGGGTATCGTACCTCAGCCAGGACGTCGACCGGGGCAACTCCTTTCTCTCTGGTTTATGGTATGGAGTCAGTCTTACCGATCGAAGTGCAAATACCCTCTCTCCGGATAATGAAGGATGCAAATCTGAACGAAGAGGATTGGATCCAGACACGACTTGATCAATTAAACCTTATTGATGAAAAGAGACTTGCTGCTATCTGTCATGGTCAAACGTATCAGAAACGGATGATCAGGGCATTTAAAAAAAAGGTCAGACCACAGGAATATCAAGTTGGGGATCTGGTAATCAAACGAATCATCCTTCCTCAGAGTGATCCAAGGGGCAAATGGACCCCTACGTACGAAGGGCCATTGGTGGTTAAACATGTGTTCTCAGGAGGAGCAAGGATATTGACCAACATGGATGGTGACGACCTTCCTCACCCCGCCAATGCAGACATAGTAAAAAGATACTACGCATGAAAAAAGACCCGCTAGGCTGACATGCCTAGGCAAAAATTAGGGCTTCCCGGCGAACCAAAAGGGTTCGGGCAAAATGAAGGGATGAAATGAAAAAATCTGTACACCCGGCAAGTCGAAAACCTGAAAAGGCGGCTTGGGCAAAAATGGGTATCCCGGTGGACTGAAAACTCGAAAGGGCGGTCCAGGCAAAAGTTAGGGATAAAAGCGTAATACTATGTCTCATTGATCACTTTGCATCCAGAATCCGGTATCTACATCAAGTTCAGACGGCATCGATCAGTCAGCTTCATCTTCGTTTAGGTCATCAAGTGATGAGACGCTCGGAGTTATAAAGACAATAGCAGAGTTGAAACCCAGTGGGATCGTTCATTTCACACAGCTGTTTTATTTTCTTTTGTACAAAATTTGTATAAACTCTCTTATTCGGCGGTGTTCTCTTACTAGGACGTCAGCCTCTTGTACATAAAACGCCTATTTACAGGCCATTCAAAAATCAATACAAATATATTTTTCAGTTAAAATCGCCAATTGTTTTTCCTTTTTCTGTTTTGTTTTGCGAAGAACGTCCAAGGTCCAATTTGTGATATATGCATTGACAATAATTTGCTAACTCATAAATATTTGCATACGAAACAAAGAATTAACTACAGGCAACATTAGAAACAGGGGCAATAAAAGAGTTGTCTAAGCAATCTAATTGTTCTGTCCTCCAAGGTACCAAGGTAGGTTCAGCTAAAGAACATAACCAGACACCTCAAATCCCCAGAGAGTACGTCAGCAAGTCAATACACTCTCCTCAAGCAAAGCTACTATCAAACTTAAAGAAGTTGGGTATCCTTCAGCAGATCTCAACATTCCCCAGCAGCACATATTATTGACAAGCATCCCCGGCAGTCTTGGCCTAAAGATTGTTCCCCGGCGGTATATCAAATATTCAAAGGAATCACTTCCCCTGCAAAAAAAAAACTTCCCCAAGAGAGTCCAATCCAGTTTCCCCAGGAAAGTTGGAAACCATCTCCCCAAGCAGTAAGCTTATCCCCAATAGATTCTGGAAGCTTATCCCCGTAGAGCACGAGCGCGTCTCCCGGCTTTATTTAAAGAGTTATTTTCTTACTAGGATATAACTGGGTTATCCTCAGCCAAAAGCCACGGAAAGGTCGTCGTCAACACAGTTCTTTCTTATCCCCAGCGAAGTCTATTAACACTTCCAACACAGCAAAGATATCCCCAGCAAGTTATTATCAACAACTCAGCAAAGTATCTCTCTCCCCATAGAGTATTGCTTCCCAACAAGATCGTTAGAGTACTTTCCTCCCCGCAGAGTAATCTATTCGCCAAGTTTATTCCCCAACGGAGTTATCTTCTCCCAACCGGTATCCTTGCAATTATCATCCCCAGCGGAAGCAAAATCCATTCTTCAACATCAGCCCAGGAGTGACTTCCCGGCACCCGTCAAGGATTTACTTTCCTAGACGAAAAAATACATTCATAAACGTCTTCATACATTATAGCATGCATATACGCATCATGAACATACAATATCACTTATTCAGAGGGCATTCCGCATGTCATACAACATGACATCGCATACAACTAACGCTTGTCTTTTCAGGACAAAAGTACAAAATTGATTACCATCAATGGTCGCAACTAAAGATCCGATTCCTGTATCTTGCCAGGGAGTATCTGTTGATGACCAATTACCAGATCCGATTCCTGTATCTTGCCAGGGTGTGTCTGAAGAGTTCGTGGATCCGATACCTGAATCTTGCCAGGGTGTATCCGTTGAAGACTAACATTGCCAGATCCGATTCATGTATCTTGCCAGGGTGTGTCTGAAGAGTTCGAGGATCCGATGCCTGAATCTTGCCAGGGTGTATCTGTTGAAGACTAACATTACCAGATCCGATTCCTGTATCTTGCCAGGGTGTGTCTGAAGAGTTCGAGGATCCGATACTTGAATCTCGCCAGGGTGTATCCGTTGAAGACTAGCATTACCAGATCCGGTTCCTGTATCTTGCCAGGGTGTGTCTGAAGAGTTCGAGGATCCGATGCCTGAATCTTTCCAGGGTGTATCCGTTGAAGACTAACATTACCAGATCCGATTCCTGTATCTTGCCAGGGTGTGTCTGAAGAGTTCGAGGATCCGATACCTGAATCTTGCCAGGGTGTATCCGTTGAAGACTAGCATTACCAGATCCGATTCCTGTATCTTGCCAGGGTGTGTCTGAAGAGTTCGAGGATCCGATACCTGAATCTTGCCAGGGTGTATCCGTTGAAGACTAGCATTACCAGATCCGATTCCTGTATCTTGCCAGGGTGTGTCTGAAGAGTTCGAGGATCCGATGCCTGAATCTTGCCAGGGTGTATCCGTTGAAGACTAACATTACCAGACTCGATTCCTGTATCTCGCCAGGGCACGTCTGAAGAGTTCGAAGATCCGATTCCTGTAACCAGTCAAGACGTATCTACATAAAGCATCTGAAGACCAGCTCCTGCAACATGTCAGGTACTCATTTTTTTCTTTTGCAGGTACGCAAGTTCTCGCTAAGGAATCTCTTACCCAATCAACATCCAGATGGCATCTATAAGCCCATCATCCTATTCATCAATCTCTAAATGGCATCCATAAGCCCATTCCATCATCACACTGCTACTATGTGAGCGCAAATTTCTGGGCACTCTAGTGTTCAATCATCTTCCACCTTCGGATTACGAAAGGCACGTCAGCCAATCTGCATCCTCAGGTATAAGAAGATTGAACAGGGGCAACTGTTGTACCCCAAAATTTGCCCTCCCATATTCTTCAAGAAATTGCCAAGTCATGCTTCAAAATTCCCCAAGGGTTGCACAGTTCAAGAGCCTCCTGAACAGTCAAAATTGGGGTTTTTATTCTGATCAAGAAAATGAAGTTTCCAAGGGTCCAATCAAGTCCCACATGCCTATAAACATGGTCAAGCATCCTCATACAAAGTTTCAAGTCTTTCAGCACAAAATTGCACATTCAAAACCCTAATTGCACTACAGTCAACTGTAGGGGCAAAATGGTCATTTGACAGTCAAAAGTTCAAATTTTTAGTCAACATCTCATTTTGAGGCCACAAACATCATTTGATCAATGCTTGATCATTATTCTCAAAGCTTGGCTCAAAAATCATCAAGATGCAAAAGTTTCCTTATTTGGATAGCCGAAAAAGTCAACTGTAAATTGACCAGGGCATAACTTTCACATGGATTATCAGAAAAATTCCATCCAAAGCTCATTTTGAAGAGAAATACATTTCCTACAACTCATCTTCATACTTCAAGTCCAAGAAATGCTCTCACAAAAAGTTATCAATTTCAACATTATAGGTCATTTTCAAAAGTCAACAAAAAGGGACTTTAAGTCAAAGGCCATAACTTGATATTGGTAAATCAAAATGACATGGGACCAAAGGCATTGGTTAGAGGACTCAAAGACCTTTCCAAAATGTCCAAGAACATGAGCAAAGCTTAAAAATTGAGCAAGTTATGCCTTGTGGAAGTTGGGAAATTTTTGGATATTTTGAAAAGTCAACATTGTTTCAAATGACCTAAAATTGCTAATGGGCCTCTTTTTCTTCCACAATTCATCATCCAAGGCATGTGCACGACCATTTGGCCCAAAGGGAAGTTTTTCTTCATTTTTTATTTATTTATTTGGATTTTTATTACTAATAATTCATTTAAATTAATTAAAATACATGAAAATACAAAACCTAGGTTTTTCAATCTTTTTGTGCACATAATATCTCCAAGATTTCGTGCCTAACCAAATATAGAAAGAATCAATTGAATTGGTCATGATTTGGTAGAAGTTTGCATGAAAAAGATTTGAAAATCATGGTTTAAAAATCAAATATCATATTCATCAATTCATGGATTTTGGATCAATTTTCTTTGACCTAATCATTCATACACATATAAGGATGCAAACCCTCATTCCTTTGACCCCTCAGCTGCGCATAAACTCCATGATCAAACTCACACTTTTGGCCTAAAAATTTCAAAACTGAAAACAAGGTTAGAGGACGATTCAAGCAAAGAGACTTGTGCCATCACCTTCCTGAAGCTTCAAGGAAGGATTTCCAATCAAAATCATTCATCCTAACATCAAGAATTGGTAAAACGAACGTGCCCTATACAGAAAATTTCGTGCATTCGTACCTCATGAATCATGTGTTTTTGGCACTTTTTAATGTTTGATTCATATTCATTGTTTGATTCTAATGCTAACCAAATAGTTTAATTTTGTTTTCGTGCCCCATATGAGGATTCACCATTAGAGACATCTAGGGTTTCCAGGTTTTCAATTTAGGCGTTTCACATCCCTGTAAAATTGAGACATGTCAATACCATGAATAAAACCAGCAGGTTTGGACGATCAGATTAGGACCCTCGCGCCTAATTTATGCTCAAAGATGGCTTAATCGCTATTATTGAATATGGCTTATTTTGAGGGGGTTCAAAACCCCCGCTAACCGTTTTCTATTTTTCAATAAAAATAAAACCATGAAGAAGATAACTAGGTGGCAAGGAACAATTGGGTGGTTTAAACTTTCGCGCGCAGAAAGCACTAACGCATTATCTTATCTTATAATATTTGTTTGTTGTTTGATATACAGAAAGCGCGTTTGGTCCATTTGGCAAGGCATAGCATTGGTATTCATCAAGACCTGGGTTCGAGCCCCAAGTCCTCTTACCTTTCATATTATTTTTCCTCTAATCATTATCCCATGCAGATTCAGTACAAGACGCCTACCATATACGCTTCCATCTAACGCGCCACTTGGTCAATCTCATTCATCCAAGGGCTCAGATCTAAAGAACATGGTGGATCCTAGTCAAAGATATCACACGCGTCTTGGAAAAGTCAAAGAGGCCAGAGTTATTGGGCTTAAATTACTAGCCATTCACCTCACAACTGGGGACAACACCCCCCTTAGGTTTGCAAATTTTTACATTCTTTATTTTTTCATTATTTTTTTTACTTTCTTTTAATTATTGTTTTTTTTAATTAATTTAATATTTTCATAATATATAAAAAAACACCAAAAAATCAGAAAAGATAAAAAAATAATAAATATTTTTATTTTAGTATTTTTTGTAAATAAATTGCATTAATTCACTTAGTTTTAATTTAGGGTTTAATCTTAACATTTTTCTTAATAAAAACCTAAAATTGGTAGAATTAGGGTTTATAATAATTTTTCTCCCTTTTTCTTTTCTTTCATAATAATTAAATATTTAATATTATTTACTTTTATAAATTAAAATTGCATGTAAATCATTAGGTTTAATTTTAGGTTAAAATTTAATCTTTTTCTTAATAAACTAAAAACAACTAGAATTAGGGTTAGCAGTTTATTTTAATTAATTCTTTTTCATTAAAATCAAAAATACAAAAATACCAAAAAGACAATTTCTTTTCCTTTTAATATTAATTTAATAATAATTTAATTTAATTAAAAAGGGTCCAACGCCCTCGTTTCTAATTTAAATCTCAGTGCGCGTATTTATTTCTTTTTTTCTTTTAATATTTATGTATCTCTCCCAAGTCCATGTAATATTTATCTCTCGCATTTTTAATTCTTTATTTTCTGTCAAATCGGGTTCTGGAAATTTTGGCGATGTGGACCCGCGCCTTTTGTAATAGCTTAGAACTTTACTTTTCTCACACTTTTAAATGTTAATCAAGGCATGCAAGAATGAATGGACAAAAATAAAAACAAACGCGTAGCTCACTCATAACATGACAAGATAAAATAATTGAAAACGGCACACAAATCACACACCACCCATAGGGTACGCCTCACTGTTGCCTTGCCTCGAAAGGTGATCGTCGAGTAGAGGATGTCTTAGTAAGTCCTCATGATCCGGGAACCTGGCATGAGGGTAGCTTCTAAGGTGTCTTCCCATTGCTCTGGTAATCACCATGTCCAGAACCTCGAATTGACCCGAACACCTCCAACGGTGGTGCTACCTACCTCTCAATGGTGGGATGGCACTACTTTAAAGGACATCTACACAGACGAATTCCTTAGGGTAGGTAGATGACTCTAGATACTTGCTCTAATTTCAAAAACAAATCAAAAAATACTTTTCACACCGACACCTTTTCAAAAAGCTTTCGAAAGCAACTTTTCAAACACTCTTGAGGACCGATACAAGAGTCGAACTGGAATTTTCAAAGAAACTTTTTAAAACCCACAGTTGAAAAGCAAACAAACCATTTTGAAAACACAAATGAGCAAGTATCTAAGAGCCCATGGATAACCATGGGTAGAAAGGGTGCTAACACCTTCCCTTTCTATAATCTACCTCCCGAACCGAGAGCAATCTCTATAAGGAATTTTTCTGTGCTTTTGTCCTTTCCATTTGGAGAAAATAAAAGACGGTGGCGACTCTTGTTTACCGCGACATTTCGCGAACCAGCGTTAAACAGTCAGTTCCAGATCCACCGATCACAATTATTATGTAGCTTCCGGTCAGATTCTTATCCCTGATTATCTCAAGGATATTGTCGCCCAGCCGACCAGAGGTCCCGCCCAACTATCGCTCGTTGTTGAGGGAGAAGCAGAAGGATGATTGTTTTATGTTTATTTCGGCTTGCATGCCGCATTCTCTGTATTTGTTTTTCTGGGCCATTGCCTTCTTATGTAATATTCGCACATCATTGGCCCAAGTGGTCATTTTTATTTAAATTCCGGCCAATGTTCATTTGCTATGAATATTTTAACTTGTGTTTTTTACATGTTTGTTGACAAACTAGCCCGTTTAGGATGTTTTTATTTTGCTAAGAGTTTATAGCGGGGATTTGCTCGTTTGTTATGTTTGTCAGTGTGGGGAAACTAATCAAACAGCCAGGGTGGATACTGGGCGAGGGCCGGAACCCAGGATTTGTTTCGAGGGACCCGGGTTCGACGGTGTGAACTTCCTATCATGAGTCGGGCGTTCTACCATCGTGGCACAAAGACTATGGAGCTCAGTTGAGTTATCCATGTCAGGCTGAAGGTGCGCTCGTCAATAGAGTGTAGGCTCGCCCCTTCGTAATACTTTGGCTTTTATGCTCATGCCTAGGCATGCACGCGTGGTCGGGCCTGGGTGAGTTTGTTTTTATCGACCAAACTCGCCGACTGGTCAGTGTTTTTAGTTTTATATTGTTTTAGATTTTCAGATTTCCATGATCAAACGAGTTGTTCCCCTTGTAAGTTTTCCAAGTAATACGCTCTAGTCCCCGTTTTCGCATAGATGTGATAAGGGCCTTCCCAATTCGCTGCAAGCTTGCCTTCGCGATATTCTTTGCGATTTCTCTTTAAGAAAAGGTTGCCGACCTCGAACTCTCATCGTATGACCTTGGAGTCGTAGAGCATGGATATTTTTTGTCTAAGCGAGGCCTCTTGTAGGGACGCTTCTGTTCTGATTTCTTTCACCAGATCTAGTTCTTCACAGAGGGCGGCGTTGTTCATATCCTTGTTAGGAGGTTCCTCGGTTTTCCTGGAAGGTTCCTCGATCTCTACGAGAATGACGGTCTCCGTCCTGTAAGCTAGTCAGAAAGGAGTCTCCCCGGTGGATGAATGTGCATTCGTTCGGTATCCCCAAAGTACACAGTGTAACTATTTGACCCATCGCTTATTGGTTTGTCCAACCTTTTCTTGAGGCCCCTCAATATTACTCTATTCGCAGACACGGCTTGGTTGTTCGTCTGGGGTTGCTCGACAAAGGAGAAGTGTTGGGTGATGCCTAATTTGGTGATAAATTCTTGAAAGGTGTGGTCCGTGAACTAGGTCCCATTGTTGGTGACTATCTCTTGAGGGATGCCAAAGCGAGCGAGGATATTTCTTTTATATAAGCGAAGGACATTTTGGGCAGTGATTTTGGCCAAAGCTTTAGCTTCTATCCACTTGGTGAAGTATTCGACCGCCATGATTAGGTATTTGTTTTGATTGGTTATGACCACAAATGGACCGATGAGATCTAATCCCCACCAGGTGAAGGGCCAGGGAGAGGAGAGAGACTTGAGCTCGTTAGGAGAACTAAATTCATGTCTCTGTGTCGCTGGTATTTATTGCATTTCTTCACGTGCTCTTTTGTGTCATGCTGCATGGTGGGCTAGTAATATGCTACCTGTAAGACTTTTCTCGCGAGGGATCTCTTGCTTAGGTGTTGGCCGCCGATGCCTTCGTGGATTTCAAGAAAGACGCGCTCTGTCCCGCTTCGGTTGACGCATTTGTGAAGTGGAATGGAAAATCCCCTTTTGTAAAGTTTCCCTTCGACCAAAATATACGTGCAAGCTCTCTACCTGACAACGACCGCTTCTTTCGGATTGTTGGGGAGTTTCCCCTTAGTGAGATAGTCGTGTACGGGGGTCATCCAACAATCGCTGTCCCCGATGGCAAACACTTCTAAGGTAGAACATGGCTTTTGGGTGCTCAGTCGAGGGAGTATTTCCTGTATCACCAATTTATTCCCTCCTTTTCTCTTCGTGCTCGCCAACTTAGAAGATATCTACGCAGGAATTATGCTCGTGGGGAACATGTTGTACGTTCACAAATTTAAATTTCTTTTTTATTTCCTGGACTAAGGCCCAATATTCGGCGAGTTAGTCGTTTTTGACCTGATATTCTCCTCGGACTTGAGAGGCGACCAACTGAGATTCAGTGAAGATTTTAACTTCCTCGGCTCCCAGATCTTTGGCCAGTTGTAAACCCGCAAGAAACGCCTCGTATTTGGCCTGATTGTTGGAGGTTGGAAAGGAAATGGCGAGGGAGACCTCGATTAGTGTCCCTTCCTTGTTTTCCAGTATAATGGTCGTGCCGCTTCCAGTCAAACTAGAGGCGCCGTCGGCGAAGATCGTCCAACGACACGATTCGTTGGGATCTGTGGGCGAGGTCATTTCAGCTACGAAGTCGGCCAAGGCCTGGGCCTTAAGGGATTTCCCGCTCTCGTATTGGATATTGAATTCAGAGAGCTCCAAGGACCATTTCAACATGTTATCGGCCATGTCTGGTCTTCCAAGCAGTTGTTTATTGGTTGATCTATACGGACCACTATGGTGTGGGCCAAGAAGTAGTGTTTGAGTCTCCTTGCTGCGTTAATGAGGGCTAGAGCTACTTTTTTTATTTATTGATATCTTTCCTTTAGGCCCTGCAGGGCCTTGCTCGTGAAGTAAATTGGTATTTGTCCTTCTGGAGTTTCTCTTATCAGTGTTGCGCTTATTGCCTCGGAGGCGACAACCAGATAGAGGTAGAGGACCTCATCTTTCTCGGGAGAGAAAGGAAGGGCGGCTATGATAGCGCTTGTTTCAAATGAACGAGGGCTTGTTCATATTCGAACTTCCAGTCGAAGTTGGCTTCCTTATGCAGGAGTTTGAACAAGGGAAGTGCATGCTGGGCAGACATTGCCACAAATCGAGAGAGGGAAATGAGCATGTTGTTAAAGACCTGGATGGACTTTTTCGAGGTGGGCGTCAGAAATTCGAAAAATTCCCGACATTTTTTGGGGTTTGCCTCAATTCCTCGTTCCATTAGATAGAAACCGAGGAACTTTCCTACCCGTACATCGAAGGTACATTTTTCTGGGTTGAATAGCATCTGGCACTTTCGAGCTTGCTCGAACACTTTCTTTAAGTGGGCGGTATGGTTGAGCTCTTCAGGGGACTTTATGATCATGTCATCCGTATAGACTTCGAGCATGTCGCCTATCTCGTTGTGAAAAACTTTGTTCATCATGCGCTGATACGTAGCGCCCACGTTTTTCAGGCCGAAGGGCGTTATGTTTTAGTAATAGTTTCCCGACTCGGTCATGAAAGCGGTGTATTTTTTGTCTGTTTTTGCCATAGGGATCTAGTTATAACCAGAGTATGCATCCATGAATGATAGCAATTTAAAATTGGCCGAGATTTTTACCAGTTTGTCAATATTGGGGAGGGGATAAGCATCTTTCGAGAAAGCCAAATTGAGATCAGTATAATCAATACACATGCGTCATTTTCCATTATATTTTTTCACAAGAACTACATTTGAGAGCCAATTTGTGTACTGGGCTTCAGAAATAAAATGTGCCTCTAGGAGGTCTTTTACAGCTAGTTCTGTAGCCTTTGCTTTCTCGGGCGACTGCTTTCTTCTATGCTGCACGACTTCCTTGATGGCAAGATCTATAGTCAAGTGATGGCATGCGACCTCTGGATCTAAACCAGGTGCGATATAGTGGCAGAACCGACTGTTAATATTGGTTTGCGTTTTTTGTTTGCAAATGTCGCAGTAAGCAAGAGTCGCTATCGAATTTTATTTTATTCAACAAAGGAAAAGGGAAAAAGAACATAAAAAACCTTTTTCGAGATGTTTCTGAGTATGGGGGGTAGATTATAGAAATGGAAGGTGTTAGAACCCTTTCTATCCATGGTTTTCCATGGGCTCTTAGGTACTTGCTCATTTTTAAATTGCTTTTGTGTGTGTCTTGAAAAGTTTTGAAGATGCCTTAGTGCGGTGTTTCACTTTATGGTAACCCTTGTATCAGTCCTCAAGAGTGTGATAAAGCGTTTTTAAACACTTTGTTTGAAAAATGTTTGAAAGTGTAAGTGTGAAAAATTGACTGTTTTGAGCAAGTACTTAAAAGTTTCTACCTACTCGAAAAAAGATTGTTCGTTTTCTTATTTCCTTCAGACAACGCTATCCTACTATTAAGGAGTAGGTAGCTCCATCGTTGGAGTTTAAGGGACAATTAAAAGGGACGATTACAGTCACTTGAGGCAACAGGGCAAGATCTCTTAGTAACTGTCCTAAAACCCTAAGATCACTTTTTTACCGAGGCGACGTCGAAAGGGTCATCGAGCGACTAGTGATCTTTCGAATTAGAGGATAATCACTAAAAATTCTCACATTTCGAGAATAGTTACTGTTTTTCGAAGGCAACTGAAGTGGGGCATACCCTATGGGTGAGCATGTGCAAGTGTTTGATTTCAGTTTATTTATCTTTGTACAGTTATGGTGTTCTACTGTTTTAAACATTTGACTTATCTTTTGCATACAATTATATTATCCATACATCTAACAGTTAATAGTAGCGAGAAAATAAAATGCAAGAATCTAAAACCTAGCTATTAAAAGGCTTTGGGGAGGGGTTACATTACCAAACTTGGGGGGAAATGTCAAATAAATAAGAAAAACAGTAAATAAAAACCTAATTCACCACTATTACAAACCATTGACAATTACATTAATTTGGAAAATAAAATGTAAATGAATAAGCGCGCGAGAAAATAAAACGGGGATAAAACCTAAGTCCTAAAAAAACTTAATAATTAAAGAGAAAATATTTTTGTCATCATTTTTTTTATGTTAAAGAAAAATATATTTGAAAACTTAACCTAAATCTAATTAATTTTTATTTAATAAAATTCATCAAATTATAATAATCAAAATTAATTAATTAATTAATTTTAGAAAACTAATTTTAATTATTAAACCTAATTCTATTTATTGATTTTTTGATTTAAAATAAAATAGTTATAAAAGGAAAAAAAAAGAATTAAATAAGAAAAAAAAAGTTGATGGGTTGCTGCAAAAGAAAATGGAGGGTGAGAGCTTGAAAATCCGTTATGCCCAATCTGACTGAATCTGATACTGTTTGTAATCTGGTGTGCACCATCCTTGACGCTACAGGGTGGAGACGCATTCTTGGATGGTTGGATATGCTTGCATCAGCATCTGATGGCCCAGACGTGAGGCACAAGGCACATGTGTGAACCTGCATATCACCGGATCTACAAAGGAAATATAAGAGAAAATAAAACTTGAAAACCTAGGGATCGAACCCAGGTTTCCCAGATTAACATGCGCATTCTTTACCACCAGGTTGTCTTGTTCATTCATTATATAAAATCATATTAATATAATATATATGAAAACAAACAATATTTGAGAAAAAACAAAAAAACGCGCGCCAGTTTTAATCTACTAATGGGGGAACGACACCTAGTCTTCTTCCTCCTGCCACCGTCACTTTAGAGACCACACTTTTACCTACAGACAAATTTGTCACTATAGGCTATAGCGACAGTTTTTGTCTGTGGCTACAAACCTGCAAAATTTAAAAACGCAACACAAGCAAGATAAATCCTAACCAAAGGCATAGATCTATTCCATTCATTCCCCTGAACACAAAGATGCCCTTGATTTATCCCAATTTCACCTCTACAAGAAGTTCCCAATTTGAGACCTTGAAACCCTAATAATAGCTTCAAATGATTCCTGCATCTATACTCAAATTAAAGCATTCAAATATCTTACATACATGATGACAAACATAAGTATAGAATTGAAATATGTTTATGATGCCGGAATTAAAGGAATTGAAATAAAAAATGGGCAAACTGTGAGGTAGTGAGAACGTGTTTCAGACTGCTTCGAAGCTTGGTGATGATTGGAATCGAGGTAACTTCCAGAAACGTGTTTTGACACTTGTTTGGGATTGAACCAAGCTGGAAGTGAGAATTCGAATTTGACAACTTGGTGTTTTTTTTTCGAATTTGACAGGGGTTCTCCAGATCCTCTCCCTCTGTTTGATGCTTGCCAAAAGCTTGCTTATATAGAGAGTAGTGAGAGAACACGAAAATGCCAAGCTTGTAACAGCTAGGGACAAGTTCTTGAATGCCATGAATGGCCCTTTGAAGCCTTTTCCAAAGTCATGGGATTTTGTCCCATTTTGAATTTTGAATGAGTGCAAGCATCTTGGCCTTGTTGTACACGAAAATTGGGACCCTTCCATGCATTAAAGCAAGCCTTAAATATATTATTTGTAATAATCTTGATTTATTTGAATTTTAATTAAATAAAATTAATATAAAATGAAAATAAAGTCAATACTATGCAAAAATGTTTTTAAGAGTCCTCTATGATCTTAGAAACATGTTTGAAGTTCAAGAATTTGAGTCATTGCCTTAATAATTCAAATTTTCCCAATGCATATTTCTTGAAATTTCCCAAATTTATCCAACTTGGGAAAGCCATAACTTTATCAATTTTTACCCCATGATGATGATCTTATACTTTTTGGAAAGCTCAATATGTCTACTTCAATCCCTCTTTTTATCAATTTTGCTTTTGAAGATCCTATCTTGATGTTAAAGGTCTTGGCATAAAGTGGCTTCTATTGACTTTCTAAAAATGACTTGTAACATATGAACTTGTATCTTTCAAATGGTGCATTTATTGGACTTAAGGGATGAAGAGAAGTTGTAGGGAATTGGATTCTCTTCAAAATGAGCTTTGGTTGGCAAATTTCTCATAAATTATGAGAAAGTTATGCTTGGTCAAAGTTTGGTTGACTTTTCCTATAGAAACCGTAATTTGCAATTTTTGACTTTTGATGAATTAGGAGAAATTCTTGAGGAATCATGATCAACCCTTGATAAAATGATGGATATCACTTCAAAATGTTTATGTTGACTAAAAATCTTGAAGTTTGACTGTATATAGGTCACAGTTGACTTTTGACTTAACATAGTTGATTTTCTAATACTTGAACAATTGTCTGAGAAAACTTATTGAGCAAAGCATGAAACTTGGCATGGATGATCTTAAGGACATGTTAGGACCATGGGAAGCATTGGATACCATTGGATCTCAAACAACTTGATGAAAATGGAAACCCTAGTTGGGGGGCTCATTGCCTTAGGAGGAGAATTTGTCTGATTAATTCTTGGGCATCCTTGGGGCAAGTTGAGGATCTCAATAGGCATGTGTTGAGTAAAATGAGAGGGAAAATTTTAGGGTACAACGGTTTCCCCTGTTTAATCTTCTTAAACCTGAAGATATAGATTGGCTTGTCTGCCTTTCGTGATCTGAAGGTGGAAGATGATTGAACACTAGAGTGCCCAGAAATTTGCACTCGTCTGAAATGATACCTGATTGTGTAGGTAATATCAGGAATGGGCTTATATATGCCATTTGGAAAAGATGATAGTAGAGTTTCGGAGATGGGCTTAAAGATTCCATCCAAGGAGTATGACAGAGAGTCGTCGGAGATGGGCTTAAAGATGCCATCCAAAATAGATGTTGACTTCATAAGAATTCTCTTTATGGGGATTCTTGCTCTTGTTGTCTGAGGAGGAGTCCGCTGGCAAATGTTTCTTTGAGGAATATAGCCTAGGAGCCTCGGTTGTCCATTACTCTATTGGGGAGTCATCTCTTGATTGAAGAGACTGAAGTGAACTGCTATCTGGTCAAGATCCAGGGTTTGCAGCGACTTGCTGAGGATGATAAAGTTGACTGATATTTGGTCATATTCCAGGCTTCACAGTGACTTACTGGGGAAATGAGATTAAACAGTTATCCGGTCGCGATCCAGGCTTCACAGTAACTCAAACTGTTATCTGGTCGGAATCCAGGCTTCAGTGACTTGAACAAATTAAGCTGTTATCAGGTCGGGTCCAGGCTTCAACTTGAATCTGAGGCATAACATTATCTGGTCGTATCCAAGCTTCAGTAATTTAAAGAAATTAAGTTGTTATCTGGTCGGGTCCAGGCTTCAACTTGAATCTGAGGTATATATTATCTAGTTAAGTCCAAGCTTCATAGTAATTTACAGAATAAACTTCTATTTGGTCGGATTCCAGGCTTTGCAATGTCTGAAGAAGTTAACTGTTATCTAGTTGTATTCCAAGCTTCGCAACAACTTAAACTATTATCTAGTCGAAACCCAGGCTCCATAGTGTCTGAAGAAGTGGACTATTATCTGGTCGGATTCCAGGCTTCACAGTACCTTATAATGTTATCTGGTCGAAACCCAGGCTTCACAGTACCTGAAGAGGTGGACTACTATCTGGTCGGATTCCAGGCTTCGCAACACCTTATATTGTTATCTGGTCGAAACCCAGGCTTTACAGTGTCTGAAGAAGTGGACTACTATCTGATCGGATTCTAGGCTTCGTAGCACCTTATACTGTTATCTGGTTGAAATCCAGGCTTCACAGTTTTTTCAACTGGTATAGAAATCAGAGAGATCTTAGTGTCGATCTAACTGAACCAGAGATAGTCTTGTGAGGGCATCTTTCTGAGGAAGATCATGTGATAACCCTTGGTTATACGTGGCTTTTTAGAAGACTACCAGGTCACATAAGTAGTCAACGGTATTTGTTGGTTTGACCTTTCCTTGAAAAGGTAAAGAATTAATCATATGTAATGTCATGATGTATGAAATGCATTGTGATGATGTTCTCAAAATAATTGAGATTATGTTGTATGCGATGCGTATGCGCATGCCATGATGTATGAATAGGGGATGTTATTGCGATGCTTCCCGGTCTAGGAAAATAAATCCCGGACTACTGCTGGAGAGTAATGGAAATTGAATTCCTGACCATTGTAGAAAAAATGGTTCTTCTACTTCCGCTGGGGAATATTCAGTAGCTAGCAAAAAGGAACTTTGTTGAGGATGATCTTCTGCTGCCAGAGAAATAAACTCTAATGCGGATGAAGATTCGAAAACTGTCGGAGATTATAAATCTCTGTGGGGAATGAGAGGTCAAACTTTGGTCGTTTTACTCTGCAGGGACGAGGCTTTATAAGCTGCTGGGGATAAAAATAAACTCAGTTGGAAATCATGGATTTCAAATTTCGGAAGAATTCTGCTGGAGAAGGTAATTCTTTCCTGGGAAAAAACTGTAGAGACTAGGAATGGCTTTCAGACATTGCTTCGTTCCTTAAGCCATTAGAAATTGTATTTCTGTTCTTTATGTAAATATTTGCAAACAGTAATCATATTAAATATGCATATGCCACCAATAATCACTGGACTTTTTTACAAAACAAAACAAAAAAATACAAAACAAGTAGTTTTGAACTTTCAAGAACTGATTTGTATTGATTTTTGAAGTTTGCCTATAAAAGGCGTTTATGTAAAAGGAGACAGACATTATAGTAAGAAAATATCATCGAGAAGAATTTATACAAAGAGAAAACAGCTATGTATAACGATCCCATTGAGTTTCAATTCTGCTATTGCTCTTACGCCTTCGAGCGTCTCATCTCTTTGTTGCTTGTCCAAAGTTAACTGGATTGATAGGTGCCGCTTGAGTTTGATAGTCTGATACTGAAGTTTGATCACAAGGTGATCCAACAGGACCTAGTTATATGCCTTAAATCCCTAATTTTTGCCTGGACCTCCCTTTCGGGTTTTCAGACCATCGGGATACCCTTTCTTGCCCAAGCCGCCCTCTCAGGTTTTCGACTTGCCGGGTGTACATATTTTTTTGTTTTTATCCCTAATTTTTGCCTAAACCATTTTGGTTCGTCGGGATGCCCCTATTTTTGCCTAGGCCAATCGACCTAGCGGGTCTTTAATCATGCGTAGTATCTTTTGACTATGTCCGCATTCATAGGGTGGGGAAGGTCGTCACCATCCATGGTGGTTAGAATCATGGCTCCACCCGAAAATATGTTCTTGATTACAAATGGCCCTTCGTATCTAGGGGTCCATTTGCCCCTGGGGTCACCTTGCGGTAGGATGATGCGCTTGATTACTAGATCACCCGCTTGATATACCTGACGTCTGACCTTTTTGTTGAAAGCCTTGATCATCTGTTTTTGGCACATCTGACCATGAAAAACAACAGTAAGCCTTTTCTCATCAATCAGATTCAGTTGATCAAGTCGAGTCTAGATCCAATCGTCCTCATTTAAACCCGCATCCTTCATGATCCTCAAAGAAGGGATCTGGACCTCAATTGGTAGGACAACCTACATACCATATACCAGAGAATAAGGTTTTGCCCTTGTTGACGTACGCGATGAAGTGTGGTAACCATGAAGAGAAAATGGTAACATCTCATGCCAGTCTTTGCATGTCACCGTCATTTTCTGTATGATCTTCTTAATATTCTTATTTGCAGCTTCAATAGCGCCATTCATCTTCGGTCGGTAAGGGGAAGAATTATGATGCTGGACCTTGAATTGTTTATAGAGTTCGGTGATCATTGTATTGTTGAGATTTGTACCATTGTCAGTGATGATTCTCTCTGGTACACCATACCGGCGGATCAGGTTATGCTTGATAAATCGTGCCACAACGTTCTTGGTAACAGTAGCAAAAGAGGCAGCTTCGACCCACTTCGTGAAATAATCAATGGCTACCAGGATGAAGCGATGCCCATTGGAAGCGGTAGGTCTAATCTCTCCGATCATGTCAATGCCCCATATTGCAAATGGCCAAGGATCTGTCAAGATGTTCAAAGGAACCGGAGGTACATGCACCTTATCAGCCTAGATCTGGCATTTGTGACAAGTTCGTGAATGCTGATAGCAGTCTGCTACCATAGTGGACAAAAAGTATCTTGCCCGTAGGATCTTTTTAGCCATGGTATGTCCACTCAAATGGGTTCTGAAGGTACCTTCATATAATTCTGCCATAATCCTTTCCGCTTCGCTCTTGGCTATGCACCAAATAAAGTAGAGTCATGGTTGCGCTTGTAAAGGATTCCATTACTGAGGAAGAATTTAGCGGGGAACCTTCTCAGAAACTTCTTATCATTGACAGATGCCCCTTTGGGATACTCTTGAGCCTCGAGATATCTCTTTACCTCATAGAACCAAGGTTTATCTGCTACGCCATATGTGTCAATCTCGTAGCAGTATGCTGGTTTATCCAATCTCTCAATAGTGATTCGAGGAGCCTCGTTGTCCCACTTGACCTTGAACATAGAGGACATGGTAGCTAGAGCGTCCGCTAATTGATTCTCTTCTCGTGGGAAATGTTCAAAGGTGACTTCCTCAAAGTGTGAAAGCAATGTTAGCACGTGATCTTTGTACGAGATGAGATTCGGGTGCTTTGTATCCCACTCGCCTTTGATTTGACTTATTACCAAAGCTGAATCCCCAAATACCCTCAAGAACTTGATCCTTAGGTCAATAGTAGCTTTGAGACCCATGATGCATGCTTCATACTCCGCCATGTTATTGGTACAGTTGAAAAATAGTCTGGCAGTGAAAGGAGTATGACAACCTTCAGGAGATATGATTACAACACCAATGCCATTACCGAGTACGTTCGAAGCTCTGTCAAAAACCATAGTCCATTGGGATCCTTCTTCAGATCCTTCATCTGGTCCAGGTTATTCATAGTCAATTACTAGCATAATATTCTCGTCCGGGAACTCAAAATTCATGGACTGGTAGTCATCCACGGCATGATTAGCCAAATGATCATCTAATACACTCCCCTTGATTGCTTTCTGGGTTGTGTATTAAATGTCATATTCAGTTAGGAAAGAAGCCCATGGCAAAGCGCAACAAGTTTTCTCAAGCAGTGAATATCGTGTTTCACAGTCAGTAAACTTTTTGCGAAGGTAGTATATTGCATGCTCTTTTCGACCAGACTCGTCATGCTGCCCCAGCACACACCTCATTGAATTATCCAATACTGTTAAGTACATTATCAAAGGTCTTCCTTCAACCAGAGGCATTAGAATTGGAGGCTCTTGAAGGTAATCTTTGATTCTTTCAAAGGAAACTTGGCATTCTTCATTCAACTTTACCACTTGATCTTTCTTCAGAAGCTTGAAGATTGGATCACAAGTAGTAGTTAGATGTGAAATGAACTTGGCAATGTAGTTCATACGTCCCAAGAAACCCGTAACTTCCTTCTCAGTACGAGGAGTGGGCATCTCTTGTATAGCTTTTACCTTTGCAGGGTCTACTTGAATACCTTTGTCACTGACAATGAAACCTAAGAGTTTACCAGACCTTACCCCAAAGGTGCACTTGTTTGGATTCAGTCTCAACTTGTACGTCTTCAACCTATCGAACAGCTTTTTCAGATGATCGAGGTGCTCTTCTTCATTTTGAGATCTGGCTATCATGTCGTCAACATATACCTCTATCTCGTGATGTATCATGTCGTGGAACAAAGCTACCATAGCTCGCTGATAGGTTGCCACAGCATTCTTCAACCCAAATGGCATCACCTTATAACAGAAAGTTCCCCACTGCATGACAAAGGTTGTCTTCTCCATGTCTTCAGGAGCCATCTTGATCGGATTGTACCCAGATAAACCGTCCATGAAGGAAAAGATCTTATGTTGTGCGGTGTTGTCAACCAGAACATCAATGTGGGGAAGTGGGAAGTCATCCTTGGGGCTTGCCCTGTTCAATTCTCTGTAGTCCACACACATACATACCTTTCAGTCCTTCTTAGGTACCGGCACCATGTTGTCAACCCATTTGGGGTAAGAGTTGACATCTAAGAACCCAACGTTGAACTACTTCATAACCTCTGGTTTGATCTTCTCTGACATTTCAGGGCGCAT
This sequence comes from Vicia faba, assembly GCA_948472305.1. Lineage (NCBI taxonomy): Eukaryota > Viridiplantae > Streptophyta > Magnoliopsida > Fabales > Fabaceae > Vicia > Vicia faba. The sequence goes on from OX451736.1 coordinate 495,086,616, forward strand.
GCGACGGACCTTCTGCTTTACCGGAAGGAAATCCTCTTTAGTTGGTAGTCGGTGGACCACAATATTTGTATCTAGTCCTGACATGTCTTCATATGACCAGGAGAAGATCTTAACATAATCGTGCAACATTTGTATCAACCTCTGTTTGACATTAAGCTCCAAATTTTCACCTATCTTGACTTCTTTCCTGTCTTCCTATGTACCCAAGTTTATTGTCTCAACTGGCTCTTCATGAGGCTGTATGGCCCTTTCTTCCTGATGTAACAATCTAGCAAGTTCTCCAGGCACCTCACAATCTTCCTCACATTCGTCCTCAACTTGGTTGATCGGATTTTCAAAGTTATAACTGGCAATAACATATCTGTTATCAATAGGATCCAGAGTGGATATGGTTCTGCAGTTGATACGTGAGTGTGTGTAAGAGTATAGCTATAAAGAAAACCTAAAAGGCAGAAAGGAAAAATAGAGAGCGCAAAATTTGTATGCAAAAACGTCCAATGTTTTATTGATGACATATGATAATGACATATAATAAACCTCACAAATAAAGCATTGTGCCTCGGGTAAGACACAAGGCCATAAAGTTTATGTTGTTTTTTACAAATCCGAAAAACAAGCAAGACAATTACTGCTGAACAAAAGTAATCGGCACAAAATCTTTGGCCGTCCAGTTATTAGGTCCACCGTTGGTAGTAGGGTAGATCCAACTGTCAATATCAAAATCTTCATCATGGTCTTCTATAGCATTGACCCCACGATTACGGATGCGTAGGGGAGGTCCTCCATCCCGAGCACGTCGAACAACCCTTTAAGCTCCTGAAATAAAGCCCAAACCAAATTTGTCAGTTTTGTAAGGGAAATCAGGGAGCTATCCCCGAATGGTACACCCACCTTCTTCAACTACTGCTCTGGCATCCTTGAGAGAAGCCATCTTCAAGGGAGGTCTGGTGATCTTTGGCACACTGGTAATAGTCTCGGTTGATGCCATAGTCTGGGGAACCTCTTCAAAATTTTGACAAGGGGTCTCTATGAACCTGCTGTCCATTTCCACGTACCTGAAAGAGTTCAGATGGCTTACCATGTACTCCTCTTCACCATGCACGGTGACAATCTTTCCCTTCACTGGATACTTCAACATTTGGTGCAGCGTAGAAGTAACGGCTCCAGCTTCATGGATCCAAGGACGACCCAACAAACAAGAATAAGATGGCCTGATATCCATCACGTAGAAGGTGGATTTAAAGGTATGGGAACCCACTTTGACAGGGATATCCACCTCCCTGTGTACCATTCTTTTTGAACCATTGAAAGCCCTCACCACAATGTTACTGGGCTTTAAGGTAAAACCTTCACTGTCAAGAGCCTTCTTGGTCAGAACATACAGTGACGATCCAGTGTCCACTAGCACATGGGCTATAGTAGTACCCATGCATTCAATCGAGACATGTAGAGCATCATTATGCTTTCTCCCCTTGGGCGTCAAGTCAGCATTAGAAAAACCCAACCCATTATCAGTAGTCAAACTGGCCACACATTCCTTGAATTGGTCAGTGGAGGTTTCTTGCGGCACATGCGCAGTCTTGAGAAATATAATCAAAGCCTTTGCGTGGGCCTCGAAACACAGTAGTAAAGCCAGCATTGATATCTTAGAAGGGATCTGCCCCAGCTGTTCGACCACATTGTAGTCGCTCTTCTTGATTATTTTTAAAATTTCCTCCATTTCCTGTTTAGAGGATTCCATAATAACTTCTCTAGGCGCTTCCATTTGGGCAGGCTCACCTATAGTTTCTTTGCCCCGAGTCCCAGATGACTCATCGGTAGGGATAACAACTGGAGTAAGGATGAGAGTAGTTGCAGAAGTGCTAGCAGGAACAGAAGATGGAATAACAACAGGCCTAGCAATAGTCTTCGGGGAGATCTCAGGAGAGAAAACCCTTCCACTTCGGGTAATTTTTCTGGTCCCGACAATGTTACTGATATCGGGATCAACCTTTTCAGCTTTTTCGTCCTTACTGGTTAACAAATCCTTCTTGACGCCATGGTAGTAAACGTCAGCACTATAATTCCAAGGAACAACTTTGTTCAAGGAGTATGGTACAGGGCCAGGAAAAGTGATTATCAATTGAGCAATTCTTGGAGCAGGTGTAATCCTAACAGGTCTTTTGGAGGAGACCTTGGAAGGATTGGCGGAAATGGTTATGATAGCAACATCTTCATGTAGAACAGTTGGAATCAGAGTATTTTCAAACAAAATATCTTTGTTATCCATCAGGAGTTGAACACCTGCTTTCAGCAAATAACAACCAGAAGGCAGAGATAAACACGTGTGGCAACCTTCACCACAGCCCGAAAATAAACCGGCTAGCAACAAATTCTTCTTGATCGTCATGAGAGGAGTGGAAACTTCATCAACAAAAGCAACAAATAGATCAGTATCCACAGCATTAACACCATGTTTGTGCTTGGGCATAGGAGCAGTTATGACATTAGGCATCTCAAGAGCATCAAACTCAATCTCCTTTGCTTCGATCAGATCATGTATCTTATTCTTCAGAGCTCAACAGTCATTTGTATTGTGGCCTGGACTCTCAAAATGGTAAGCACACCGAGCGTTTGGATTGTAATGAGGAGATGGGGTGTTGGGATTCTTGGGAGCCTCCCTTAAGGTTTCCAAGTTAGATTTTAATAGATGGGGTAAAACCTCAGACAACGTCATATTGATTCGGGTGAACTGCCTTTGAGGTCTTTCTACCCTTGGTTGATTGTTTCATTGTTGAGTAGCCACGGGCCTAGGTATCATCACAGCCCCTACCATTGGACGGTGCTCAATTCTATTCTGACTTCTTGGATTGTGAATAGCATTGACCTCCTTCTTGCTCATGAATGGATTTTTCAGTGTACTTGAAGAGGTGTCTTTCTGGATCTTTCCACTTCGGATCCCATCTTCTACCTTTTCTCCAGTCAACATCAGCTCAGTAAAACCAGTTGAGGAGCTACCAATCAAGTGATTAAAGAACGTACCAGATAGCGTACCAAGAAACATGTCCACCAACTCCCTATCAGACAAAGGGGTTGGACTCTCCATGCCAAATCTCTCCATTTCTGAGCGTAGTCCGTAAAACCTTCGCTTGCACCCATAGACATACTCTGGAGTTGAGTACGGGTAGGAGCAAGGTCAGTGTTATATTGATACTTCTTATAAAAAGCAGAAGCCAGATCTTCCCAGTTGCGGACATTGATTCCCTCCAACTGATAGAACCACTCAAGTTGAGTCCCGGACAGACTATCTTGAAAGAAATGGACCCACAAGTTCCTATAAGCAGTGTGAGGCTGAATCTTCCTCACATAAGAACGGAGATGAAGCTTGGGACAAGAAACCCCATCATACTTGGCGAACACCGGCACCTTGAACTTTTGCGGGATGACAACCCCAGAGACTAAACCCAGCTCTTCAAAATCCAAACCCGGTATCTTCCGGACCTCCATTGCATTCAAATGATCCTCCAGTTGTTTGTATTTTTCATCAGCAGGAGGATATTGTTCCTCATCATAGTCAGATTCATCATCAGATTCCTTTGGGCTGGAGTCTTCCTCTCTTGTTTCCTCCTCTTGATTATCCTCTCCCTTTGATGGAGTTGCCAGATCTGACACTCGCTTAACTGGTCCCTTGAACCTTCTGCCCAGATTCAAGACACCAGCAGTCTTTTTCGCCTTCTTCTTTCTATCTTTCAGAATAAGAGCCTTCAGATCTTCCTTCCCTTTAACCAAAGCTATGAACATTTGCTGAAATTGGGCATTTTATGCCTGGAGATCCTTGATACTTTGTTCAGAAGCCATTATTGCTGAAATAAACAGCGGAGAAGATGAGAAACCTACTTTGAAACCTGTTTATGCAATGTCATGGATGATATGCATATGCAATGATTTCAAGGATTCTTAAGGACTCAAATTTGCTTAAAAAATAAACACACATTAATTGTATTAATAAGTTCGAATTATTACAAAGAGTTCCCTTTAGGCTTACAATTAAACAAAATGAAACTTAAAGCAAAAGAAAAATTAAGTTTCCCACAAGCGCATCCTCTTTGGTGCAATGTAGGCGTTTAGATTCCTCTCTTCATGAAGTAGCCTAGTGAGTTCCAGGACTTTCTTCTCACTGGCGTAGAATTGAGCTTCAAACGTATCCCGCTCCTCCTTAAGTTGAACCCAGGATTTTTGTAACTCCTTATAATCAGTTGGCATGTCAGGATAAAGAACAAGATAAGGAGTGTCTACTTCAACAACTGGTTCCATAGTTATAGGTAGGATGGAGGTTGTTGTACCCCAAAATTTTCCCTCTCATATTTCTCAAAACATTGCAAGAAAGATCCTCAAGTTGCTCAAGATAGTCCAAGGGTTGGCTAGACAAGCTCTCCCTAAGGCAGTCTACCCCAAATTAGGGTTTCATGTTGCATCAATATCCTTGAGTCCAAGTGACCCCAAGTGCTCACCCATGTCCTAATATGTTCTCAAGGTCATCCATGTCAAGTTTCAAGCCTTGCAGAGGAATTTTGCTCAGTCAATTGCTCAAAAGGCCCAAAAATCGATTATGCTAGGGCAAAAGTCAATAGTGACCTACATACAGCCAAACTTCAAGATTTTTGGTCAACATTATCATTTTGAAGTATATTTCATCATTTGATCAAGATTTGATCATGATTCATCAAGAATTGCTCACAATTCATCAAGATTCAAAAGTTGCTAAATTAGGGTTTTGTAGGAAAAGTCAACTCAACTTTGACCAAGCATAACTTTCTCATACTTTATGAGAAATGACCCATCCAAGGCTCATTTTTAAGAGGATGAAATTCCCTACAATCCATCTTCATCTCCCAAGTTCAAAATATGCACTCACAAAAAGTTATGAATTTAGACATTATAGGTTATTTTGAAAAGTCAACAAAAACACCTTTTTTGTCAAAGCTTCATACTTGAGCATGGAATATCAAATTGAGATGGGACCAAAAGGGTTGATTTAAGGACATCTGAAGATTTCTAAAAAGTCCAAGAAAACCTCCAAAGAGTCAAAATTGAGGAAGTTGTGAATTGTTGAAGTTGGCCTTTCTTGCAAAATTGCCAAAAGTCAAATATCCCGAAAACTTCAAATTTTGCCAAATGGGCCCATTCTTTTTCACTTGTTTTGAGTTGGAATCATAGCCCACGTGCTCTAGCTTTTTCCACCTGTCCATATCTTCTTTTTATTATTTATTTTGATTTTTATTTGAATTAATTAGATTTAAATCAAATAAAATCAAATAAAATCCAAAAATATTGATAACAAAGAATCTTGTGATTGTTTCAGGCTCTAATTACAGCTAGCAAGGCATTCAAATTCGCATCAAAGCTTGTGGGCACAAAAAGATTGGAAATAAGCCATGTTTGGAAAGTTGTTCAAAGCAAATCAAATCAATATCCAAAGCATTGAAAGAAGAAGATTTGGACACAACTATTAACCCTAATGCATTGCTGGATACATAAGGAAGCGAGGTAGATCAAAAGCAGGGTTGGAGACAGGCGCTATAGAGCAAACAAAATCTGAAAAAATCAAAGAAAAGTGTGAGTTCGAAATCACCATTAGAGGCATTCTCAAACTTGCTATTGATACCAATCGTTTCCTGGCACTCTCAGGAACCTAAAGCAATCAAGACCAAACGTTTTCAAGCCCTCCCACGCACTGAACAATTAGCCTCCATGAATGGTATGGTTGTGATCAGAAGAAGGAGACAACCTCAACCATGGCCTTAGATATCATTTCCATGTCTTGTGGGAGATTTTGAGAATGGACAGGGTTACAGTGACGGACATTTGTCCGTGGGTATAGGCGTTTCTGGTTTTAGCCACGGAGAGAGGAAGGGGGCGATGAGTTGTCACTCCCCCATAGGCCCATTCAAATTATTGCGCGCGTTTTTATTTTGTTTTCCAATTTTCTTTTGTTTTATATATTATCATCAGTGTTTGATATGTTAACAATAAGAACAACATGGCCCAGTGGTGACCACGTCAGCGCATAAGGATTCAGAGGCTGGAGGTCAGGGGTTCGATCCCCGCCTCCAGCATTTGCCATTTTCTTGTTTGTTTTCAGGTAATCTAATGCATGTGCAAGTCAAATGTCCACCATGCTCCTTCCTCATCATCGTGCCAGATGGCCAGATGGCCAGATCTGGTGGTCACCATTGAAGGTACACCAAAAGGCCAGTCAAACTCAATGCATGGGATCAGAAAAGTCAATATGGATCAGCATCATTGGGCCAGCATTCTTGCTATTCACACCCCAATTTCAGGCCCAATCTCTATCTTTCTTTATATTTTCTTCTTTTTTATTTAGTTATTTTATTTTATTTCATTTAATTACTAACCAAAATTAATTTTCTTTTTCATCAGAAAAAAATATAAAAAAAATATTTTATGTTAAAATTAAATTTAGGGTATTTATTTTTAGTAAAAAAAATCAATTAATTTAATTAGGTTAATTTTAGATAACTTTCATTTATTTTGTAAATATTTAAAATTAATTAGAATCAATAGGATTTAATACCAATTTAATTATTTTATTTCTTTCCTAAAATAACATAAATCCAAAAATATTTCATTTAATTATTTTTCATGAATTAATTTAATAACCTAATTAATTTAGCATTTAATTTTAGGAATCGATTTATTTTCTTAAAAAAATATTTTAAAAAAACAACAAAAACATTTTCTTTTAATTAAGAGGGTCAAAACCCTAGTTTCGCATTCGATCTAATTGTCTCGCACGCTTTATTTTTCTTTGTCCAAATTATTGTATCTGCTCCCGGCTTGAAATAATTTAATTAGGACATTTACTTTTACCACTTTTATTTTCAAAGGGTTGTTTTTGGCGATGTAAATACTCGACGCCTTGTAATAGTTTAGTTTAAAATTCCGCATTTAAATTCTGCCAATTATTCAACTGTTAGATGTTTGATAATAGGGTTTGCATGACAAGAATGAATGTCTAATTTTAAAACAGTTAGATCACCCTAAACATGTGCAAAGATAAAAATAACTGAAATCAACACACTCGCACATGCACACTCCTAGGGTACACTCCACTTGGTTGCCTTCGTAAACGGTCATTGAGTATAGGTCGTTTTAGAGGTCGTCCTCTTGTCTAAAAGATCATAGTTGCCTCAGAAAGGTTGCCTCGGATATCGTTGGCTCGAATAAATGGTCTAAGACATTAGGGTTACCACTAAGATATCCTAACATTGCTTTAGTGACTGTATGTCCCTCTTTCGAATTGACCCTAAAACTCCAACGACAGTGCTACCTACTCACTAATAGTGGGATAGCATTGTCTAAAGGAAATTAGCATAGAACGATTCCTTTTTCGAGTAGGTAGATTAGTTCTTAGATACTCGCTCATCCAAAACAAAACTTTTCACACTTACACTCCTTTATAAACAAAGTTTTCAAAAACACTTCATTACACTCTTGAAGACAGAAGCAAGAGTTAAATCGTAGTTAAAACAAAAAACTTTTCAAAACCCACAAGCACAAAGAAAACAATTTTGAAAATGATGAGCAAGTACCTAAGAGCCCGTAGATAACTACGGATAGAAAGGGTGTTAATACCTTCCCTTTCTATAAATCTACCCCCGTACTCAGAAATATCTCAAAAAAGGAATTTTTCTGTTCTTTTTTCCTTTCCTTGTTGGATAAAATAAAATTCGGTGGCGACTCTTGCTTACCGCGACATTTTGCGAAAACAAACACAAAACGCAAACCAACATTTTTCAAAACAGTCAGTTCTCCCACCGTATCACAGAACTGGCGACTCTGCTGGGGAGTTAATAAGTGGGGTGTACCTTAGGACTAGTTCATCATAATGTTTTCAATTGCTTGATTTGTATGCTTTATCTTTGTGGGTTTGAATCGGAGTTACTATAGATCCTAACCCGGATCTGGGAATACCTTTTAGGTAAGTAGCAATAGATTGTGAGGGAACTGTACAGCGTAGACCGATACGGTTGAAGTAGTAGCTACGTTGGTGTGGCACTTTAGTTTGTACCAATATCCCTTGTGGTGGAACAAGGAGAATATGGGGCTGCTAAGGGGTCATTAAGCACCAACTGACGTTAGAACCTATAATTGACCAACTTGGCCATAGAAAAATAGCAGTATGCTACACTCATTGAGACCAAACTCTCGCGATGATTCTGACTGCAAGAAAAGGTTGCTAAACTGGAATTATGACCGATCGAGGGTGGTCAGTGATATTGAGATCCTCTAGAACCCGGTTACTATTACTAGGACAGGTTGAACCAACTAAACTGAAAAAGGGTAATACCTAAACTCCATGCCAGGCTGAAATCTAAGGGCTACTGTGTGACTTGTTTTCCCTTACCATGTTTGCTATCTGTGAATACATGTGGTGTGTTTCTATCATGACATCATGCATCATGACATTGCATGCATATTTCATTAGACTAACCCATTTCAAAGACCGAGGGGATTCATCTTTGTTCTGTTTTGCAGATCATGGCATCTATGCGTAGGAATACTATTCGGATCAACTTTGTACAAATCCCTGTTCAGCTTAGAGATTTGGTTTCAAAGGTCCCTAATACTTCCTCTTTTGTCAGAAGACATGGTCACCTCCTTGGTTTGGTCACTTCTAAGATGGATGAACAAATGATGAGTGTCTTATTCCAGTTCTTCGACCCATTGTACCACTGCTTCACCTTTCCGGACTATCAGTTGGTCCCTACTTTGGAGGAGTTCTCTGATCTACTTGGTATTTCTATTCTAGACCAGACGCCATTTACAGGTTGGGAGATAGCTCTTAGGCCAGAGGATGTTGCTACAGCCCTACATCTGACAAAGGCTGATGAAATGTCTAACTGGGAGACTCGGAGTGGAGTTAAAGGCTTCCTGGCTAAGTTCTTGTTTGATCAGGCTCAACAGTTTTGGGACAGTTTGGACTTTCAGGCATTTGAAGACATCCTCACACTTCTCATCTATGGCCTGGTTTTGTTTCCTAATTCAGATTCTTTTGTCGATGTGAACACAGTGAAGATCTTCATGTCCCGTAATCCGGTGCCCACTCTCTTAGGTGACATTCTGCATGCTCTTTATGTTAGAACATAGTTTGAGTCTACAACCCTTGATTCGAGTTTTGATGATAACAAAAATACAAAGAATAAATTATTTCAAAGATATATACAAAGAACAATTATGCTCCTTAAAATTATGTTTTGTATATGCATAAGTTCTGATGGAATCAGCATCAGAATGGAATCAGCATCAGAAGATCAGCAACATGTGTTATACGCTGAAGCTTGATGACCAGAATCTGCGCCTAAACAAATACACTCTGACTCTGATCAAAGACATTTTTACCAAGTCATCAACACTCTGAAGCGTTATCAGCAGATACAGCAAAGAAGACTCTGAAGTGTTACTGGTTATTCAAGACAAAATTAAATGCTAACGGCTTTCTTCAGACAAAGATCTTCTACAAAAGGAAAGTGCATTATTATCATTAAACCTGCTTTATGGACAATGTATCCTTGCTTGCCTATATAAACAGGTCTGCTTGTGAAAAGAAGAACGTACGTACGCACTCAAAATTTGCTAAGCTATCCAAACCACGCATATTCAAAGCTTTAGCAAATTCATTTTATTCCAAGCTTATTTTGTGCAATTATCATAGTTGTGATATACAGTTTTGTAAGAAAACAACAACACACACTTGTTCAATTCATTTGTAAAATAAGTTCCTTGAGATTAACCGGATTGTGGTTGTACTCAAGAAGACTTTAACAATTGTTAAAGTAGCTGTTGTAATCCTTTGAGAATAGTGGATTAAGACCTCGTTGGAGAGAGGCAAAATCACCTTGATGGGTGGACTGGAGTAGTTTGAGGTCAAACGAACCAGGATAAAAATAATGTGTTGTTAAGCATTTTGATTTAAGTTTTACAATTCAACCCCCCATTCTTGTGTTTTTCACATCTTCAATTGGCATCAGAGCGCCTGGTTCTGAGCTTTAACACTTAACCGTGTCAGTACAAGATCCAGCGTCAGAAAAACACAATGGCAGAACCAAGTCAAAACATCAGCAATGACAACAATGAAGAAAGGGACAGATTCAGTGGCAAACCTCCAGTATATGATGGAGAAAACTTTGACTACTGGAAAGACAGAATTAAGAGTTTCTTTCTGGCCCATGATGCTGATCTATGGGACATGGTGACTGATGGATACACACACCTAATGGATGGACGTGGTCAGAAGATTGACAGGAAAATGATGTCTGATCAGCAAAAGCGTGAGTTCAGAAATCATCACAAGGCCAGAACAATTCTTCTCAGTGCCATCTCATATTCAGAATATGAGAAAATGTCAAATAGAGAAACTGCCAAGAATATGTTTGATTCTCTGAGAATGACGCATGAAGGCAACATTCAAGTCAAAGAAACCAAAGCCCTTGCGCTCATTCAGAAGTATGAAGCATTCAAGATGGAAGACAGTGAATCAATAGAAGCTATGTTTTCAAGATTTCAAATTCTTGTTGCTGGTCTAAAATTTCTTGACAAAGGATATTCCACTGTTCATCACGTCAAGAAGATCATCAGAAGCTTGCCAAAACAGTGGAGGCCAATGGTCACAGCACTTAAGCTAGCCAAAGATCTCAACAAAATCTCTCTGGAGGAACTTGTCAGCTCCCTCAGAAGTCATGAGATAGAGCTAGAAGAAGATGAACCTCAAAAGCAAGGTAAGCCATTAGCTTTAAAATCTAACAGAAAATATAACTCCAAAGTCTTGCAGGCTGTGGAAGAAACCTCTGATGGATCCTCATCAGAAGAAGATGAATTGTCTCTTCTCTCCAGAAGGATGAACCAACTGTGGAAGCAGAGGCAAAGGAAGTTCAGGAATCCCAGAAGATCAGAAAATCAGAATGAATCTTCCTCCAGATACAGAAGGTCAGAATCCTCCTCTGGACACAAAAAATCTGAAGGCTCTTCAGGATACAGAAAGCCAAAAAACAAAGACATCATCTGTTATGAGTGTAACGAGCAAGGGCACTACAAAAGTGATTGCCCAAAGCTTTCAGAAGGAGAAGCCCAAAAAGAAGTTTGGCAAGGAAAAGAAGAAAAATCTCATGGCTACATGGGATGATTCTGATACATCTGAAGCTGACTCAAAATCAGATGATGAAAGAGCAAACATAGCTCTCATGGCAAACGTCTCTGAAGACATTGAAGCGTCTGGTTCAGACTCAGAATCAGATACAAAATAGGTATTCCCTGACTTTACTAAGGCTGAACTAGCTGAAAGCCTTAATGAAATTTTGGAAAAGTATCAGCAGATCAGAGTCAAATTCAGAAACCTGAAAAGGAATCTTGCTTCTGACTCTGATAAAACTGAGAGTCTCAAATTGGAGAATTCTGAGTTAAAAGATAAAATTTCAAAAATAGGAAACCAATTGCAAAACTCTCAGAAGGAAACAATCCCTGAAACTCCCAGCAATGTTGATGATATCATCAAAGAGTATGATCACAACTTTCAGAAGTTTCTGACTAAAAACATAGACATAAGCAAAATGGCTTCAATGATCTATGGGGTTAGCAGAAATGGCAGAAAAGGGATAGGATATCAAGGTAAGGTTCCTACACCAAAAAATGTCATGGATTTAGTTATAAAGCGTACTCCGCTTGATTCACACTTTATATATGGGCACACACATGACATAAAATATACAAGTAGTGATTACTCTGTCAAACCAAAATTCAACCAGAGTTTTGGTAAAACTAACAAATCAGGACCCAAGAAAATGTGGGTACCTAAGGATAAAATAATACATGTGGCAAATATCTTTAGCAGCAAAGCAAAGACACCAGTCATGGTACCTGGACTCTGGCTGCTCACGAAACATGACGGGAAGAAGGCATATGTTCCAAAGTCTGGAACTTAAGCCTGGAGGCCACGTAGGCTTTGGAGGCAATCAGAGGGGAAAGATTATTAGCTCTGGAACAATAGGTAATGGAAATCTTCCCTCTATTAGTAATGTTTTATTAGTTGATGGATTAGTGCATAACCTGTTATCCATAAGTCAATTAAGTGATAACGGTTATGATATAATCTTCAATCAAAATTCATGCAAAGCTGTTAGTCAGAAAGATGGGACTATCCTATTTAATGGAAAGAGGAAAAACAACATTTATAAAATCAAACTTTATTAACTGAAAAGTCAGAATGTAAAATGTCTTTTGTCTGTTAACAACGAGAAATGGATCTGGCACAAAAGATTGGGACATGTTAGTATGAGAAGAATATTTCAGATTAACAAACTCAATCTGGTCAGAGGACTTCCTAACTTGAAGTTCAATTCAGATGCTTTGTGTGAAGCATGTCAGAAAGGCAAGTTTGCAAAACCTGCTTTCAAATCCAAATATGTTGTTTCCACCTCTAAGCCATTAGAACTTCTGCACATTGACTTATTTGGACCAGTAAAAACTTCCTCAGTCAGTGGCAAGAAGTATGGGTTGGTAATCATAGATGACTATAGCAGATGGACATGGGTAAAGTTCTTAAGGCACAAGGACAAGTCACACTCTGTGTTTGTTACCTTCTGCAACCAAGTTCAGAATGAAAAGGATCTTAGAATCGTCAAAGTCAGAAGTGATCATGGTGGAGAATTTGAAAATAAAGATTTTGAATTATTCTTTAATGAAAAAGGCATTCTGCATGATTTCTCTTGTCCTAGAACTCCCAAGCAAAATGGAGTTGTAGAACGAAAGAACAGAACATTGCAAGAAATGGCCAGAACCATGATCAACGAGACTAACGTTGCTAAGATCTTTTGGGCAGAGGCAATAAACACAGCGTGTTACATCTAGAATAGAATCTCCATAAGACCTATTCTGGAAAAGACTCCATATGAATTGTGGAAGAACAGAAAACCCAACATTTCTTATTTTCACCCATTTGGATGTACATGTTTTATTTTGAATACAAAAAATTATTTGAACAAGTTTGACTCTAAAGCATAAAAGTTTATTATGTTAGGATACTCTGAACGCTCAAGAAGGTACAGAGTATACAATACAGAAACACAGATTGTTGAAGAGTCAATCAGTGTTCGGTTTGATGATAAGCTTGACTCTCAAAAGTCAAAGCAGAATGAACTCCTTGCGGGTATGGAAGTTGAACTCACAGGTACTGAAGACAACTCAGAGGCTCTCAACAGAGACACTCCCTCAACATCAGTAAGAGTCACTACAAGCAACCCAGCACCTTCTGTTGATCAACTCCAGAAAAGACCATCCAGAAGCAGCATTGATCACCTAGAAGAAATAATCTTAGGAAGGAAGGAAGATCTAATCAGAACAAGATCTACCTTCAGAAACTCTGAAGAATCCCTCATGGGACTGGTTTCTCTGATTGAACTAACAACAATTGATGAAGCACTTCTGGACAATGACTGGATTCTGGCAATGCAGGAGGAGCTAAATCAGTTCACCAGAAATGACCTATGGGATATGGTTCCCAAACCAAAAGGATTCAACATCATAGGTATAAAATGGGTGTTCAGAAACAAGCTGAACGAACAAGGTGAAGTCATCAGAAGCAAAGCACGGATGGTAGCACAAGGTTATAGTCAGTAAGAGGGGATAGACTATACAGAAACCTTTGCTCCAGTCGCCAGGTTAGAATCTATCAGACTTTTAATTTCATTTGCTGTTAATAAAGGCATCACTCTGTATCAGATGGATGTCAAGAGTGCATTCTTAAATGTCTATATAGAAGAAGAGGTTTATGTGCACCAACCCCCTGGTTTTGAAAGTTCCAAAAATCCAGAATATGTTTTCAAACTAAAGAAGTCACTATATGGTCTAAAACAAGCTCCCAGAGCTTGGTATGAAAGACTAAGTAACTTCCTGTTAGAAAAGGAATTCACCAGAGGGAAAGTGGACACAACCTTGTTCAGTAAGACAGTTAAGAATGACATCTTAGTATGTCAGATTTATGTTAATAACATTATATTTGGATCCACTAAACCCTCTATGGGAAGAGAGTTTGCTAAATGTATGCAGGCAGAATTTGAGATGAGCCTAATGGGGGAACTAAAGTTCTTTCTGGGCATTCAGATTAATCAAACTCCAGAAGGAACTTACATTCATCAGAGCAAATATGTCAGAGAACTTCTGAAGAAATTTGATCTCTCAAAATGTAAGCCCTCAAGGATTCCAATGCATCCCACATGCATTCTTGAAAAAGAAGAGGTAAGTAAAAAGGTAGAACAAAAGGTCTAAAGAGGTATGATTGGTTCTCTTCTCTATATGACGTCTTCAAGGCCTGACATTCTATTCAGTGTTTGCGTTTGTGCTAGATTCCAATCAGATCCTAGAGAATCTCACTTAACAGCAGTTAAGCGAATTTTTAAGTATCTGAAAGGTACTGCTAATCTGGGTTTGTTTTATAGAAAATCAAGTGATTACAGCTTAGTAGGATATTGTGATGCTGATTTTGCTGGAGACAGAGTAGAACATAAAAGCACTTCTAGAAGCTGCCAGTTTCTGGGAGAAAAATCTGATCTCATGGTCCATCAAAAGACAATCCACAATAGCTCTATCAACAGCAGAAGCTGAATACATAGCAGCAGCTAGATGTAGCACGCAAATGCTCTGGATGAAAAGTCAACTTGAGGACTTCAATATATTTGAGAGTAACATTCCTATCCTCTGTGACAACACTTCTGCTATTTGTCTCATTAAAAATCTTATTTTGCATTCTAGGGCTAAGCATATAGAAATAAAACATCATATTATTAGGGACTATATTCCGAAAGGGATTCTCAATTTAAAATTCATTGACACAGACCATCAATGGGCTGATGTCTTTACAAAACCTCTTTTTGAAGATAGGTTTAACTTCATTCTGAAACATCTTAGCATGAAGCTTTGCCCAGAATAAAATAGTTTTATTTACATATCTTAACCTTCAGAATTTTGGTTATTTTCTGTGAACTGCTGATCAACCTGCCTTCAGATTTTTAGAAGTCCAAATTGTATCAGAATTTATCCATGAAGATCTGAGCGTTTCATTTCAAGGATAGAAGTGTGATGTTCACGTAAGCAAACAGTTATCATCCATTCATCAGCTACCTTCTGAGGCTGAACACGCGTTCCCTTTTCTGAAAGGTCAAAAGCGCTGATTGGATGCATTGAGACACATGTCATGGGTAACCGTTCCAATATCTTTCTGAATCCCCCAAAATCAGCTGTCATTAATGCTTATAATCATTACAATTTATTTCTCTCTCTTTCCATTTACGTTTTCAAAATCTATTTAAACACATTTCTCATTCTTTACACTCTTTCACTTTCACTTTCTCTACAAATCTAATTGTTTTCAGTTTGCATCTTTTTCAAAATCCTTTCACCTTCTTCTCAATTTTTTTTCTATGTGAACATGGCTTCCTCAAGCAACCCAACTTCCAGTACTCAGAGAACAGAATCCACAGAACAATATGAAGAACCATTTAGAACTCTCCTCACGTCCATTAACAACCTAGAAGTACTCTCAGAATTAATTATGGACTTTAACAGTCTTCAAGAAAACGGGTCCAATCTTTCTGAAGAAGTAAAGGCTCAGGGATGGAACAGGTATTTTGACCGTCTGGTAGGTCCAACATTCCCAATCCTTGTGAAGGAATTTTGGATTCATGCTTCATCTTCCAACCATCAAGTTACTTCGTATATAATGGGGAAGAAGATAGTCATAACTGAAGACCTTATTGCAAGATTGATAGGTTACAATGGTGGTGGCGTAAGATGCATAGACATGGCTGAGAGATGTGCTGATGTCGCTTTAATTGCTAGAGAAATCTTCACTCTGGGTCTTCCCTCCAGCAAGATAAGGGATCTGAAAGACCATCACAGAATATGGGCTAAGATTATTCTAGGATGCATAAACCACAGGAAGCCAACCATCTCTCCTGACTACATCAACATTGATCAGCAGTTTCTGATCTACTTCATCTCCCAGAAGATTAAGGTGAATCTGGCTCATTTGTTATCCAATCATCTGAGGACTAGTGTTAAGGAGACTAGAGAAGAGGAGCGCACTAAAAGGGATTGGATACCCCTTGGAAGGCTCATATCAGATATTCTGACAGAGAATAAGTTGATAGATCATCTAACAGAAGCACAGGAAATCAGCACTTTAGAAGCAACTATTGGAAAGCCTTTGAATGCAAAGAATATGAAGAAGATGAAGATTATTGATAACATTAAGAAGGAATCCAGTGTTACTTCTTTTGCAACAATCACCAGCAGAAGAATCCCTCTGGATGACTTTCCCATGTTCTCAGAAATTGATTCCAAGCCTGAGATAATAGTCAGATATCTGGATGCATGCAAGGCAGATGGTACAGCACCAGATTTAAACATTCAGGATCTGCAGCAGAAGGCTCCAGAAGTTGTGTTGAAGAAGAACAAGAAAAGGAAGGCAGCAACAGAAGGATCATCCCAGCGGACTCCCAAAGCAGCTAAAAAGAGAGGAAAGGATGGATAAACAGGATGACAAAATTTCGGAAATCAAGAGCATGTTAACCAAGCAAGAGGAAACTAACATCCAGATCAAGGGCTTGCTGGAAGCTTTGTTCACGCGTCTTCCTCCTCCCTCTTAGATTTTCCTCTGTTTTAAAATTTGTTTATCTGTAATACTCTCTACATTGTTGTTGTTCTAAACTTATTGTTGATTATGATTTTAATATAAACTCCTTTTGGCTCTGATTATATGTTCTTTTTGATAACTGACAAAAGGGGGAGAAAGAATAAGATATTTTCAATAACGAATCACAGAGACATAAGTCTCAAACATTCTAATCTACTCAATTTCTCTCTTCTGAAAAGCTTGAACAGGTACAAAACTCTGATGAAAGATACAAACTCTGATGAAAGATACAGTAAGATTCTGATGCTCAAAGACTCATGGAATTAAAAGGAAGTAATCAACTCAGGGGGAGTTTTTCTTCTTAATTCTATACTTTTTATTCTTTATTTTTATTGAAATATCTGGTTTTTTTCATCATCAAAAAGGGGGAGATTGTTAGAACATAGTTTGAGTCTACAACTCTTGATTAGAGTTTTGATGATAACAAAAATACAAAGAATAAATTATTTCAAAGATATATAAAAAGAACAATTATGCTCCTTAAAATTATGTTTCGTATATGCAGAAGTTCTGATGGAATCAGCATCAGAAGATCAGCAACATGTGTTATACGCTGAAGCTTGATGACCAGAATCTGCGCCTAAACAAATACACTCTGACTCTGATCAAAGACATTTTTACCAAGTCATCAACACTCTGAAGCATTATCAGCAGATACAACAAAGAAGACTCTGAAGCGTTACTGGTTATTCAAGACAGAATTAAATGCTAACGGCTTTCTTCAGACAAAGATCTTCTACAAAAGGAAAGTGCATTATTATCATTAAACTTGCTTTACGGACAATGTATCCTTGCTTGCCTATATAAACAGGTCTGCTTGTGAAAAGAAGCACGTACGTACGCACTCAAAATTTGCCAAGCTATCCAAACAACGCATATTCAAAGCTTTAGCAAATTCATTTTATTCCAAGCTTATTTTGTGCAATTATCACAGTTGTGATATACAGTTTTGTAAGAAAACATACACACACTTGTTCAATTCATTTGTAAAAGAAGTTCCTTGAGATTAATCGGATTGTGGTTGTACTAAAAAAGACTTTAACAGTTGTTAAAGTAGCTGTTGTAATCCTTTGAGAATAGTGGATTAAGACCTCGTTGGAGAGAGGCGAAATCACCTTGATGGGTGGACTGGAGTAGTTTGAGATCAAATGAACCAAGATAAAAATATTGTGTTGTTAAGCATTTTGATTTAAGTTTTACAATTCAACCCCCCCCCCCCTTCTTGTGTTTTTCACATCTTCACTTTATGCCCGTACTGCTCGGAAACAGGGAACCCTTATGTGTTGTGCACCATTGCTGGCGAGGTGGTTTATTTCTCACCTCCCCAAATCTGTTTTGAAGAATAAGGAAGGCATGGGTTGGGCCTACAGAATTATGTCCCTTGCTCACACGGACATTATCTGGAGCACTAAAGACATGGAAGAAGTGGCTGTCATTGATCGCTGTGGGGAATACCCTAATGTTCCATTGCTGAGAATTAGAGGAGGGATCACCTATAATCCTTGTTTGGCCTTACGACAGTTTGGGCGAGCTAGGAGGGACAGACCTCATGAGTTGCTCCTTCCGGACATTGTCTTTGACTTCATGGGGGATGTTGAGGGACATCGCTGCAGGTTCATAGGAGCTTAGAACAGGGTGCACGGGTCTGATCCGCACGAGCTAGGAATGAAGACCTCTCTTCCAATAGAACCGTATCTCCGGTGGGTTCGAGCCCGTGCTCAAAAACTGGGGATGCCATACGAAGTTGTCTTACTAGTAATTGTTCAAAGTAATGTTGAAAAAGGGGTTCCTCGTATTGTCCTCCATCCATACATGCATACTGACATTGGGGTAGGGATGTCAGTTTGGACCTGTTAATGGGGATCCCCGCGGGGAACGCCCCGTTCGGGGCTCCAAAGATGGGGAATTTTCCCCCGTGGGGGCGGGGATAGGGAGAAAAATTCCCCCGAGAGCATTTCGGGGACGGGGACGGGGAATACACCCCCCGCCCCGCGGGGACCCCGCCCCGCCTATTATTTTAATATAGTTAATTTAATATATATATATATATTTTAGATTAGGTTTTTTAGTCATTTCCTTTATGTTTAGAGAGACATGATTGATCATTACTTGTTTGGATATTTTGCTTAATATTTTAGTTTATTTATATGTAACTTTGTTTTAAGTATTTTGATATTTCTACTTTACGTGTGTTATCAATTGAGCAAATAGAGATATGTTGACTTTTGCTTTTAGTTGACTTATTATGAAGTATTTTTTAGCTTTTCAAGCATACTCATGATGCTAAATTTTATAATTATCCCTTATTAGTTTTGATGAAGTATAGTTTTTTAAGCATAATTATGTTGTTGGATTTTTTTAGTTGTTTAGGCATATTGTTACTTTAAAAAGTATTATAGTTCATTTTGTTGAATTTTATAGCATTTTATAGAAATTTATAAAAAAAATATTATTATTTTGTGTTCCATTAGTATTTTTAATAAAAAATAATAAATGTCAAATACTAGTATTTTTTAATAACATAATAAATATGTGAATTCTTTGTGCTTTTTATTTTTATAGAAAATATAAACATTTTAAAAAAATAAAATATTAATGAATAAATGTAGGATCTATGGGGATCCCCGCGGGGAACGGGGATGGGGATAGAAATTCCCCCGTGACGGAGATCGGGGACGGGGACGGGGAATGAATTTGATGGCGGGGAAAAAGATGGGGAAGTGTCCCCCCGGCCCCGCCCCGCCCCATTGACATCCCTACATTGGGGCATTAAAGAGGTTTTGGATACAGTTGAGAGAAGAACGGGATACTTACAGAGAGAAGTATCATGAACAAGAATGGAAGATCCTGAAGCTTACAAGGCAAATGGAGAATGAGAAGGTCCTCAACGACTATGTCAGCACCAATGGAAAACGACCATGGGAGCGCTGATGTCTTTTGTTATTGCTAGTTTTGATTTACTTTTCAGTTTTTCCATTTGTAACGCCTTAAAGGCATTTGTCAAACATTGTTTCAAGTTTTTAATCTAATAAAAGTGTGTTTCATTTTGGTTTATGAATTTGAATCTCCCGACGTCTTTGAAATCATATCATGTGAATTCCATTTCCATACACCTCATTACAGGTACCCTTACAGGTCTCTTATCTTCTTCGCTGTTTATTTCAGCATCATGTCTGCTGAAACATCCACTGATTAAGCTATCAAGGCCCTACAAGCTCAAAACGCTCAGTTCCAAGAAATGTTCATGAACTTGGCCAAGGGTCAGAAAGATCTGAAGACTCTTATCTTGAAGGATAAGAAGAAGAAGAAGAAGAAGAAGAAGAAGAAGACGGTCCTCCTGAACATGGGTCACAGGTTTGAGAACAGGCTGCAGGAAGAAGTTGATTTGTCCCACTCATCTGGAGGGGGAGAGAATCAAGAAGAAAGGAGGGCTCTTAGCCCTGTGGTTTCAGACAATGAGACTGACTTTGATGAAGACCAGTATCCTCCGGCTGAGGACATGTATAAGCAATTTGAAGACCGGCTAAGCGCAATGGAGATCTAGAAGATACCTGGGCTGGACTTCGGAGATTTGGGTTTTCCATCTGGGGTGGTGATTCCCCACAAGTTTAAAGCACCGGTCTTTTCCAAGTACGACGGGGTCTCCTGCCCAAAGCTACACCTTCGCTCGTATGTCAGAAAGATCCAGCCATATACTACTGATAAGAACCTCTGGATCCATTTCTTTCAAGATAGTCTCTCAGGGACTCAACTTGAATGGTTCGACCAACTAGAAGGAGCTAGCGTGCGTAATTGGGAGGACCTTGCTGCTGCTTTTTACAAGAAGTACCAATATAATGCCGACCTTGCTCCCACGCGTACCCAACTTTAGGGTATGTCTATGGGTGCGAGCGAAGGTTTTAAGGATTATGCTCTGAAATGGAGGGACCTTGGTGGAAGAGTGCAACCCCCTTTGGCTGATAGGGAGTTAGTGGATATGTTTCTGGGGACCTTGTCTGGTCCGTATTTTAATCATCTGATTGGGAGCTCATTGTCTGGTTTCACTGAGTTAATAATAACGGGGGAGAGAGATGAAGCCGGTATCAAGAGCGGCAAAATACAGAAAGGTGCTTCGTCAAGTACCGAGAAGAAGCCTTTCAAGAAGGAGTCCAGTGCAGTTTACAGCTCAAAAATCCAGAACCGACCTGAGCGCCGCCAAGCGGTTAATGCGGTGGTTATATCAAGGCCTGTTGTTTCCCCACAATGCAATAATCAGCCAAGAGCAGAGAGGCTGCAAAGACAGTTTACTCGGCTCAACATGACTTTATCTCAAATTCTGCTGCTGTTTCTAAAGACCAACTTGGTGATTCCGAGGGAGGCCCCAAAGAATCCCAACAACACATCACCTCTATATAATCTGAATGCCCGTTGTGCTTATCACTCTGATAGCCCAGGGCATGATACCAATAATTGTTGGGCTTTAAAGAGTAAAGTGCAAGATCTGATTGATGCTAAGGAGATTGAGTTCGAAGCACCGGAAAAGCCTATTGTCATAACGGCTCCTATGCCGAAACATGATGTAGAAGTAAATGCTATTGGAGGTGATGATGAAGAGTTTGACATTGACAGCTGGATTTACTCGACTACCGACGGTGGATTGAGTAATTGGACAGCGAAGGATTCTATGCTTGTTTCTTTTATTACACGGTAATGAGACTTTTGTTTTGAATTTGTAACAGACAATTTTAAACTTTACGGCCCGGTGCCTTACCCAAGACACTGTGGCTTTGTTTGAGGGCTTATTGTGTGTCATTTCCATATATCATTAATAAAAGCATTGGAAGTTTTCTTGCATTACGAATTTTGCGCTCTTTGTTTTTCTTTTCTATCTTGCAAAACAGCTATTTACACACACTCACGTATACAGGTCTACATCCACTCTGGATCCCACCGATAACGACTCTGCTACTGCCAGTTATGACTTCGAAAGTCCGATCAACCAAGCCGAGGACGAAGGTGAGGATGATTGTGAAGTGCTTGGTGAACTCGCTAGACTGTTACTTCAGGAAGAGAGGGCCATACAGCTGCATGAAGATCTAGTGGAATCAGTAAATCTGGGTACAGAAGAAGACAAGAAAGAGGTCAAGATCGGTGCAAATCTGGAGCCTAGTGTTAAACAACAGTTGATTCAGATGCTGCGTGACTATGTGGAGATCTTTGCCTGGTCTTATGAAGATATGCCTGGGTTGGATACTGATATCGTGGTTCACTGATTTCCTACCAAAGAAGACTGTCCTCCAGTGAAACAGAAAGTTCGCCGAATGCGCCCAGAGATGTCTGAGAAAATCAAGGCTGAAGTGATGAAGCAGTTTGATGCCGGTTTTCTAGCAGTTACTTCTTACCCGCAGTGGGTGGCCAATGTGGTTCCAGTGCCTAAGAAGGATGGTAAGGTTCGAATGTGTGTTGACTACAGATATCTGAACAGGGAAAGCCCCATGGATGATTTCCCTCTGCCTCATATCGACGTTCTGGTTGACAACACCGCACATCATAAGGTCTTATCCTTTATGGATGGTTGCTCCGGGTATAATCATATTAAGATGGCTCTCGAGGATATGGAAAAGACAACCTTTGTTACTCAATGGGGTACCTATTGCTACAAGGTCATGCCTTTTGGATTGAAGAATGCTGGGGCAACATATCAGCGCGCCATGGTTGCTTTATTCCACGACATGATTCATCATGAGATTGAGGTATACGTCGACGACATGATTGCAAGATCCCATACTGAAGAGGAACATCTTGACCATCTTCAGAAGTTATTTGACAGGTTGAAGTTGTACACGCTGAGGTTAAACTCGAACAAGTGCACCTTCGGAGTGAGGTCTGGTAAGCTATTGGGTTTCGTCGTAAGTGATAAAGGTATTCAAGTGGATCCTGCAAAGGTGAAGGCCATACAGGAAATGCCAGCTCCCCGGACAGAGAAAGAAGTCAGAGGCTTTCTGGGACGTCTGAACTATATTGCCCGATTCATCTCACACCTAACTGCTACTTGTGAGCCAATCTTCAAACTGCTGAAGAAAGATCAAGTGGTAAGATGGAACGATGAATGTCAGGCCGCTTTCGAAAGGATCAAAGAATATCTCCAAGAGCCACCTATTCTGATGCCTCCAGTTGAAGGGAGACCCTTGATCTTATACTTGACAGTACTCGACAATTTGATGGGGTGTGTGATGGGGCAGCATGACGAGTCTGGCCGAAAAGAGCATGCTATTTACTACCTTAGCAAAAAGTTTACTGACTGCGAGACCCGATACTCGTTGCTTGAGAAAACTTGATGCACTTTGGCATGGGCTGCTTGCCAGATGAGACAGTATATGTTGACTCACACTACTCTATTGATATCAAAAATGGATCCAATCAAGTATATCTTCGAAAATCCCGCCTTGTCCGGACGAATAGCGAGATGGCAAATGATATTGACTGAGTATGACATCCAATACACGACCCAGAAGGCAAACAAGGGAAGTGTTTTGGCATATCATTTGGCACATCAGGCAGTGGATGATTACCAGTCTATGAACTTCGAATTCCCGGATGAGAAAATCATGTTGGTAACTGACTGTAAGACACCTGGACCGAATTAAGGACCTGAGGAGGGATCCCGATGGTCTATGTAATTTGATGGAGCTTCAAACGATTTGGGTAATGGCATTGGCGCCTTGATCATATCTCCTGAAGGCTCTCATACTCCGTTCACCGCTCGACCATGTTTCAACTGCACCAACAACATGGCGGAGTATGAGGCATGCATTATGGGTCTTTGAGCATATATTGACCTAAGGATTAAGTTCTTAAGTGTATTAGGAGATTCTGCTCTCGTGATCAGTCAAATCAAAGGCGAGTGGGATACGAGACACCCAAATCTTATTCCTTACAAAGAGTATGTATTGACTTTGATGTCGCACCTTTAAGGAGATAACCTTTGAACACTTCCCTAGAGAGGAGAATCAGTTGGCGGACCGCTAGCTACGATGTCTTCTATGTTCAAGGTCAGATGGGACAATGAAGCTCCCCAGATTACCATTGAGAGATTGGACAAACCCGCACATTGTTGTGACATTGAGACTGAAGAGGCAACAGATAAACCTTGGTTTCATGAGGTAAAGAGGTATCTTGAGGCTCAGGAATACCCCGAGGGTGCATCTGTTAATGATAAGAAGTTTCTGAGGAGGTTAGCAGCAAAGTTCTTCATCAGTAATGGTATTCTTTACAAGCGTAATCATGATTCAACCTTGCTGCGATGTGTGGATAAGAACAAAGCAGAAAGAATTATAGTAGAGTTACATGAAGGTACTTTTGGAACTCATTCCAGTGGACACATCATGGCAAAGAAAATCCTACGGGAAGGATACTATTGGTCCACCATGGAAGCCGACTGTTATCAGCATTCTCGGATCTGTCATAAGTGCCAAGTCTATGCTGATAAGGTGCACATACCTCCAGTACCTCTGAATGTCTTGACAACTCCGTATCCTTTTGCAATGTGGGGCATCGATATGATTGGCAAGATCAGACCTACTGCGTCTAACGGGCATTGTTTCATCCTGGTAGCAATTGATTATTTTACAAAGTGGGTCGAAGCAGCTTCCTTTGCAACCGTAACCAAGAATGTCGTTGCACGGTTTATTCGGCACAATTTGATTTGCCTATATGGTGTACCAGAGAGGATCATTACGGACAATGGTACAAATCTTAACAATAAAATGATCACCGAACTCTGCAAACAGTTCAAGATACAGCATTACAATTCTTCTCCTTACCGGCCGAAGATGAATGGGTCTGTAGAAGTGGCTAATAAGAATATTAAGAAGATTGTGCAAAAGATGACGGTGACATACAGGGATTGGCACGAGATGTTACCGTTTGCTCTTCATGGGTACCGTACCTCAGCGAGGACGTCAACAGGGGCACACCATATTCCTTGGTATATGGTATGGAGGAAGTCTTGCCCATTGAAGTTCAGATACCCTCTCTTCGGATTGTGAAAGATGCAGGTTTGAGCAAAGATGACTGGATTCAAACCCGGCTTGATCAGCTGGATTTAATCGACGAAAAGAGACTTACTGCTATTTGTCATGGTCAGACGTATCAAAAGCGGATGATCAAGGCATTTAACAAGAAAGTCAGACGACAAGAGTATCAAGTTGGGGATCTGGTGATCAAGCGCATTATCTTACCTCAAGGTGATCCCAGGGGCAAATGGACCCCTACTTATGAAGGGCCATTTGTGGTTAAGAACATTTTCTCAGGAGGATCCATGACTCTAATCACCATGGATGGTGACGACCTTCCTCACCCCGTCAATGCAGACATAGTGAAAAGATACTACGCATGATCAAAGACCCGCTAGGTTGAATGGCCTAGGCAAAAATAAGGGCTTCCCGGCGAACCAAAAGGGTTCGGGAAAAAATAAGGGATGAAAATGAAAAAATTTGTACACCCGGCAATTCGAAAACCTGAAAAGGCGGCTTGGGCAAAAATGGGTATCCTGGTGGACTGAAAACCCGAAAGGGCGGTCCAGGCAAAAATTAGGGATCAAAGCGTAACACTATGTCTCATTGGATCACCTTGCAATCAGACTCCGGTATCGACTACCAAGCTCGGATGACACTAATCAATCTGATTCATCTTCAACCAGTAGCAAAGTTATGAGATGCTCAAGGACATAAAGGCAATAGAAGAGTTGGAACCCAGTGGGATTATTCACATAGCTGTTTTGTTTAGTTTTTCACAAGTTGTGTAAATTTTGTTATTCGGCGGCGTTCTCTTACTAGGACGTCATCCTCTTGTACAAAAACGCCTATTTACAGGCCAAACTTCAAAATCAATACAATTCATTTTCAAATAAATTTCAAGCTATTTTTCCTTTATTTGTTTTGTTTTGCAAAGAACGTCCAATGTTCATTTTTGATATATGCATTTGACATTAATTGCTGCTCATAAATATTTGCATGCAAAACAAAAAGATAATTACTAGTAATATCAGAAAAAGGCGCAAATGAGAATTGTCCAAGCTGTATAGTTGCTCTATCCACCAGGTACAAGGTAAATTCAGCTGAAGAACATGGTTAAGGTACTTTCACTCCCCGCAGAGTAAGACAGTAATGATAGCTCTCCCCAACCGAGACTTGCAACTGTGGTTGAATCGGTAATATTCTCCCCAAGCATAGTTTATCTATCATCAACACTGAAAAAGGCTTAATATCCCCGACAGTCTTAATATTCCCCAACGGAGTATAAGAATATTCCCCGACAGAATACAAGATATCCCCAGTGGAGTTAAAATTTTCCCAGCGCAGTCGGAAAAGCTTCCCCAATGGAGTTGAAGAATCATCCCCAGTAGACTCCGGAAGTTCGTCCTCGGCGGAGTATAAAAATGAATATCCCCAGCAGAGTTCAAAGGAAGATTGTCCTCAGCAAAGCTCAAAGGATTATCCCCACAAGAGTCTAACAGGTTATCCCCAGTGAAGCCGCAACTGAAAGTTCATCCCCGGCGGAGTTCTTTCCTTTCACAAACAGGAATTCAATCCCCAACAGATTCAATATCACCAGCAACGATAATTCATCCTGACGGAATTTATCAGTGGAATCCTCAGCAGAACATCTCTTCCCCACAGAGTAATCTCTTCATCATTTTATTCCCCAACGGAGCTATCCTCTCCTGCAGGTTTATTCTCACATCATCTTCGTTCACTATCTCCAGTGGAAATGAAGAATTCAACTCTATTCTCCAGCAGCTATCCGGGATTTATTTTCCCCAGCTAAAACATTACGTTTCCATACATCATGACACATGCATATACGCATCATACAACACAATCTTATTTATTTTGAGAACATCATTGCTTGATATATATCATGCATTGCATATGACTGACCTTTACCTTTCAGGAAGGATGCAGTTAAGTTCTCAGCTCAGTCGAAGACCTGACCGGTTCTTCAATCTCAACTGAATCATCCTCGATTGAATTTCAGATAAGGTTCTCAATCTCGACGATTTTCTTCCGTCAAAGTGTGGACGAGTTCTACAATATCAACGGTATACTACGTTGAAGACTAGACAATTCCTAGATCTTGATGAAGATGTTTCCTCCATCATAATGTGGACGAGTTCTACAATCTCAACGGTATACTACGTTGAAGACCAGACAATTCCTAGATCTTGATGTTTTCCTCCGTCATAGTGTGGACGAGTTCTACAATCTCAACGGTATACTATGTTGAAGACCAGACAGTTCCTAGATCTTGATGAAGATGTTTCCCCCATCATAGTGTGGACGAGTTCTACAATCTCAATGGTATACTACGTTGAAGACCAGACTGTTCCTAGATCTTGATGTTTTCCTTCGTCATAGTGTGGACGAGTTCTACAATCTCAACGGTATTCTACGTTGAAGACCAGACAGTTCCTAGATCTTGATGAAGATGTTTCCCCCATCATAGTATGGACGAGTTCTACAATCTCAGCGGTATACTATGTTGAAGACCAGACAGTTCCTAGATCTTGATGTTTTCCTCCGTCATAGTGTGGACAAGTTCTACAATCTCAATGGTATACTATGTTGAAGACCAGACAGTTCCTAGATCTTGATGAAGATGTTTCCCCCATCATAGTGTGGACGAGTTCTACAGTCTCAACGGTATACTACGTTGAAGACCAGACAGTTCCTAGATCTTGATGTTTTCCTCCATCATAGTGTGGACAAGTTCTACAATCTCAATGGTATACTACGTTGAATACCAGAAAGTTCCTAGATCTTGATGAAGATGTTTCCCCTAGTTGAATTACGGACAAGTTCTTAAGACTCAACCAAGGCATTCTATCAGTTGAAGTACAGGCAAGTTCCTCAATCTCAACAAAAACCAGGCTTCCCCTAGTGTAATCTTCTACAACAACAGGTATGCAAGTTCTCGCTAAGGAATTTCTTACGTGATCGACGCTCTTGCAGATGGAATCTGTAAGCCCATCCTCCTATCAACAATCTCCAAATGGCATCTGTAAGCCCATTCCCGACATTACCAGGCTGATACCACTTCATGCGAGTGCAAATTTCTGGGCACTCTAGTGTTCAATCATCTTCCACCTTCGGATCACGAAAGGCACGAAAGCCAATCTACATCCTCAGGTTTAAGAAGATTGAAAAGGGGAAGCTGTTGTACCCCAAAATTTTCCCTCTCATATTTCTCCCAACATTGCAAGAAAAATCTCCAAGTGGCTCAAGATTGCTCAAGAGTTGGACAGTCAAGCTATCTTCTAAGGCAGTCAACCCCAAATTAGGGTTTTGTGTTACATCAAGATCCTTGAGTCCAAATGACCTCAAGTTCTCCCCAATGTCCTAATATGTTCTCAAGATCATCCATGTCAAATTTCAAGCCTTGTAGAGGAAGTTTGCTCACTCAATTGCTCAAAGGGTCCAAAAATCGACCATGCTAGGGCAAAAGTCAATTGTGACCTACAAATAGTCAAACTTCAATATTTTTTGCCAACATTCTCATTTTGAAGGATATTTCATCATTTGATCAAGGGTTTATCATGATTCATCAAGGATTGCTCAAAATTCATCAAGACTCAAAAGTTGCTAAATTAGGGTTTTGTAGGAAAAGTCAAACCAACTTTGACCAAGCATAACTTTCTCATACTTTATGAGAAATTACCCATCCAAATCTCATTTTTAAGAGGATAAAATTTCCTACAATCCATCTTCATACCCCAAGATCATAAAATGCACTCACAAGAAGATATAAATTTGGACATTATAGGTCATTTTTGAAAGTCAACAAAAACACCTTTTTTTCCAAAGCTTATAACTTGAGCATGCAATATCAAAATGCGATGATACCAAAAGGGTTGGTTATAGGACATCTCAAGCTTTCTAAGAAGTCCAAGAACACTTCCAAAAGTGAAAAATTGAAGAAGTTATGCATTGTTGAAGTTGGGCATTTTTGCAAAATTGCCCAAAGTCAACTATCCCCAAAACTTCAAATTTTGTCAAATGGGCCCATTCTTTTTCCATTTGATTTGAGCTTTCCCCATTGCACACGTGTCTTAGCTTCAGCCTTGAGATCATATTTCTTTTTTATTATTTTATTTGATTTTTTATTGAATTATTTCATTTTAAATCAAATTAAATCAAATTAAATCCAAATATTGATTACTTGATATCTTTTTGGCTATTTCAGGACTGAATCATCACCATTAAGGGTATCAAACTCGTATCAAGAAATCCATGTGCAAAAAGATTGAGTTTTGACAATTTTGGAAGGTTTAGTAATGGTGAATCAAATCAAATTTCATGGCATTGATGAGGGATTCAACCCATAATTCTTAACCTAATGCATTCCACAATACATAAGGAAGCTTAAGGCATGATTACAAGGCTAGAGGCTGCAAGAACAGAAAGAACAAAACTTGAAAAAGTGGTGAAAAAGTGTGAAACCAAAATCATACTTTGAGGCATTTTCATAAGCAGAGATTGATATCAATTGATTGCTGGGTGTTTACTCAACCTTTTGGGATCCAAAGCACGCATTTTTCAACCTCCTAGAGCACTGTAAGTGTCACGCACTCCCCCTCTGAATTTTATTTCGTATTTCAAAAATCATGCATTATTACAAAGAATCAATGGCATATTTGTAACCACCAGATCATTTCCAAGCTTTCTATATTATTTGATTTCGTTTATCTGCTATGTGGTGAAAAACGCCATTGTTAGGGTTTTACCTCTTGGATTAGGGTTTTTTATTACAGGTAAAATTAGCCCCAATGATGGCCATGGACATGACCGGAAGAGGAAGACGAACGCAACCATGGTCTTGGGAGGAATTTATATGGCCTGAGATGAATTTTGGGAATGACCTATGCATTTAGCTGCGGATTCAAATCCGCAGGTAACTTCGTTACAGGCCAGAGGACAGGGACGACCTCGTGTCCTCCTCTGATTGGTCCTTTCAAATTTTCGCGCACTTTTTTTTATTTGCTGGCACATTAACGCGTTTTGTCTTATAATGTTGTTTTTTATATAATTAACAAATAGAACACAATGGCCTAGTGGAAGCAAGCGCTAGCAACAACCAACAGGACCTGGGTTCGAATCCCAGGTCCCCCCCAATTTGCATTTGTTATTTTTCTTCAGGTAATCCGGTGCAAATCAAGCATTGTAGCATACCATGCGCTTCCACATCTCCAGCAGCCAGATGGCCAAAGGCCAGATCTGGTGATCCAGATTGAGAGTCTACCATGGACCAAGTCCAAGCGCGCATAGGGAATCCAGAAAGTCAACCAGGGCCAGCTCATTTGGGCCTCAGAATTGCTTTTCCAACACTTCTATTCAAGCCCAAACCCCCCTATCTCTCTCTATTTTATTTTTTTTTGTTTTAATTATTTATTGTTATTATTTTTATTATTAACTAACCAATCAATTTCTTTATAAAGTTAAAACCATAAAAATGTTTTCTTCATAAAATCAAATTTTAATTTTAATTAATAAACATTAATTTAATTAATTTAGGCTTTAGTTAGAAATAACTTTAATATATTTTTGTAAATAATTAAAACTAATTAGACTTAATTAGGTTTTTACTAACATTAATTTATTTTATTTTATTTCTTTAAATACCAAAAACCCAAAAATAATTTATTTTCATTAATTAATTATTTTGTTTAATTTAATAATTAATTTAGGATAGTTTCTTTCTTAAAATAAAAAATAACAAAAAATCTTTTCTTTAATAAAAAAGGGTCAAAACCCTACTTGCGCTCGATTTAATTTTCCGTACGCGATCTGTTTATTCAATATTGTATTTGTTCCCGGAATGTAATAGATAATTAGGACCATTTATTTATCGCTTTATTTATTTTTCCGCATTTAAATTTCAAAGGGTTGCTTTTAGCGATGTAAATACCCGACGCCTTGTAATTTAATTTCCGCAATTTATTTTCCGCAAAATATAACTGTTAGATGTTTGATAATAGGAATGCATGACAAGAGTGAATGTTTAACCTAAAATCAACATAGATCACCCTTAATATGTACAAAGATAAAATAAACTGAAAACGACACACTCGCACATGCGCACTCTTAGGGTACACCCCACTTGCTTGCCTTTGTACGCGGTCATTGAGTATAGGTCGTTTTAGAGGTCGCCCTCTTGTCCAAAGATCATAAGTTGCCTCGAAACGGTTGCCTTGGATATTGTTGCCTCAAGCAAATGATCTAAGACATTAGGGTTACCGCTAAGGCGTCCTACCATTGTTTTGGTGACCATAAGTCCCTAAAATCGAATTGACCCTTAAACTCCAACGACGGTACTACCTACTCATCAATAGTAGGATAGCATTGTCTAAAGGAAGATAGCATAGAACGATTCCTTTTTCGAGTAGGTAGATGGTTCTTAGATACTTGCTCTTTCCAAAAACAAAAACTCTTTACACTTACACTTTTCGAACAAAGTTTTCAAAAACACTTCATACACTCTTGAGGACAGAAGCAAGAGTTCAATCGAAGTTTCAAAACAAAAACTTTTTTTTCAAACACACAAACACAAAGAAAGCGAATTTTGAAAACAATATGAGCAAGTACCTAAGAGCCCGTGGATAACCACGGATAGAAAGGGTTCTAACACCTTCCCTTTCTATAATCTACCCTCTGAACCCGAGAAATATCTCGAAAAAGGAATTTTTCTGTGATTTTTTCCTTTCCTTGTTGGATAAAATAAAAGTCGATGACGACTCTTGCTTACCGCGACATTTTGCGAACATAAACGCAAAATGCAAACCAGCATTCCAAAAACAGTCAGTTATTTCCCACCGTATCACAAAGGTCAATGGTATCAACCCTTGGTAGAGGGTTGACTTCCTCGGAGCTGGAGGGAAGTATGGCTCTAGTGGTCGTTCAAGGTTGAACACTGATGGAACTAAGGCCCTTGGTTGAAGCTTCGAAACACCTTCTGGCTGTTTGGATGTCCCCGTGGAGGGTGGCGGCCAAGCCTTCGATGGTGTAGTACTTCATCTTGAGATGCACGGTAGAAGGGACCACTGTGAGTTTGGCGAGAGTGGGTCTCTCGAAGATGCACTAGTAGAGATACGGGAAATCTACCACCAAGAATTGAGTCTTGAGGGCTCTGGCTGTTACCCCTCTCCCGAATGTGATGATTAGCTCAACATATCCCCAGGGTTTCGTGCTGGCTCCATTGAAGCCCTGAAGATCAGATCCCACGTAAGGGTTTAGGTTGCTCTCATTCAGCTGTAAAGTGGTGAACAATTAGGCGTACATGATGTCTAGCGAGCTGCCTTGGTCGACCGTTATGCGATTCACATCAAAACTTTCCATGCAAGCTCTCACGAGTATTGGGATGCTTAAATTCCCCCCCCCCCCCCCCCCCCGCCAATTCTTCTCTGTAGAAGGTGAGGGGAATATAGCCTTCTTAGAATTTATCGAACGTGGCATCCATATCTGAGTTGGCTTTGATGAGTTGGTAGAATATCCTCTCCACCGACCCAACTGTGTTCCTGTTGAATCATCCTCTATAGATGACCATGGTAACAGGGAAGGATTCCCAAGGACTGTGGGAGGAGAAGTATAGGGGAACATTCTCCATGTCCAGATAATAGAAGTTTTTCGGTCGTGAGATTCTCATGGCGACTATAATAGCGTCGAGGTCGGGGGACTTCTTCCCTTCCTCGATGTTTTTGGTTTTTGGTGCTTCGTCATGGGCACCTCCTTCATTTTGTACTGCTTGAGGTTCCCGTCTTTGATCAGTATTTCGATTGCATCCTTGAGATGAATGTAATCCTCTGTGTTATGCCCGTGACTCTTGTGGAACCTGCAATATTTTCTCTTGTCGGTTCTCGGCTTGGATGGTGTTTGTCGGGGGAAGCGCACCCCGACTTGCTTGAATTCAGAATTGGTGCATTTAGAAAGAATACGCTCCCTTCATGTAGTTAGAGGGGTGTAGTCATGGAAATGATTGGCTGGCCCCTTGTAGTCTTTAGAATCGCGGGACTTATCTTCCCGCTTCTTCTCTCCCCGACAGGATGTCAAGGGCTCGTCGTTCTTTGAGGACTTGGTACTCTCTCGGTGCCTAGATTCTTTGGCGTTGTTGGCCGCTTCCTTCTCCTCATATTGTATGTATTCCTAGGCCTTGAGGAGGAGGGAGTCGAGCAGAGTCAGTGTCTCAATGCCTAGATCTTTGGAAAAGTCACTGTGGGGACGGAGTCCGTGCTCGAGGAGATACTTATTCATGTTGTCTGTCATTGAGACTTGGACTGCTTCCTTGTCAAAGAGTTCAATGTATGCCTGCAGAGACTCTTCTCTGCCTTTTATGATTACTTTGAGCGAAGCCTGCGATTTCGGGTGTCGACAGGAGGCGGTGAAATGCCTCGAAAATATCCTCCCGAGCTGCTTCCATAAGATGATGGATTCATAGGGGAGGATCTTGTACCACGACATCGCCCCCTTCCCGAGAGTGGTTGGGAAGAGTCTACATTTGATGGCTCCCCTGACCCCTCGGTAGTCGAGGAGAGTGTCAATGTTCTCGATGTGCTCGTCAGGGTCTATTGTTCCATCGTAGGTTCCCAATGGAGGTGGCTTCTCCAGGCCGATAAGGAGTGGGGCCTCAGTAATCCCCCTCGATAGCGGGTCACGGGGCTCGTCATCCTCACTATTTACAGGAGATGGAGAGGGAGGAGTGATAGTTTCTTCTCCGTCGATCATCATGGTCTTGTAGGGGGAGGGGCTCCTGCGTTTCTGCTTTGGGTCAGGTAAAGGAAGTTGAGCGCGATCCATTTTCCTGTTGTCTTTCCTCTTCTTGAATGAAGGGGAGTCTTGATCTTTGGAAGGAGGTGTGTGGTTATGTTTCTTGAAGAAAGAAACATTGCGCCTCTCCTTTCTGGGTGGTGGGCCACGCCTAGGTGGCGATATACCGGGGGAGTTTCATTGTATGGTTCTCCGAGGAGGAGATATAGATTTCTTGTTCTCTTAGGCCCCTATCCTTTGATTTTGTTATAAGATGAGGGCGTTGGTCTGATTGATAGCAGCGAGCAGTGCTGCCATAGCTGGGTCGGCGTTGAGAGGGATGGGAATTGGTTGCATGATTTCTGGAAGTTCCTCGGTGGAATTATTGGGGTGTCCCTTGTCTAAGAATTGGTCTTCACCGTGTCGGACGTTAGTGGAATCTAGGGACACGGTATATCCGTCCCGGAAATCCAGGTTGTCTTTGAGGTGAGGATGTTTCTGACTTCCGTCGGTTTTGCGAGCAGGGGAAAAAATATTATTTCCGGGCATATGAAGGTCATCATGGTCGGCCATGATTAGTGAGAGGAATCTTGAAAAAGTTGCTTTGATCTTAAGTTTTGAGGAAAGAAAGATGGGGAAAGTAGTTTCCCACAGATGGTGTCACTGATCTTACCGGTTGATCAGAATCTAAGAAGTGGTCGGAAGATGATCTGTAGTTGGGTTGTGATGTCCGGGAGAAAAAGAGGGTTGTACCTGTAAGGCACTCCAACGATCAAGTAAGAGTGGGAACAAGGAGATACAAGCAAAGTATTAGGTGGTGAATAGTGAATATTTGATACCTGGCCCTCACAAGTGTGAGGGTATATATAATTCCCCTGGCGCATGGCCATTGGTTCCTGATTTCACGCCTGGATAAGCGGGTCCGTGAAATCAGGTAACTGTTAGGACTTGGTCAAACCGGGCAAATGTGCCCATAACTAGTTGTTGGTCTCGAGGAGGGGGGCCAGTTACGGGCATCTCTCTGGTCGTTTCCTGGTGGCCTACACGATGGTGGCCTACACGATGTTGATACCGGGCAAGAAGAGATGATGTTCATCGGTCATCCTAGGACAGTGCTGGCTCGGGAAGCCAAATGATTGATATTGCCCGACGGATAGCGAGCGGTTCGGGTTACGGGGATGCAGGACGTACCAAAGGAAAGGTCTGGACTGGGCTCATTCAAGTTGTCGGTCCAGTCCAGAACAGTTTTTAAATAATTTTTTATTTTAAATATTTGTATGTTATATATAATTTAAACGAAAGATGAGTTTTTTTATTTGTCGTGTTTCCCTTAACTAGAGGCCTGAATTTAAAATTAAAATCGGACTACCAAATCGTTTGAGATGGTCTTGATCATCTTTATACACCTTCATCTAAAATCCATAAATTTTGATTTCTTTATATTTTTTATCAAAATTCAAGCACAATCATCATAATAATAATATAGTCATCTTCTAATTTTAGCCATTGAATTTGTGTTTTTTCAATTTTATCATTTTCATCATCATAAGAACTAATAAATAGGGAAAAATACACCCATCAATGAAAAGATGAATATATTATTTTTTTGTTTTTTAATTTAATTTGTTCTTTACAATAAAGTATGAAATTTATTTGTATGTTCACTACTACCCCAATCAAATCAACCAAGTTAACAATTAAATAGGTCAAATCAACCAAATCATCAATCTTTATTAAAAGTCAATTTTTTATTTATAAAAAAATATAAAAAAAATCCACAATAGAGGTTTAATCTACACCCACACTTATAATCCGCTTTCTTTCATATCCACACTCTCAAATTAATATTTCTTAAAATAAAAAATACCGAAAAAATTCACATTTGAGGTTTACACTTTATCTCTATCTATAATATATCTTTCTAATGAAATTTAAGAAGGACTTGATTAAACGATAATTTTCAACTTAAACTGCATAATATATAAATATTAAATTATGTTTACTTGGAAGATATGGATGGATGCACTGAGTTGATTGAGTTTAGTTGTGTTATATCTAATACTAAGGTTAAGTTTTGATTCATGGAACATAATGGTATGAGACAAAGCAAAATGGTATACACATAAATTCTATTGTTTGAATTAATTAAAAAAAGGATGGAATAGTGATAAATGACAAAATTGATATATTTCATCATGCAATATCAAAACAATAAAATAACATATTTATTCTACTTTATTATGCTCTGCCCCACTCCACTCCACTTGATTCTTATAGTTTATGTTTGTTTTATATTATTGTGGTAGAAACAATAGACACATGTATACATTCACAATGTTTAAATTGTTTTTAGTTTGTAAATTTATTTTCATATTTTCTAAATAATAAAAATATCCCACACCCCACATTTAGAATCTCTAAAATTAAGCTAGGTATTTTTGATGAAACTCATTCATTAGAGTGATGATATTAGGCCTAATGATTTTTTGCTTAGTAAATGTTCCATTAAAAAATAGTTTATCCATGGCTACTTACTATTTAAAAGAGGATGCACAAAGTTGATACATGTGAGTGTTTTAAAATCAATAACTACCTAATTGTAATACTTTCTTAAAAGCCTTAGAGCTACCGATGACACATTGTGTATGTTTACTTTGAGGACGCTGATATTTGAAAGACTTATTTTGATCCTCATCATAATTTATTAGTATGTCATAATATGTAGTATCAAATCTCACGAAAAGAGCATCTTCTTCATAACATGCAGTATCAATTCTCAAGAACTTAGGTAACCATGTCCCGATATATTAAAGATATTAATCACCGACATGCTTCCTAGTAGGTCAAAGTCACAATGCATATAACCACCACTATATGAGGAAGACTCGAGGCTCTTTAAGGGAGGGAATATATATTATATATATATATATATATATATATAATATATATATATATATATATATATATAATATATATATATATATATATATATATTATATATATATATATATATATATATATATATATATATATATATATATATATATATATATATATATATATATATATATATATATATATATATATATAGTATATATATATATATATATATATATATATATATATATGTATATATATATATATATATTTTTTACATTTGAGAATTATAAAGATTTTCTACTTTGCTTATCACGGGTAAAAAACAAATAAAATTGGAATGTCACATAAAGATTAACAAGTAAACTGCAAATGGATTACACATATAATTTTAAAAAAATCATAAATTTTACCATAATTTGAGATGGTCGAGTTGGTCTGAGACGTCAGATTAAGATTCTAGTTCGAAAGGGTGTGGGTTCAAATTCCACTCTCAATAAATTGATATTTTAAAATAATCATTGGTTAGTTAGTATCAATTAAATATTTTTTTTTAAATATAGATTCAATTTATTTTTTAGTATTAAACATATATGAGAATAATCATACTATCAAGTCATAAAACTTAACACTTTCCACATTATCGTTTATAAAAGAATTCAATTTTTTATGAATATTTTTATTTCTTATCTGTACTTTATCTATATTAATATATTCCTACTAATGAAATTTGTTTCAGTTTAAGTCAAACTCCAACCTATTACATTTCCTTATGCTCATTAGTGAATTTGAAAAGAGTTCATCAAATCCCTCTAACGGACCCTTTAGCGTCTCCCAAAAGATCTACATTTCATAACGTCTAAGTGGATCTAATGTCTATGAAATGACCCCATCTTAATGATGTACATGGCCAATATTGATAAAAGTTTTAAGGATTGTCACACAAACCAACTAATACTTAAAATTGACACCACTGACGTCACACCATTGACATACGATGCCACCTTAAATTTGACAGAACCTTTTGAACATTCCTATACAACAAAATGAAGGTCATCTTCAATGTATCTCCACATTCTATAACTTTTGAGGAATGTTCCTATAAGTATATGAGATATATTAAAGGCATTCAATAAAAATGTGTTTGTGCATATATAATCACTTAAAAAAACTTTATATAATTAAAAATTCCTCCATTTAAATGTGACATACCCTTTTAAGCTTTCACAAGAAACAAAACGAAGGTCATCTTCAATGACTCTTTGCAATGTAGGAAATTTAAGTAATATTCCTATAAGTGCGAATTTTAAAGTAATTTATATAGTTATAAATATCAACACTTGGTTGGACTTGAACCGACAATTGCTTAAATAGAAGTCAAATGCCTTGTGCATTAGGCCACATGTGCTAGTTATTGTTATGATTTTCAATTTAGACTATTTTATTATTTTATACGGTGGCAGTTTACAATACTCATATACTATATAAAGTAGGTTTATATTTCTCACTAGAATCCCCTCCAACAATTTTTTTTGTAATTTGCCCAACCTTAAATATCCTACAATTAGGGATTTCAATTTCATACATATTTCATACATCCACCACCACCTTGGTTAACACTTAACATCATCTTGGTATTATTTTTGAGTTTGTCAACAATACCAGATTTTAAGAAAAAATTATCTTTATACTTTTATATATAATTTTTTCAAACTTGTATTATTATTAATATTTAGTTAAAACATTATGATTAAATAGATATAGTAAATTAATAAATTAAATTATTAAGTTTAAAATATTTTTGAATTTATTTCAATTTTATAAAATTTATAATTTTTTTCATTAGTTCTATTTTATTTATATTACTAGTAGTATGTTTTGTACTAAAAAATATGTATATGAGTAAGTATTATGGCGTATATTGTGCAAGTGCAACCAAATCTTAGTTTAATGTATTAAAATTTTAAAGATTTCATAAATGAAAGAATAAAATAGTAATTTAGTAAATTTTATATTTTTTTTACTAAAATGACATATATTAATAAATTTTTCAAAAGGGTTATGAGATCGATCAGAATTAAATTATACTTTAACGTTTTATAATATGAGACTTTTTTATTTTTTATTATTGAAACACTTTATTGTAGAAATTGTTCAAAGAAATACTTTTCTTCATCAAATTGTATAAATTTTTCTATAAATAAAAGAATTCTAAAAATTTGAGAAAAAAAGGAATTCTAAAAATAGAAAAAAAAAGTAAAAAGAAAACTTGAATGTGTCAAATTTTTACCTATATAATTTTAAATAATTTTTTATTTTAAATTTTTGTATATTATATATAATTTAAACGAAATATGAGCTTTTTTATTTGTTGTGTTTCTCTTTACCCTCTAAGTTTTATATATATATATATATATATATATATATATATATATATATATATATATATATATATATTATATATATATATATATATATATATATATATATATATATATATATATATATATATTATATATATATATATATATATATATATATATAAAACTTAGAAGGTTAGACTAGACAATCAATTTTTACATTTGAGAATTATAAAAAAATTTCTATTTTGTTTATCACAAATAAAAAACAAATAAAATTGGAATGATATATAAAGATTAACAAGCGATTGTACACAGATTACATACATAATTTAAAAATATTTATAGATTTAAACCATAGTTGAGATGGTTGAGTTTGACTAAAGCACTAAATGAAGGTTTTGGTCCGAAAGGGGCGTGGTTTTGGTTAGTTAGTATCAATTATATATTTTTTAATATAGATTCAATTAATTTTTTAGTATTAAATATATATGTGAATAATCATACTATCAAGTCATAAAACTTAACACTTTCCAAACTATCACTTATCAAAGAATTTAATTTTTGATAAATATTATTAGTTCTTATATGTACTTTATCTCTATTAATATATTCCCACTAATGAAGTTTGTTATAGTTTAAGTCAAACTCCAACCTATTAAATTTCCTTATGCTCATTAGTGAATTTTGAAAAGAGTTTATCAAATCCGTCTAACGGATCCTTTAGCATCTTCCAAAAGATCTACATTCCATAATGTCTAAGTAGATATAATACCTATAAAATAACTCCATCCTAATGATGTACAAGGCCATAATTGATAAAGTTCCAAGGATGTAAGACTAACCAACTAATACTAACAAATGACACCACTGACGTCATACCGTTGACATGAGATGCCACCTTAAATTTATCTGAAACTTTTGAACATTCTCATACAGCGAAATAAATGTCATCTTCAATGTCTCTCCACATTCTATAACTTTTGAGGAATATTTCTTAAATAAATGAGAGATTATATATATATATATATATATATATATATATATATATATATATATATATAATTATATATATATATATATATATATATATATATATATATATATATATATATATATATATATATATATATATATATATATATATATATATATATATATATATATATATATATATATATATATATATATATATATATTATATATATATATAACATTAAATAAAAATGTGTTTGTGTATATACAATCACTTAAAAAAACATTATGTAATTAAAAATTCATCCATTTAAATGTGACATACCCTTTTAATCTTTTACAAGAAACAAAACAAAGGTTATCTTCAATGGCTCTTGCAATGTAGGAAATTTAAGTAATGTTCCTCTAAGTTCGAATTTTTTGTGACATACCCTTTTAATCTTTTACAAGAAACAAAACAAAGGTTATCTTCATTGGCTCTTTGCAATGTAGGAAATTTAAGTAATGTTCCTCTAAGTGCGAATTTTTAAAGTAATTTATATAATTAAAAATCTCCAAACCTTGTGGGACTCAGAACCCACAATTGCTTGATTAGAAGTCAAACGCCTTATCCATTAGGCCACATGTGCTAGTTATCGTTATGATTTTCGATTTGGACTATTTTATTATTTTACACGGTGTCAATTTACAATACTCATATACTATATAA
Source organism: Vicia faba (assembly GCA_948472305.1). NCBI lineage: Eukaryota > Viridiplantae > Streptophyta > Magnoliopsida > Fabales > Fabaceae > Vicia > Vicia faba. The sequence goes on from OX451736.1 coordinate 495,127,056, forward strand.
AGTAGGTTTATATTTCTCGCTAGAATCCCCTCCAACAATTTTTTTAGTAATTTGCCCAACATTAAATATCCTACACA